>JBBKCR010000128.1:20122048-20159624 GCA_037577295.1 Ladigesia roloffi | reverse complement strand
ATAATAATAATAATAATAATAATAATAATAATAATAATAATAATAATAATAATAATAATAATAATAATAATAATGAAGAAGAAGAAGAAGAAGAAGAAGTGTAAGTAAGCACACTCTTAGTAAAATTGTTTTTGACTTTAAACATCAGTGGACACTTTTAAAGAACCATATGCTAGAAGCTTAAGAGAGGAGCACCATTCAAGCAGGAAAAGAACCATTTAAGTGTTCATATGGTTATTTAAGTGGTTGTAGTTTTACACATGCAGTATCGCCTCGTGTGTAGTCGCTTAACATTTACAAATAATTGAACAAATAGTACATGTACGCAAGCACCTGCTACAAAAGCACCTACCAAACAGTACATATAAAAACACGAGGCTCATGAAAATAAACAAAGTAAACACCACACTGCCTTTTGGATGGAGCGCATGAGAGAGAGGTGAGCTATGGGTTGTAATGAAAGCCAATGAAAGGGAAGGCCATTTGCTGGGCCATCATTCATGACTGAGAGTGCAATGCCTGCACAAGCTTGCTCCCAGCTCCCTGCACTTGTTGCCATTGTGACACGCTGGTGGAGGGAAGCCTCTATAGTGGCAGGGATCAATTCAGTGCCCTGACAGCAGCGCACTAAACCAGGCTCCCCGTTTGCATAAAAAACCTCCTGCAAAAAAGCCCCTGGCCCCATCTGTCAGGGCCTCCGAGGTACATTGTGTATGTGTGAATGTGTGTGGGAGGGAATGGGGGAGTGTAAGAGGAGGTTAATCAAGATTGGGATGAGGAACGGGAGGAGGAGCTGATGGGAAGAGGGTTGGGGGGTAGTGTGTGTGTGTGTGTGTGTGCGTGTGTGTGTGTGTGTGCGTGTGTGTGTGTGTGTGTGAGTGTGTATGTGAGTGAATGTGTGGGAGGGGTGCATGACCATTATGCTTATTTCCCTGTTCTCCTTTTCAGAGCCACTAGAAGAATACATTCTTTTTTTGGCTCAGACGAGCTTCTGTCACCTATGCTGCCCATTTTTCAGCAGTGAGGGTGGTCACAGGGCAATGGATTCTGGGAATCAGGTTAATTAGAGAAGACAGGGCCCAAGCTGGTGACAGAAGTGGAGAAGAGGGAAGGGAGGAAGCGGTGCCAAGACACCGCTGGTAGGGGGGGGCATTGGAATTTGAGGATAATCAGTGCTAGACCCCTTAGGTGGACCTCGGCCTGACCTGCTCCTTGTTTTGTCATCCCTGTTGTGATGTCGCCGCCCGGATCCATTCTGCAGCAGCCCGGCTACATCAGCTAGTCTTACTGCGCCTTTCATCCACTTTCACACACATCCATGCACACCTGCAAATTCTCAGCCGCTGCTTGTTTTCCGTTTTTGTGCTCCGTCAATGATAACCCTTAAAGACCCCACAAAAGCCCGGCCACCATCCGTTTCTCCCTTCTAATTAGAAAACCCGAACAATCGTTTCAGACGCTTCGCACAGCAAAGCATGCCAAAGAACAGCCCCCTTGTTTGTTCATTTCTCCTTCCTGAACCTGAACCGCTGCAACCCCTGCAGAGATGGCTGCGCTGGAACCCAGGTTCATGTTGGCTCTACCCCACAAAGCCTCAAGTGGTGACCCCTTAACCCTAAGAGTGACCCACACTGTTGCAGGGGTTAGGGAGCAGGGCAGATGTGGGTAAACTTCCCCACGGCAGGAGAATGAAGCACACTTGTTAAATGGCTCTGTTTTCTCCCCACCTTTTCCAAGGAAGCCCCAAAGAGAAGTGGAAGATGGTTCTAATTGGGACGCAGGTCGCAGCGCAAGGTTCAAATAGCATCAGACCGGCGGTGGAGCACAAAAGCGACCGCGAGAAGAGCGCCGGATTCAGCTAATGAAAAGGTGCTGGTGTGGCACTAATTGGGAGTGGGAATGTGTAATGTGTATTAAAGGATGTCTTTCGGACAAAACGCGGCGTATACCTTAATTGGGATGCATCCACCCTTAAAAGCAAACAGCTGGAGACAATGGAGTGCATTCCAGTTACTAAATATAATAGAGCCCATAGTCATGGTCATAATGCACAACCTTTACAGAACTCTCTGGGACTTCCCCTTGCAATACAACTAATTAAACAGCATTGATTGCCCCTGATGCTGGTGTCAGTGCTACTTTCTAAAACATTTTAATAAATACGATTACTAGAAACTACTAAATGTAAAGATTTGAAAGGTAGGGATTGGAACACACTAAAATCCACAGAAAAGAAGTAAATTAACTGCTATTATTACTCCGGCACTGTGATGAAAGAAACAGTGTTTACCAGAAGGTGGCGATCTTGTACAAAGCACTAAGCGAATAGAGCTGCATACAGTAGAGTCACCAGTCCTGCAAACTGTACAGACAGGTTGGAGTTATCAGGCCAAAATCACCATTTATATCAAAATTATACCAAATATATATAAAACCAATGTGTAAAATCTTGGTTGTTTTGAAATGGACCCTGATCTCTCTAATAATCCTCCTTTAGAAGAATGTCAAAACTGGTTTCACTGTTTAAATTGCAGGTATAAAACAGGATTGTAAATATAACAAATATATATGAGAACTATATCATTTCACAGTACACAAATGAATAATAACAGTGAGGGCTTACATGCAAGAGCTAAACAATGAGCTGCATGAAAGGGAGGGGTTGGAGGGGAGGGCTTGGTGGAGGGTGGGGTTCACATAGTCTTTTCAGATGCAATCACCATAAATGAAACTTTCATTAAACTGTGAATGGTACTTACCAGTTCACCCCAATACACACCCACTGGTTATCCTCCTCCCTCTTGTATTTGATTATTCTATTTTTGTGCAGTATATTCAGAGCAGATTCTCCTTTTAAAAATTTATATTTAACAAATCCCCTTTTTTGTCATAAAAAGGGCCACTTCATGGATTCTGTTTTCATGATATGCATTTATGAATATCAATTTGTTATCATGATTAATGTCACCTGTTCTTTATGGAAATCACAATGCAAAACCTCTTTTTAACCAGAATAAAACATAAAACACTTCCAGAAACCAGAATGTACCTGTTCACTGTCCATTGGCTTTCCCTGTCTGGAAAATTGACTATGAATATACATACATGCTGTGAGACATACATAATATCAAATCCAATCAAATTTTATCATACACAACAGTCTGGTGAAATGGGTTTGCCAAGAAAAAGAGAATTTACATTCATTTAAATACAAAAGGCAAATCTAAATTTAAATATGAAAGAAATAAATGATAATAACCAAATATTGTACATAGTATTAAAAATAGTATTAAAAATACAAACAACAAAATAATAATACAACCCAGATATATTAAGAGATAAATTACAATATAATAAAATATAATCTAACAACAACAATAATAATAATAATAATAATAATAACCACAACAACAACAATAATAATAATAATTATTATTATAATAATAATAATAATAATAATAATAATAATAATAATAACAACCACAACAACAACAATAATAATAATAATAATAACAATAATAATAATAATAATAATAATAATTATAATAATAATAACAATAATAATAATAATAATAATAAAAATAATATTGTTATAATTATATTATTATTATTATTATTATTATTATTATTATTATTATTACTATTATTACAGCAACAACAATAATATTAGAAGATATTTCCTCTTGCCCCCTTTTTTGTTCTGATGTAACTTATTTGAAGGTCATTAAAGTGTTTAAAATACATACCAATTAACCAGAAGTTAGTGAAATCTTTACCCTGAATTTATTAAATAAACACCACAAAACTATTTCTATAAGAAAACAACAAAAAAAGAATAATTGTTTCAAAATTATAAATAGGGCACAGTGGCTAGGTTGAAATGATGCCACTGCAAATATGGAAACTGTATTATATTTTCCTTTTATTTTGAAAGTGTGCAAAGAAATGTTTTTTATTAAACATTTTATTAAACATCTGCCATTGGCTGATGAAGAAAAAAGACACAGGTCATCATCAGGCTCAGTGTGAGTGTAGATTTCAATCATCAAAGCTCAGACATTTCTTCAAATATTTTGTAAATATTTCTGAACTAATATACACCGAATGAACTCTTTTATTCAAAAATTAACATAAAAACAAATTTATTCAATAAAGAATTCAATAATCCCTGTAAGTCAAAGGATACACGTTTTCAGAAAGTGTAAAGGAATTACATTTTCAAAATGTTTCTTATCTTTTATAAATTTAACTAATTATTTGAACTCACTGTGTATTTGTGCCTATAGTTGTATGCTTGGAAGTACCAGCTTGTTTAAAATAAGAAATAATATTCAGAAATATATGTCTGGGTCATTTCATCATGGGTGGAATTTTTCATTTGTTAGACATTTCAGCATGCTGCTATTCTCATCTTTGTCCATCTAATTACATCCAAAGCCTTTGACAGACCAATGGTTAAAATAACCTTTTGCAATAGTTGTATAAAAAAACATTTTTATAGTGCCTTGTGAGCGGTTTATAGAAAATAATAATAAACAAAACAGCCGTCTTTCACAAAAAACAGAAATGCAAACATCCTTAAGTTAATACATCCTCCATGGAGAACATACGTAAATATGGCATTTATTTATATTTCGTTGGAGAAAATGTAATAAAATGTAAAACAACATTAAGAAAATCATTTGACAAAGGTGCGCAAATATTTGCATCCAACTGCAGTCATTATCTTTACATAAAAACAGCACATGATGAAACATGTGACTGAAATGAAACATAATGTTTTTTATTTTTTGCATCAATTTGTAATGAATAATTGTTAGAAATATGTTTAAAACCACCTGCCTAGTATTGGGAAGGTCCTTCCCAAGCTACCAAAACAACTCTGACCCGTCTAGCCATGGACTCTGAAGGTTTATGCTCTGTAAATTACGGTACGATGGATGTCCATCCAGCACATCCGACAGATGTCTGATCGGAAATCTGGGCAATTTGAATCCAAGTCAATGCCTTTAACACATTGTCATGTTTCTCAAACCATTCCAAGTAGTGGTACATGTCAAAGTAACATCCAAATGAATGCCAGCACCCCAAGACAGGGGTCATGGGCATTCTGACCAGTTTGTGGCTCTGCAGCTTCATACATAACAAGCAGTGATGCACTGCGGGTTCTGACTCCTTTCACAGCCAGCCTGAAGTTTTCAGTGGCTCTTCTGTGGGATCAGATCAGAGGGGCATACTTTTGCTCCTCGAGTGCATCAATGAGTCTGTGACCCGGTTGATGGTTCACTCAGGGATCACTTTTGGGATGTACTAAACACATCATATCTGGAACAACCCACAAGATCTGCTGTTCTAGAAAAAATCGAACCCAGTTATCTATCTGTCACAATTTGGGCCCTGTTAAAACTTTTCTTACTTACACCTTACACTCTCTCTCTGTCTCTGGCACTCTCTCTCTCTGTCTCACTCTTTCTCTTTCTGTCTCTCTCTGTCTGTCCTCCTGTCTCTCTTTCTGTCTCTCTCTCTTTCTCTCACTGTTTCTTGCGCTCTGTCTTTTTCTCTGTCTCTCTCTGTCTCTCCCTCTCTCTCTCTCTCTGTCTCTGTCTCGCTCTCTCTCTCTCTTTCTCTCTCTATCTTTTTCTCTCTCTCTCTTTCTTAATTCAATAATGCCAATAAATAGCATTGTTGAAAATTGAGATTATCAAAATCAAAATTAGCAGAAATGTCATGAATGTTTTAAATCATTTAAAGATGAACACTCTAAATGTTCTTATTCATTTGGTCTAGGTAACAGTTCACTTGATTTGCACATAAAAAAAAATCTCCCAAAAAATCAAAAGTTTTCTGTTTTTAATTAAAATTGATGGTTATTCTTAAAAACTGAATGCAGAGTTACCATACAGATATGCAAAATTGTTCTGATTATATTTTGAATTAATTTTGCATAAAGCATTTCTAGTGTTGTGGGTGGTAATGGGTTGTATTCAGAGTGTTTGAGGCAAGTTTGGATTTTTACTTTCATGGGCTCCTGAATGGAACAGTTTTAGGAAAAGGTTATTTATTAATGGTGGGGAAGGATGTTGCTGAAATCCAGTAACGTAGTTTACCATCAAAATGTTCTAATCCAAGTAAAACAAGGGCATGAAGACATTGTGCTGATTCAGAATGGCCCAACTGAGTAGTGGTGGTAATTATTACAGGCATTTCCACATGATACAAAGTCTGGGAAAGGTAATAACATATCACTTAAATCAACCTGAATGGGACAGACTGGCTGGGGTTCCTCTCCAAATGTGGAGGAGTCTGTGAGACCAGCCTAGTCCTGGGGTGCCAGGCGGGGACGCGGGTGATCTGTGCCTCAGGAATAGACCTGCCTTTACCTTCTTCATCACATCAGTGTCATAAATGTCTTGTTTCTCATTGTGTGGGAACTCATCTTGGACATTGTTCCTGTGAATCTGCACAGTTGTAGCCAATAAGTGGAACATGGTCTCCTATGGGGTTGGAGTCTAGCATTCTTGGCATTTCCAGTCGTCTCTGCTGCATGGACACAGGGGCCTGGACTGATTGTTGATTGTTTTGGGTGTTCCTCCCGGTGAGAAGGCATCGGGAAACTGCAGCATGGAATGTCTTTGTGCTCCTCAGCCTGGTCAGATGTTGCTTTCTTTGGAATTAATGATCAGCCTGTGATTTCCTTTTTTACTTAGCTGACTCATCATCTTTTGTCCTCAGAAAGGATATTAAGCCTCAAACTGTCCTTTCATTTATTTCCAATGCCATTAAAGAACCAATTTGGTGTAAAAAAAAACCGTACAATGACAGTTACTAAAAAAAACTGTAGAATACCTGTGATTGTGAAGACTCCACATAATATAAAGATCTCTAACAGTTTGGAAGAAAAAAAAAACATAAATGCTGCAGTGGAATGTAGTGATGGCCCTCTAAATGACAGCTGCTCGTCACTCTGGGTATGGTTTACAGGTGAAGAATTTGTTCTGCACAATGAGGACTCGGTTCTCACGGTCCATGTTTGTTGTTTAGTTGGTGTGAATTTTGCTCACAGCATCCCGATGCCCTGTAGGGTCATAGTGAAGTCAGTCTTTCTCACACTCTCAGTCACTTACCAATACACTCTCTCCCTCTCTTTCACATACAGCCTAAGGGACTGAGGCATTCATCCCTGAAGTTATATTGCATGTGTAAAGGCTTGTGTGTGTTATTAATGTACTGAATGTTAAAGCAATAGTCAAAAATCAAACTAACACAGATTTCCAGGCTCCAGATGAAGTTAGTTGGCCAAGATATGTCCAAACCTTTCTTTGTTAATTTAGTCCTTGAGTTATGAAACTAACACGGTCAGTAGAAATGTCAAGAGTCATCCAAACCTTTTTCTGTAAATACATTATGAAATCGTTCCTCCACCTTCTCATTCCATACTTAACTCTTTGTTAATGTGTGGCAGAACTCTTGATGTGGTTTCGGGCGGTGGTCCCCAACGTTTTTTGCGGCACGGACCAGTTTAATGTAAAACAATAGTTTCACAAACCAGTAAAGAAACAACTAAAAACAAAGTGCGTAAAAATACAAATCACCATTCTCTTATATTAGTGGGAGCCCTGTGCATATTGTAACTTGGAATTTTCTTCTTCCTTTTCCAAAGAAGCTCCCCAAATATGTTTGTTTTTCCATCAGTTTTGCTAATATGTGGGCTTTATTTTTTATGTACTGTAATACGTGATCATGACGAGAATTTTTTCAAAGCAAAAGGTCTTTCATGCTCTGATAATCAATAAAATATATTTTATTCTGTCTTACTGAATGGTCCAAGACCAAATGACTCACTGAGCGATATCGAAGCTCTAGGGTTGTCTAGGGTTGTTGTTTTTTGGGCCAGTATGTCCTTGACTGACAAAGAAAACCTTTCAGAAATCTCTATTTCTCCAGCTATGTTTTCCACTTCTTTAGTAAGTACTTGGACAATATGTAAAAGTATGAAATGAATCTTATTTAAACATAGAATATTCTTGTTAAAATCGATAGACTCTGCTGTTGATTTGCTCTACAGAAGTATTTTTGACAAGGCAGCATAAATTGTCAGAACACCACATTACTATAAAGAGCTGGATATGGTTTAAGTGAATTTCAGGAGAGAAAATGATTTTGGTGACTTATTGAGTCTTCGTCAGTGTTGTTAGCATCACAGGTCAAGTCATAGGTCCAAACATTTCTTGGCAGATTAGGTAAATCAGGTGCAAGTGGAAAACTGTGTGAATTCTTTAGGTGGAAGACCATGGGTGTTGACCATAATTGCTAGGGTTTTTAGAACACCAAAACTCTTTTTTGACGATTGCTTTTCAGACCTGCCACAGAAAATAATTTGCGTTCCTGAGCCTTGATTATTTAAAAAAAAAATTTGGACACGTTAACATGTTGCATATAAAGTAGTGTGAGTGTGTGTTAATTAGATTTTGGGCCTTTAATTCACTATTATCCTCTTATTTACTTAATATTTACAATTATTGTGTGCTAAAGTTTTTTTATTCCTTTCATTTTGACAATTTGTTTCTTTTTTTATTCTTGGTTGCAAATGCTGCACACAGTGTTCTACGAGTCTCGAACCAACAGGTACTTTAATGATACTGCATTAAGATACAAAGGCTTTCATATGGAGCTGTTTTCCTGCTGCAATGCTCTGGACTCTGAGGGGAACTTCTATTTCTATAACAAAAAAGATAAAAAGAAAATGCCCTAGTATTGCAAATAGCTTTGGTCTTATATTTGATTTGTTTATGTTAATGTTGAGATTTACAAAAATATTTGAACTGCAACGGTGTAACTGTGTTAAAGGATCTGTTAAAAAGCTCCTCATTTGTTTAAAGTGTTGGCAAAGCAAATGTTTTTGCAGTTTTGTTCAGTTACAATACATAGCACTACTTTTCAAATACATTTTTGAATTGATTATTTTGTTTGGCATAAGACAATGGCATGGTTTTCTGCGATTCATCGCAATAAAAACTGTCATCTCTAGTAATAATATAAGTGCATGTGACTGTGTGTGAACACAGGCCTGCAGGGCGGGTGCACTTAGATTCTGATGTGCTGCCTGAGCACAAGAATGTCCCAAATCTCCAATGCGGCAGGAGATCAGTGCCAACATTATTGGCTTGCCCTCGTCCCCTGGAAGGTAACCATGTCTTCTGCCCTTTACTTTATTATACTGACTACAGGAATCTGGCATGTCTCCGTAGTCATACTGTCTCTTCCTTTTAATTAAATGTGCCCATGCTGACAGTGATGGCTTCTCCTCTCTTTTAGTTTTTTTTTCCCCCTTTCGGTCTGCACTTCTTTGAGCTCAGCCTGAGAACATTTCACTTTTCCTACTTAGACCCCCAAAAAAAGCTGTTAATGCATTTTCTGGTCAACACAAATCCACAGGCCTTTTCATTTATTATGTACCATTTGAGAACCTCAGAGACATTTTATATTTCATGCTACTTTTAACAAGGAATGATCGACAAAAGCAAACAAACATATATTTCAGACATGTAAAGTTATGACAGTGTATATTTAGTCTGACCTGTTACAGCTTTGTGTTCTCAACCAAGCTGTTCTCAAAGCTCTCACTGACATTTTGTTGTGATATTAACACAAAGAGGAACTCACACACTCACCTCAGCTGCCTCACACTTTTCTTTATCATGGGCATCTAAAATGGCTGCATGTGAGGTTTTTGAGATTCGAGGAAGATTAACTGTGTACTAGAACACCTAACGTGGACCGCTGAGAAATGGAAGAAAGGTTTTTTGGGCAGGTAATATGAAATGGGAATTACTGGAAGCAGAAAAATGAAAACTGTGTAGGCTATACCACTGAAAATGCTGATGTTATATTTAGTTTATATTTAGTTTACATTTAGTAGAGTCTTCTGTGTAATTTTCTATCAAATATATATTTTCATCATTTTTGTTCAATCCGAAGAAAGTAAATAAATGAAAGTTTGGTCACTGATTTTTACACTGTTCTGTGCGTTTATGCTTGCGTTGATGGTTTCACTTTTTAGCCGGTGAGAATGAATGAGATGGAATGGCAGCTATTCATCAAAGTCATAAATGGCCTTCAGTGCATAGTACGGTTGTGAACAAGTTCTCCCAGTGTATGACTACGGAAATGATTACCCAGGATGATTTAGGCTTTGTCAGGCCTCTAGCTGGGTGTAATTAGGAGCGGAGCCGCTAGAAGCCAAAGACCTGCTGTGCAATTCTAATCTCACTACATCAAACCAACCATACGGGTCTTATTGAATTTACCTCCACTAAAAATTCCGGTCCTGCAGGACAGAATAATCATTTGAAAATTCTTCTTACAGGGTAGTCACTTAGACTACACATCAATGACAAGGACTTAATAACAAGTGGAGCCTTTATTGTGCATTTGATAGGACAACTCCTGAAGCGACACCAGATCCAGCAGTTAGAGGAAAACCCCCATCATCCTTTAATGGGCAGACTGAGTTTAGGGGATGATGTTCTGGGGTTATCTGGCTGCTGTGAACTCACATGCTAAAGGGGAAATTTGAGGTCTCGTTATTTAAAGATTATTAGCCTTAATCTAGTAAAGGCGGCGCGAAGTCTCCATCGGCCTGGAGGCTTCTCTGACCTTTTTTGAACAGTGGGGGTTTTCACTGGAGCTGTGATGAGTCATTGAGCAAAAGAGTCTCCTCCACCATGTGCTAGAAGGTTTTTTGGAATGTGTTTGTCTTGAAAGCAAAGTAATAGTGTTCTACTGGGTCATGCTTGACTCAGATGGTGGTGTTTGTGTTTGTGAGGACACAGAGTTTTAAATGTGTATGTTCAGGAGTGTATGTGTATGTGTGTATGCGCGTGTGTGTTTGTGTGTGTGTGTGTGTTCGTGTGATCGTGAATAAGCTGTTTGATGGATCACTTTGTTACCTGTGGAGAAGAGGTAGTTTGCCTGGAGGTAAATTCATCTAAAGGCCCTTTGATGGGTTTGCTCAGATGAGCTAACTCAGTGGCCCAATCAGCAGGTTCTCCTCTCATTAGGGTTTTTCATGAGAATGAGCCGTAATGCTAAAGCTACTTATCCCTGAATACTCTCTCCTTAAATTAACATGGCAACAGATGGCTTCAGTTCAGTTCAGGCACCTACGTACTCTCCATCCAAACTGTTTAAACTTTTAAACAGAGCATAGCCCATAGAGAGTCCTAATGTTGCATTGCTCTTTCTTTTAATGAATGAAGGTTCCTGAGAGGGAGGGGCCTGAAGAACCTCATGGGGGAGCCTCACCTGAGGCCATGCTTAGCTGTCCAGCGGGGCAGTGTGCCTGAAGGCTTGTTCTCAATGGATCATTGTCTCCTCCCCGCTGTTACTTTCAACTCAAATCTGTCATCATGCAGTTAGTGAGGAGTAAGCAAAATGCTGCTGTTCTCATTAAAGAGTAACTTTGTCTCAAGTCACCCCCTTACTGCCTGAAGACACCTGTTGAAACTTAGTTGTGGAAAAACATGATACTGATCTCTGCATCTGTCGACGAATGTGATGCACATGCAAATGTTTTGATCTGTGATGTTAACATGTTCTTTGAGCAGTTGAATGACTCCGTGAAAAATCTCTTAGGGTACAACTAACTGTTGACATTCAGTGTTCATTGAACTGTCATTTTAAGGGATGTCTAACATCAGTTTATGATATTTTCCATAACTTTGGCGACAGAAGAGAAGCCTAACCCTTAGTTTAGTGCATTTTTTGGTAGATTATTGTTTTTGGAAGGTATGTTATGGCAAGAAAACGAAAAGCTGTGCAGATCAGGATTGCTAATATAGAAATACGAATTCATTCTTGTCAGGAACTTGAGGCAAGATACTCTCCCACTTTAATTGCCCTAAAATCAGTTACATGTTCAACTCATTTGAAGATGTACCTGATTACACTGATTGTGTAAGTCCTAACACCAGCAGAATAAATCAGTCCTAATACTTGCACCAGCAGCCCTGTTCTTGCAATAAATAATTACATTATTTTTCCCAATATAGTAATAATACTGCTGAAGGGTATGTGCTACACAATCACATTTCAGGACAAGATTCTAGCTGAACCAGGTATCTATGGTCATGGATTACTGAAACCCTGAAACTTGTCGGCTAATTCTGTTTTCCATCAAGTTTGCTCGCAACAAAGTGCAAAACCTTAATATGTCTTATCTACAGAAACTAATGCTGTAGCTGTGTCTTAACTGTAGGGTCTTGTATAAGTATGAAAACACTGAAAGGAGTCTTTGAGCCAATTATTAGTTAACTTTGACTCTAGACTGGTGTCCAAACAAGCAGAACAATTGAGTATTCACCAGTGTTAGGCATCTTACTTCAAAACTGTAATGTGTTATTTATTACTTGTTACTGTCATTTCAAAGTAATTTGTTACATTACAATATTACTGTATTTAAAATGTAAGGCATTACACTACTATTGCATTACTTTTAAGTTACTCTCACCGAAATAACTGGAAATATGGATTTGGCCGTGTGAATATAGCTCATGACGCTCATTTAGCTCATAACACCTCCAGTGGAAGGTGACAGTAGTATCCACCGTTAGATCATTTTCAGGTTCACTCATCTCCAGGGTGACCAGATTTGGGATTGTGAAGAAGAGGACGCATTAGTGGGACATTCTTTACCAGCTGGGCCGGTCCGGGGGGTGTTAGATGTTTAATGCACATCTCCGCATGCATCTCGGGCTGACGGCCGTTCTGGACTTTTAGGTTCTGACAGATGCCCATAATGTGACGAATGTTTAGGTAGCTAAAAATCCCAAAGGATTCTAAAATTCCAGCGGGATGTTGGACAAAGATCTCAAAACCAGGACATGTTCTGGGAAAAAGAGGATGTCCCCCTACTCTTCACTCTATCTGACTACAAGAAGTGAAACATTTTGCACAGACTTTTCTCCTCTGCTGATCTTGCGGGGATTTTGGCTAGTATATATAAAGAAGAAAAAAACTTCTTTCCAGTTAAAAATGCATTGTAACGCACATTACTGACATTTGTACCAACTAAAATATTACCAATATTTGTTCTGTAATAACTTATATTACTGCATTACAGTAAAAAGCAATGCATTACAGTAATTAGTTACTTTTGTAATGCGCTACTCCCAACACTGGTAATCGCCCTGTTAAAGCCTCTGCTCTGGACCCCTGAGGCACAATATGCAGCGGGGAAAACAGAAATCATCTTAAAGCACAGAAGTTTGAAAAATGACATAAATACCTAAACAACAATAACAGAATGAGTTCCCCTTGGGGGGAAATATGTAAGATATTGGTCCTTTGACTTATATCATGTGATGTGCACATATTTAATATTTACCATCTAACATCGTCTATAAAATATAAAATAATCCATTTTTGAAATAGTGATTTTGCGTTGAGAGCCAGATTGGATGTTGCATCATGGAATGTTCTGTATCATAGTCTGTGGGAAGAGCAATCCAAAATAAGACGAACAACAGTAACTGCAACTTGGTGAGAAATATCATGGTAAAAACAGGGGTGGGAGACAAGTGATTTTTAAAACACTAATCAGTTTATTCCTTAAAGTAATTCATGCTCTTTTCTGTAAAGGAGGGGAGTGTGATTAATAGGAGCTCTTAGTCAGTCATTGAGACAATTAAACTGATTGGGCTGGGATCGGCTGAGGGGTGAAAGGGGCCTCGTTACGCTGCTGCTCTGTGTGACCATGGCCGGTCGGTCGGCTCCAGTCAGGCAGCGGTGTCATACTGCTCATAGCCCAGATCAAGGCCCTGCTTCCCCCACAGGCTGCCCGCTCGCCTCCAGGTGGGCACACTAATGAGCCCAAGCCCCAGCTTGGCTGCTGCTTCCCTGGGCAGGAGGGCTACAGGCTGGGGGACGGAGGGTCAGCTGCCGGTAGGGGGCTAGAAGTGGACACAGACAGGAGAGATGATTTAAGGAGACATTGAGAGTGTGGAGGATTCTGGCCTGGTCTGTTACAAAACATGCTTCAGCAAATGCAGCACAAGAAAGAGTGATAATGTATGAGGGATGTTCGGAAAGTTTCCACGCTTTTATATTTTTGTTGAAAATGGTAAATGCTGGTAGAGTAGTAACCTGACAGTGTCATGCGACCAGTTCTGTCTGGCAAGCCAGATGTAATCTGTCTCTGAAATTCGAAAGTAATAGAGCTAAAGAAATGCAGAAACTTTTTGAATATCCCATGGATAATGACATGTGAGCACTAACGGTGTGGGAATATCTGACAGCAGTCCGTAAGTGAGGATTTGAAGTTGGAGTCAAGCAGCACTGTGAATCTGACCCTTTAATTTGTGTGGCAATATCTCTTTTTGGAAGGGTCCTTGGTGGCTCCCCTGTAAATTTGCCAGCTACTTAAACTAGTTTGCTCTGGCTTGTCCATTACTGCCTATTCTGAGCTGCCTGATATTTAGAAAAGCAGTGTTGATAACAACCAGTCACAGACGTTTTCTGTTTAAGGCATTAATCTTGACAAAAAAATGTTAAATGTAAAGTGGCCATATTATACATTTGTCTTTTCCCTGAAGTCCACTTTGTGTTTAATTTTGTGGGTTTATGTGATTTTATTTCATTTTCACATAATGAATTGTGATAACACTATTGAAGAACAGCATTTAAAATCTACATGACACCTACATGGGTCTTTTATGACAGCTAGCATAAACTTCTGCTAACCTTTACAAGTGTTCTGTCAAAAAAAGCTATTAAAATGTCAAAATAGATTAACAGCTGTCATAAAAGGCTCATGGAGACGTTATGTAATCTGTTATACTGGAAAAAAAAATGTTTTTTTAGAAGTAGACAACTATACTTGGTGTCTATATAAATGATCTCCTTTATTGTGCTTCATTCTGAAAGCAGTCCAGGCTGAAAACTTTATGTAACATTACCATGAATGGATGTGCTACTTTGTATGTAAGTTGTATGTATGTACGTGCATTGGGTTTTGAGACACCATAAAGAAAACTAATTCACACTGGTTTGTGTTTGCAGTTTAAAATAAGGTCAAAGGAATGAAAAGCACACTTTGAACAATATTTACAAAGTACAAGAAACTCTTTTGTGTAAAACAGTTCTCCATAATGTGGCCCTGTCTGCTATTCTGTATAAATCTTTATGGCTTTCAGTTCAGTGAGTCTTATGACCACCAATCTTGGAGGTCATTAAGAGATGAGAAGAGTCACAGAGAGGCAAAACCATAAAACAACAACACCAGCTCAATCTACAAACAACAACATCACCTCACCGTCTCTTCTACTGTTGTATTAGTTTGTTTTGGTTATTTGTTGAAAAAGCACTGAATTATCATTCTTTTGTTTTTCCACCCAACCCTCCTGCTTTACAGTCCAGCAATATTAAGAGTGTAAACAGAGGAGAGAGGTGAGTGTTCTTCTAAATCTCCTCACAAGCTTGGGGGGCCAGGGAGAATCGGCTAATGGTGCGTTTGTCCCTTTCGTCCAGCCCAGCCCTTTGTTCCACTGAACTCAGACGGCTATTGATGCATAGTGTTGTGAGGAACGCAAACTGTCTCCTCAGCAGTGTTTGGCCCAAAATAAGATGAAGGGCCCAGGACGTCCCTCTGCAGACGGCCCACTTCCACTGACGAGAGAAGAAAACGAACAGTGTCTACTGTCAGGTGATATCTGGCTCTCTGATTGGCAGTCAGAAGGATAATAACAGTAACGGTAGCAGAATCATTTACATCTTACTGTTATTATCAAAGAAAGCATCATAATGTTTGAGAAAAATTAACAGATGATGGTATGGCTTTCAATCGATAAAGTTAAATTTAGAAAAAATACAAATAAACAAGAAAGCAGTAAAAGTATGAAGATTTGTTTTGTGTGTTAAAATAGTCATTGTTTTGTGAGCTGGAGATGAGAAAACGTATCCAGATTTCTCCTCCGCGCCTCCAGCCCACTGTTTGGGGTTGTGAAATTCCATCAGCAACTCCTGATTTAATTTAGTGAAAGACTGGTTGAATCAAACCAGGTTTCTGATGGAAACCACAAGAAATACTGGGATTCCACAAGGAACACACTGACCTACAGTATATAAAATCATATTTACTGTATAATATTAGTTATATTTTATATTTTTAGCTTTTTAAGTTCAGTAATAATCATTTCAAAAATGCTCATTACTGATCTAAACTGTTTAGAGTATTATTTCTTCCATTTTGCACAGGACTGTACATTAGGCTAATTACTGTAGATTTTGGTTATGAATAGTTTTTGACACTGAAGCAGTATAAGCTCTTTCAAAGTGACAGTAGTACATTGCCCAGCCAAGATTTTCCAGCAAAGTCACTTCGCATAATTCTTAATCAAAGTATACAGAGCAAGCAATCTGAGACCACTCCTCAGAACTGATTCGCTCAAGATCTTTTAGTGTTCTAGATCCGATTGCCTCCTCACAATTATACTGTAAGTAAACAGACCCATTTACCTTGAATTTATTTCCCCTTAATAATAGATTAATAATTTTAGTTTCTCAGGGAAGCAGGTGATGTTTTTTGGCAAGTGTTAACATAAATTTCTATTCAATTAAACAAACAATAGAAGTATATTTATAATATTCCAGAAATATGCTCTAACGGAAACTGAAGAACTGCTGGTAAGCAATCTGAACTCCATTAGATCAACAGTGAAGACAAAGTTTCAACCCAGACTGCCTCTCCCTTTTGGAAGAAAAGTGCAGGTCCAGTCCAGTGGATTTAAATTTACAGGAAGACTCAACTTTATAACTCCGCCGCCATGCACTGCAGCTCTTCCTCTCCTGCAGAGTGGGGGACTGGAGGGTGTCCTTGTCTGATGAGTGACTTGGAGCAAATCTGCAGCCAGTGCTACCTTGTGTGTCTTCTTGTCCCAGAGAGTGCTTGTTAAGAATGGGTCATGGCCGTGGATTTCGTGGTTTATTTTGCAGGCCTTTCATGAGGGTAAATGGTCTTGGTTGTGCAGTGGCACAGATTGAACATGGTGGGTGTCCCGCAGCGCTGGTCAGTCAGAGAGGAACGGACTCGGCCCATACAATGTGCTGCCTGCATAAAGGCCTCTTTGTGGCTGGAGAGAGGGGTCAGCTTGGTTCTCCAGCCAGCTAATAAATAGCCACATTCTCTACCTTTCTGATTTTGTTTTGGCGAGTAAGCCCAAACAAAAGTAGAAAGACGTTTAATTATTCACAGGAAAAATGCATAAAGGCTTAATTTGCATTGATTTTGTGTCTCCACAAAGAGAGGCGTTTTGTGGACTCAAGTACCGATGCAGAACGTTCCTTTCTCCGACCAGCCAGACGGAACAAAAAGATCAATGGCACCTTCAGTGCGGCTATCACTGAGAAGAATCTCGCAATGGTTTCTAAGCACAATGTTGGTTTTGAGTATTTTCCACATTGTCCTTGCTTATAGTCGTGCGCTTTTCTTCTTTAAAGAATGTGTGTTTCAACACAATATGGAAAAAAACACCCTATAAATCTGAATAATTTGGTTTGTTAAGTCCACAAAGAAAGGTTTCAGATTAAAAATAATTGGGATTGATGATAGCATTGAAAATGGCGACAAATGGGCTTTGCAGTTCAGCTTTTTAGTTTTTCATCCACTTTTAAGGAACGTGAGAAACCATGCTTATTCACATGTCTGCTTCAACAAAACTGATTAATTACTACTAATGTTTTGCTTCAATTACACATAAAATACAATGGTAACCAATTCACTTTGCATATTTTACATTATCTACATTTTTTATTCTCCTTCCTGTTACATTATGTTGCAAAAACATGAACTGATATTAAAATGCGGAGTCATTATTTTAAAAAAAATCTGGCAGTCTGATTACCACTGAAATCGTTTTACATAGATTTTCCAAATCTGTCATTCTGTCAGTTAAAGGGAACTCTGTGCATAAGTTTAGGAAGGTGCCATTCGTTAAAAAGGAAATGTATTTATCGTTTTTTATTTATTTCAATTAGTTTTGTCATGCAGATGGCTCTCTCTGTCAATAACATAAAATATTAAGCTTTATAGTTTGCTTTCCAGTAGGCCCATATAGTAAAAGCTGAAAAATAGTTCCTAATTTTGAGAGCTCAATATAGTACTGAAATATTTCTGAAGTTTTCAAATCTAAGCTGTAACAAGAGTTGAGTGATGTCTAGGTGATGTCACAAAAAATGGTTGTTACATATATCTATTATTCAGGTTACAGCTATTTAGCCCACCCCTTCAGGCTGAAGTTGAAGGAGGTGTTACTGGCTGGACTACTTTCTGAAAGAAACACAATAAAGGGATACCACTTGCAACAGAGGTCATTTATATAGTCTTTATGGCTAATAGTGAAGAGTGGTTAGAATATTATTATATATAAAATGAGTGATGACCATTTTGGTCGCATAAACCCACTTGGCAGTAGTACACTCCAGAGGAAAAAAATAAGACAGATATAGAGCATGGCCTCTCTAAAATTTGCATCTCTCCTTTGACAAGGTTACTTCAGTAAACAGAAAGATCCTAAGACTGCCATTTCACCTGCAAGCTGCTCAGAACGCTCAGTGTTTTGTAAGCCAGGGCAAACTAGCTATTTGAATGAGTGACAATACAGGGCAGTGAATCAGAACAGTGATGATTTGCATACACGTGCTAGGGTGTAGGTTCCCGTAAAAAGTGTGCAGTATGTGTGTTTTTGCCCTCGAGGGATCTCAATTCAAACATAAATATACAAATAGATTTTACTAGATTTCAGGAAAAGCTTAGTTAGCATACTTTTGTGAGAAAAAAATTGTGTCTGACTTCTTTACATGGAGGGTTTAAGTCCATCAGCAGCCCCTGATTTAGCTTAATTGCTGATTAGCTGGAGCATAGCTCTGAATGGTGACTGTGTAATGGAATTGCTCAGGGACTGGTTTGGAAACACACAAAAACAGATATTTTTGTGAGTTTAATCAAACAATTTTTTTTTTCATCATACAGCACAAAGACTCACAAAACATACTTTTGCAAAGTACTGCAAAAGCATATTATAGCTTGTTTAACTCTGATGAGTAAACAGCGATAGGAAATGATCACAAACAAACCAACACAAAGTAACATGAACACAAAGAAAGGCAAAAAATAAATTTCGTCTAGTAAATCCAAGGAAATGGCAGGATACAGGCCTCCTTGGTCAAGGATATATGTTTCTTTAATGAACCACTTACTTCTCTACAAACATCTCCCAGCAAACACCCTTTCCTCGATGACACAAGACATTCACAGTCAGATCTAGGCACCTGCCTTTGGAAATAATTCGATTTTGCATCTCTCTTTGTCAATGTCCTTTGATGCATTGTTTTAGCTGTTCCTTTCCTAAGCGTCCATATTATTTAGTCCTCCACATGCTTGTGGTGGGGCTGGGCGGGGGGGCTGGGGTCTGTATAACCCCGACTTGTTCCCCAGCGGTAGGCAGGCACATATCTGTCAGTGTGAATTTCACTGCGAAGCTGTTGATATGGAAAAAGTGTACCAGTGGGCCAGTGCGCAGGACACGCTGAGCTCAAATTGTTGCTGGTTCATGGTGCTGTAATTACAGTGACAGCCCCCAAGATCTATTAACTTGTAATATCCCCATAGTGCCCCATTCAGCTAGCGTGCCACTGGCCTGTCTGGAGAGAAGCCTCTAAAACCACATGAAAAGAGCTCTTCTGTACTTTTTGTGCTCATTGTCTCCGAAAGCCTGTTATTAGTTCAGGGAATTAAATGACCAAGAGCCTCTGGTCAGAAACATCAGAGAACTTACAGGTGTCAGATCTGTCTGTAGTCTCGCAACTTTTAACACCGCACCACTACGAACAAACTACCAGGAAAGACAAAACATTTTGAGAAACATTACTTAGATGGAGTACTGTAAAAGTTTCTAAAGAACCTCAGCTTCACACTTGAAAAAATATGTTTTAAATAGTTCTTTAAAAAGTACCATTTAAAAAAAGCATTGTACACCATGTTTCCCATCTTAGAGTGCAAAGAACTGTTTAAACGTCAGGCAGCGTTTTTGAATGTTCATTGTTCTGTATAGAATGCTTGCTGTTACGAACCAGCTCTTGAAGAGAGGGGTGCAAAGTTTTAAAAGACTCTACAAAATTACATATCTTATCAATGAAATGGCTTCTTTACAGAATTGAATGAACATTATTAATGGAACCAAAGAGGGTCTTCTATGGGACCTCATTTATTTTCTTTTTTTGTGGTTATTTTTTTATTATTATTTAAAGAACCTCGAATGTAATGTAAATGTACTAATTAAAAAAAATTTAGATGCATACCAGCAAAACTATTTTGAGGAGAGTACTTTCAAATTGTGAGTGTAATAATGCTTACACTCACAAATCACATTTACTATAGTAATTCTTCAAGGAATCCCTGTACTGAATAATTATTATTTTTTAGACAACCATAAAACTAAAATATCGTTTTTTTTTATTGTTGAGTGTAGACTTGTACTACTCTCTGTACTGTAGTACTAAGGCAAATTCTGTAGACATCAGATAATTAGTTGGGGTATAAATTATGTTTCACTGTAGTGTAATTAGACAATATGGATAGTTTGGGGAAAGGGCTGATTGTGGATTCTGCCTACAATTAACATGCAAATCAACAAGAAAATCAACAGTTTGTGTAGGCAGGGCCTTTTATTGTTCTCTGCCCTTCATTTCCACTCATCAAGTAGTTTACACTTGCAACTCAGTGTTAAAAGACTGATTTCCGCCTCCCATTTTAAATGAGAACCATGGCCTCGTGATTGTTGCAGCTACAACTTACAAGCGACCATGAAAAGTTTGATTCCGCATCATTGTTTTATCATTGCATTAGTCTTGTAGCGAATGCAGCCCCTAACAAACATTCATCTAGGAATTAAATTAAAGGTTCCGGCGATTTCCCCAATTCGATTTGCCATTTTGTGTTTCCCCCTAATATGTCACGTTCTACCCTTTTTACACAGACACCAGAGCAAATGGTCGGATGCGTCAATGCACAGCTTTAAAGCCTTCGTCACTGGCATTACGGTGAAGTGACCCATTCCAAATAACCTATATCGGCCTGGAACTAGAGTTTATAAAGGAGTCCTTTGGAGCCCTCTCTCAAAAGATTTTTTTCTGAGGGGAGGCCTTGGTGAAAAGTGCCTCAAAAAAAAAGATAAAGAAAAAGTATGGGGACATGTCAGCAGGGCTTTGAAGGAAAACAAACTGCGGCGACCAATGTGAGTTGACTTAATCTGATTAGGGTAACCTCATCAACAGCCCACTTAAAAAGGAGAAGAAAGCCATGAATCGGTCCGAAAAGCCAGGGGCTGGTGGGGAGGAGGGGGGGATTGGCTCTCTCTGTCCTGGCCTGGGAGGGCAGAGGAGCTTCAGTGAATACGCCACATTGTAATGGACAGGCTGGTTCACAGATGGCAGAATGACAACAAACAGTTTGAAAAGCGAAGCCAATACAATTGATCCAAGATTTTTTCACAGGTAGAAATACAATACATGGCTAATAATGTTAAAGAAGAATGGACTGGCAAATAAATGAAATACCACGCTCTCGCACTCTGCCAGTGCTAACATTAAGCTTTGAAGGCTTGAGGATTGAATCTAAGCCCTCCTCCCCCTACTGCTCCTAAAGAAATATCTCCATATTTGAATGAATTAATGTGGACTCTTACCTCTCTTATGAAACGCCCCACTGTGCCAGTAATAAATCAAAGATGAAAGGTAAATAAAGCACTAAAAAAAAAGCCAGGGCATATGTGCATTAGGCTGGTTTAATACAACAATCTTGTGTGAAATAAGTACTTAGGAACAATGTTTTTAGGTATCTTTCCATGCCAAAAGAAACGCTTCAGATCTTGTGCCAGCATTTCGTTCCCATGCAGGAAATGATCCTTCAAATGAGTTAGGAACAAGCTTTCAGCAGCAAATATTACAGTGCATTTAAGCTTGATGGCATTAGTTCATTATTCAAAATGAGTTTGAATTACAGCTTTAACCCTTTAAAGCCAATGTGGAATCAAACGTCCTGGTTCTTCCTGGAATCACATGAGCAATCTCTGGTGAAGTTGTTTGTTTGGTGGATTTTTTCCAGATATCTTTATTGCAGAGCTTTGCTGGGTAGATTCCGGATGACTTTCATAGGCCTTCGAGGGCTTTCGGACTCATTCTCTGCATCCTAGGTGGTAATGTAACAGTATCCAGAGGGGCTGGACATACTGTTAGCACTTGCGTGTGCTTTGTGTGGGGGATTCTTTGCGTAAACACAGTTAGGGACAGTGTGATTGGAGAACGCGTCTGGGGACTGGCCCATCAACAGCCGCTAATGCTGATCTAATTGACTGGTTTTTGCATTCTGCACACAGATTTGGACAGAGGCTCTGATTGTTATCTGCAAACAAATGGCTTGGCTAAGAACGGACGAACTTCTGAGCTCGCTCACAAGAGTCTTGACCTCTTTCAAGTCTGCAGAACAACCCCAACATCTGCCATTTTTTCGGATTTTGTTCTAAATGAGATGTGGTATAAACCGTTTCCCATTCCCCTCCCCTTTTTATTCTCTTTTTATTCTCATTTAAGAACAATGAAATGTCAACTTGATCACATTCACTCTTATAAAAGCAAAGGGCCTTTTACAATGTATTGTTTTTTCCAAAGCAATTTTTTTTAAGAAGAATGAACATCAATGAATCTCAAGGTTGAACGCAATTTAAAGTTTTTTCTTTTGGCTCTAGACACATTTGTCCCAGCCAAGAACAGTAATGAAGCATTCAGTTTTACAATGCATGCCTAGTGTGATTGTTTTATGAACTGGAACATTGGAACATTTGAAATGGCTCTCTGTGGTGTAGGTAATATAGATTTAACCTATATTGCAGGCAGGATTTAGGGCCGCATCCTTTCTCCCAATCCCAGAGCAAACAGGGCAGTCGTGAGCCGGTGTACACACAGCTGGCCCCTGAGCTCTGGTGGATCCTGGGCAAACAAGTTTCCAGCATGCCCCAGCAAGGATCAGCCACCCGGTACAAGAGCCACCAAACAATGGCCAACAAGCTGCAAGAGGCCAAGCTGAAGATAGACTTAATAAAATCTCATTGCCTTGGGCTTTTCTCCCTTCACACACCAAATAAACTGCTGATCACAGACTTAGACAGCTATTGGCTCATCAGTGACAGGAGCACACACAGCAGGATATTAAAAATAAAGCTAGATCCTGTTTTACCTAATGCCATTATTTATCAGGTTAATGAGAACATCATTTCTTGTTCATACATTCATTAAGCCAAAAAGCAAACTTATTTGCTTCACAAACATTAGAACTAGAGACGTATAAAAGATTTGTCACGTATAGGTTTACAAGTACAAAGTGTAGTGAAATGTGCATTAAATTCACCTGTCAGATTGTGTAATGTAGTTACAAAATATTCAAGACAAAACAAAAGTTATACATCATAGAAATAGGTCGAAAAAATATTTAAATAAATGGTACAAGTTAGGGTGTGTTACATTCATTTGGTCTCAGAACCTTCGGTAGACTCACTAAATACCCAAACACTTGAATTGTTATACAGTTAGCAAAAGGTTCCTCATGTTTAGTCAGAAATGATAAATGAAATGAAATTTAAAAAATCAGCATCAGTTTGATGGTGTGTAGAAATCCTAGAGAGCTGCAGTCAGACTCCACAAAAGTTGCAGTAAAGCACCTTTCTCTTTTCCTTAGAATTTTGGTTCTCCATAATTATAATGTGTTTTGTGGTTGCAATGTTACAGAAACATGATTACTGCCACAAGAAGCAAACTCATAAACAGTGTTTGTGCTTGTCACTGTCAGAACAAAACCTTGTATCTGTTGTTTTGTGAACAGGTGATGCTTACACTGCTTCAGAAAAATCCAGTACCCATAAAATGTATCTAAGGGAGCCTGAAAATACATTTAACATACATTGAAAGTAAATGTGGATTTTCTTCCTTCTCCAGCAAAGTTGCAATTCAGAAGACATGAGCTTCTGCTTTAACAGCAACAATTTTTTATTCATCAGTTTGGAAGATTGGACCTTTTTGTCAGTGAGTCAATTGATTTTATCACGAACAAATAATACACACATCCATTTTGGATGCAGTGAAAATAAGAATGGGAGGAATTTAAAGGCAAATTTGTCTTTCGTTATTGAAATGTCATTATTGGTCAATTAATTACAGGGGAATCTCCAATCTTACTTAATGTGACATGCTACTTACACAACAGTGCTTTCTTTATTTCTTTCATATGTTTAGACAGTTCGTTTTGTATATCATTCACCATGATGATGTTTATTTTTTTTCTTTTAGATGCCTACACAATTCTTCTTCTATATAGTTCATCCTTATGACATTTATTCTACTTTAACATAGATGTGTATATTTAGAAAACCCCTCGGTTTTTCACACTGTCCTGAAACGTAAGTGTTTCCTCAAAGTGTAAGTTGCCTTGGAAAAAAGGATTAATTAATGAAATGTAATTTTTTTTTTATTTTAGATTTGTTTTTGTCTTGCGTTTGGAACAATATTCTTGCAGCTGGTGAGGCGACCGTCAAACAGGATGATTCTTCGCTCCCCTATGCTCCGAATTGGCTCTTGGGTTGGATGAGTTGAGGCTCGGTGCTCCGCCTAGTGGTCGAAAGAGGCTCAGTCTGTTCGAGTGAAACTTGCATCGACTAGTCGATAGGTGGCGCACAACACTCATAAATCTCGGAGGATTCAGCTTATTCTGAGCTGCATTTGCAGACGCGATGCACGGACAGTTTGGAAGCTCTGGCGAGACTCTTGCCATAAACATCCCGTTCTACGTGTTTAAAATCAGTTTCACAAGTCCTGAAGTATGTATTTATAAATGCAGGCGATGTGGACCCTATTGTGGATTATTCGTGTGGCTGATGGCATGGTGTTTGGGGGCAAACCTACAAACGTGGGTTTGAGTCCTAGGACTGTTGGTGAGTTTCCCTTGGGCAAGGTACCGTCCCCACACACTGTAATCCTGGCTGCCCGCAGCTTCACTTGGTGGATGGGGTAAATAAAGAGAACAATTTCCCAAGGTGTGCTCTGTACTGGTGTGTTCACACATGAAAAATACACCGCTACAATTACATCATAAAAAATTAACCTTTGCTCATATATATTTGCTCAGAAATAGATGATGATTTTTCCTGTAAGTCCAAACCAAAAAGTCAAAAAAAGCAGAATTTGAGTTGGGCATCGCTCCCTCAGCCCTCGGCACGTGCTCGGCGGATCAGTCGTGCAGCGAGCGGGCGCGCGGACGCGCCGGCACGCGGGCAGACAGAGCACAACCCCCCCACACACACACACGCAACCCCACTCCACTCGCCCCCCTCTTCTCGCGCTCTTCTGATGACGGACGTGCCCACCTTCCTCGCGCTCTTCTCATGACTGACGTGGAGCCTCTCATCCAACCAATCAGGATCGAAAGCTCGGGGCGCAATTTGCATGAAGCGGTGCGTTCCATCAGGTTTCCCGCGTGCTGCTTCCTAACCGCCTCGCGTGCCTCTACAGCTGCTGATCCCTTTGAAGAGCAACTGGATCCCCCACGCTCACGGCGCGAGATATCTGCAATTTTTTTTTCATACTTCACCATGGATTTAGAAATGGCCAAGTCGATTGATAAACGTTTATATATCTTCTTAATGAATAGTTACATATAAATGTAAAAATGAATGCATGTTATAAAAGTAACGCACACACAGTCACTACACATCTTCTTTGTTTTTACATTAAAACAACTTTTTAAAAGCATTTTGAGCTCAATTTTGCAAGCAAAATGAACCTTTGCAGATGTCAAAAGCATGCTTTATCAATTTTTATCAAATCACAACCTGCATTTTGTATTTTGCATTTGATTTATTTTACACTTTGACAACTTTTTAAAGCCAAGCAGACAGAGCTTTTGCGATTTCACCTTTAATTGACACGTAATTATCAATAAAAATTAAAAGAAAGGAAAAAAGATCTTCTTTCTTGTTCTCAGATCAGAAGCCAAGCTTTATGTGAGATGTAGCAGTGGTGTTTATGGTGAGGTGTTTGTGTTTGTGTGCATAATGAATACAGGAATGACGGGTTGGCAGCATGCATGCAGAACATGGCAAGGAGAGAGGTATTTAAAATGAAGACGAAGATGAAAAAAAAAGAAAAGAAAAACAGAAGGTGCATTCCCTCACTTCTCCTTATCTCTGCACGCTCGGACCGCCCGCTCCGGCAGCTCGTCCCTGCAGGGCTGATGGAGCAGCGCGTGACTGACAGCGCGCGGGGGTGTTGTCCAATCAGCGCGCGGTGGGTGAGCCCGCGCGCCCATTGGCTGAGGCGAGTGTGGGAAAGAATGCAGAGAGGGTTTCACACGAGCTGGGGGAGCGCGCGCTCTTCCTATAAATAGGGCCGGCGTGTGGCGACCGCGAGACACTCCGCTCGCTCTAGAACCGCCGCGCGCGCCCTCGCGATCCCCTCCCGCCAGACACGCACGCGCTCGTGCACTCCGCGTGACACACAACTCAGTCCATTCGGTGGGGGTCTCGCGATCTCTCTCCCCTTCTTCTTCTTCTGAAGTTTTTTTGGAGACGTTGTTGTCAAGAGATCAACCAAAACAAACATCAAACCTCCAACGGAATATATCGGTTCCTCCAGAGGTTCTTCATTAGGGAGTTTTATTCTACGCCTCCCTGGGCTCACTAGGGGTTTGGGGACCTGGACTCTGTAGAAAGCTGGTCTGAGAATTTAGATTGAACTGAATCAAATATTGTCAACTTTGACCAAGTTTGAGAGAATCATGCCAGCTGACAGCATGGAGAAACAGACCGCCTCCCCCATCGCCGGAGCCCCCGCCAGTGGATCACACACTCCGGACAAGCCAAAGAGTGCCAGCGAGCACAGAAAGGTAAACAGACTCTCTCCCACTTGTAAAAAAATTGCTCTCCTAAAGAGTAGCTCTAGAGGACAGACAGACAACTTTATCAAAGCTGCGTATCACCCCGCGTGTTTTTGTTTATGTTTTTACTTGGTTGGTTTTCACACAAACAAACAAACCGGTGCTGTTTCTGTTTTGCAGTCATCAAAGCCCATTATGGAGAAAAGGCGCAGGGCCAGAATCAACGAAAGCCTGGGCCAGCTGAAGACCCTCATCCTGGACGCACTGAAAAAAGATGTAAGTATTTTTGACAAGCACAGAAAGAAAGAAAGACATTTAAAGAACACACAAAATGTGTGTAGATCGTTAAAGCCTTGCTGGAGACTGACATGTTTGTGTTTCTTTCCTGCAGAGCTCCAGACACTCCAAGCTGGAGAAAGCGGACATTCTGGAGATGACAGTGAAACACCTGAGGAACATGCAGCGCGTGCAGATGACTGGTGAGTGTTGCATTGATTAAAGTTTTACGCACGAAGCAGACCTGATCCTTTCTCCATTCGTTTAATCTGTTTCTCCATATGCACAACCTTAACCAAACCCTCTCTTCTCTCTTCTCTCTCAGCAGCGATGTCCACGGACGCAGCCGTCCTCAGCAAATACCGCGCGGGCTTCAACGAGTGCGTGAACGAGGTGACGCGCTTCCTTTCCACTTGCGAAGGCGTGAGCGCGGAGGTGCGCTCGCGGCTGCTCGGACACCTGTCCGCCTGCCTGGCGCAGGTGCTGACGGCCGGAGGGTACGCGCACCCGGCGCACGCGGCTCAGCAGGCGCACGCGGCCGCCGCTGCCGCAGCGCAGTCCCTGCACGCCAGCGCCAAACTCGGATCCCCGTCCGAACCGGCGTCCCCCAAAGTGTTCGGGGGCTTCCAGCTCGTGCCTGCCACGGACGGACAGTTCGCGTTCCTGGTGCCGAGCCCGGCCGCCTTCGGCTCGGCCACGGCTCCGGTAATTCCGCTGTACGCAAACGCAGGACTCCCCCTCGCCGTTAGCGCGGGACCGGTCCACGCCAGCGCCGCGCCCCCCGCCGCCTCTCCCGTGCAGGGGATGACCTGCTTCAACGGAGCCCCACGGACCGCCAGCCCCGTGGGAGTGAGCGCGGGGCCCGAGAGCAGTGAACCCGTGTGGAGACCCTGGTAGAGCCCCACTGTTTACTCCCGTGAACTGTTCACCAATAGAGTTCCGTTTTATGGGACTGTGTGTTTTTACCTTTTTTTTTTCGTTTGTTTCTTGTTATTATTGAACATTGGTTCATGTTGAAATATGTTCATTAGAGGTCGTTTCCAAAATTTGGATTTTTTTGTTCTATAAACATGCTGTTGATTCCGTAGAAGATAAAGAAAAGAAAAAAATACACTCTAAAGTACTTTTTTATAAGATAATTTAGTTTTGTACAAAGTTTGTAAAAGATTGTTACAAGCCAAAGTGTTGTCATGATTTGTTTTAAGTGTTTGATGCTGAATAAATCTAATTCTAAAAAAAAACTTTTGTGTTGTTTTTTCACAGTGCACAAAACTGTCCATATCAGAGGGACAGATTTTATTGTTGATTTGACTACTAGCTGCCAGTTTCTAAAGTTTATCTAGTAGACTTGTGATATGTCAACCTAGTTTCCCACTTCTACATTTCATTTTAGCTCTCTTTTTCAAAATGTAATCTTGATAATAATGATTATTCATCACACAGATCTTGATCTTGTTCAAACTGCTGGTTGTGAGGCCTTGTTACGAGGTCTTTCTTGCTTAGTCCAACAGTGGGTGGACAAACGATGCTGGTGTTATCTTGTTTTCTTCTTTTTTCTAAAGTTCATCAAATCTGAAAGGATATGTCCTACAGGAAGTATTAGAAGTTAAAATTGCGATGTGGGCAACATATTGCCCGGCTGAAGTAGGAATGTGTAGAGATTCTCTGTTTTTGCAAATAACTCAGGCTTTTAGCCCTGTTCTGAATGGAGAACGGTTTTTGCCATTTTTGCTATTTCTGACACTCTGAATTTAGTATTAACCAACATTTATTCAATGTTATCTGCAAGCTTGCTAGTGAGCTATCAGAAGAACACATTCAGTTCAGTCACTCAAGCCTGTAGCTCTGTCCTTAATGGAAACAGTACTTACGTTATTTTTACTGTCTTTGAAACAATGAATTCAGAACCAACCAACATTTCATTTAAAACTTTTAAAGTAAGCTAGCTATCATGCTACAAACAATATCACAACAACACATCCAGTTCAATCAGCTGGTGAAACGTTCGTGAAAGGGCTTGACACGTTGTTATAAATTAGCTAGCATCATTGTTAAAAACACTAATACACGTGTGCGTTATTGAACGTATCTCCCCCTAGCGGTGAGCGGTAAAACTGGGGGCGTGGCTCCCCGTGAGTCTTCACGAGTGGGCGTGTCCCAGAGAAAACAGGCTTGGCTCTGTCCGCCACAGATTTTGCACCTATGCTGGCCTGTCATCGGGCTCCCCACTTAGCAGCTCACTTCACACATCAGATTAATCTCGGCAGAGTTTCAGTGGGACACTTTTCCACTGAGAATAGCTCCTAGAAAGCTCCTGCTCTGCCCGGGTGCGTTATTATTAGCTTTCACAATGATCGAGACCTCGAGTGTTTTGCAAGCAAGAGGCCGGGGGAGCCGGGCCGGTTGCTTAGTTGGGGGAGAAAAGCTTACTTCGGCACAATTGTGCGCTCACTGGCAGTGTGTGGGCTCCGCGGCTGCTCCCTCTGCCTGCGTGTCTGTGCTAAGAGTTCAGAGATGCCGTTGTGGTGCTGAGGTCGTGAGAACCGAGTGAACTGGAGTGCTTGTGGCCAGGCAGAGCGCCAGTCAGTAAATCCCCGCTGGCAGCCCGGGGCGCGCGCTGGGAGGGAGACAGGAGCACGCGCGCGCGGCCCGCCAAGGAACGAGCCCGGAGCCAAAGGATAATAATACAAGAGCCACCAGCCAACTTCAGCACACACACTAACGCACATATATATATTCCAACACACTCACTAACGCAACACACACAGACACCTATGTACACACACACAGATACTCATATACACATATATTTAAGTGCGTAACAATCTGGACACTTATATTCCAACACACTCACGAACACATTACACACAAACACATACACACACACACACACACATTCCAACGCACTCACGAACACAACACACACAAACGGGCGAATCAAGCTTTTAAAAACTAGGAGGGGGGGGGGGGGGGTTCTGGGATGGGGAAACCAATACAATTTAATCAACGGAATACAGTTTAAGTTGACGAAAGTGGAGAGGATGGAATCGCGTTTTAACAAAAGTGGTGGTGTAGTCTCGTTTGACACGCCACTGCACACAGACACATATAGCCTACACACACAAACACACACATACACATATACACACACAAACACACACGGAAATGTACATATACACACAAAAACACACACAGATTCATATATACGCGCAACAATTTGGACGCTTATATTCCAATACACACTAGAACACAGCGACACGTCCCCACCCACCCACGCGCTCACACACAGTGGTCCTGGTCTGATTGCTTGATGCTCTGGCTGTTGCGAGCTGTGTCGTTCACACAGTAACAGATAAATACGTTCTTATTGCGCCCAAACAAACGTCTAAAGAAGCCGGGAAAAGGGGGCGAAGGCGGGAATCTTCTGAATGCTAATGAGCCCACTTCCATTTCCCCAGGGGTATAAGGCTTTGTGCCGAGGGTCCGGGTCACAAACCCTAACAGGCCAATTCATTCCTGCACTCAGAAACAGAAATTGCGCGGGAACTGGGCAGATAACAAGTCTTTATGCTGTGATCTGGCCATTCAGAGGTCACAATCACTAACATTTCAGAGAGATAAACCTCGTGCCCTCTTATAGAACGTTTAGCTACATGCTTGTGTTTTTCTACTGTAAGCCTAAAACGCTGGACTGGTACATAAACTTGGAATCCGTCTGTATTTTCTGTTTGTTCTTGACAACATGACCAGATTATGCTGTTTGAAATAAAGGATTCCTTAAAGTGATAGCAGCTGAACTGTTTTTGCAAACTTTGTGTGGGCGGGACTTCAGAGCGAGAGTTTCATAAATGAGTGTAATGAGTGTAAAAGCCTGAAATCACCTCCACATAAAGAATACACTTTTCAAAAGAAATGTTCCCAAAGGGTTCTGGGGAAGAAGTCTGAAATGGATATAAATTATGCCCAAAAGTAATGTTCTTTTGTTTAAAGAACTATTGGTTATTCAAGCATTAATTATTCATGGTTGGATTCAGTGGTTGATTTTATATTATCCTGTTATATGAAGATCTTTCAAAATGGTTCTATTTTGAAAAAGGTTTCTTTTAAGGCTGTGGTTTCTACATGACCATATTCGCTGAAAGTTTGGAAGTTCTTTAAACCTGGCAACGTCAATCTACTTTTCAGAAATGTTTCTTTACAGAAACACATATAGTTCCACTTTTCAGAAATCACCCAGGGAATCATTTTGAAGGGCTACATTTGGAGGGCTACAAAGAATGTGAAATGAGGTACAATTTAAAGCAATTAAGTTTACACAATGTAAGAAGAGCTATGAAGGTTACATCCAGTGGTATTTCCAAGTAGACATTGTTTTGTTGTCCGTCATGTTTTGAATCATGTATTTAAAATAAAAAAAGGTTTTGCACCAGGCATAATGTTGGTTAAATAAATACACACTCATTTCTGAAAAAAAGAAACCAAAGCAGTTGCCATGGCCATCATGCTGTCCACACCGCATTAACTTTCACATGGAACTTGGTCTAATTTTGTCTGGAGTCTCATTCTGGTGGGTGGGAGGAAATGCTTTACATGCTTAGGTATGGAAGCTAGAAGAGAAAGGTGGGGGGCAAGGGGTCTGTGTTCCGGAAAGCCACCAGAAGTGACTGACACTCCCTCTCCTAACACCTGCTCCCAAAGGAGCCCGATCACTAGGAGCACAGTCTTAAAAATAAAGTTTCCTTAAAGATGTTCTAAGAAGTTCTGATACAAGAATGTCTAGCTTTTTAAATTAGAGAAAAGTTTTTTCAGCTTTGAACATCTAATTTAGAAACCCAACAGTGTTACAGCTAAGAAAAAAAGTTGGTTTTGGCTCCTTGAGTAGTGCGAATTTCACAAGAGAACCAGAAGGTGTTCTCAGCTCGTAAATGTTTGAGAGATGCCAAGAGTTCAGGGGAGTTGATAACACATTTACAACGTACCCTTACTTTTTCATGTGTTTTATTTTTCCCCCCTAAGGTCAGTTTTTTGCAGTTTTAGGTTCCAAGAAAATTCATCATTCATTTTTACATGAACATTTTACAGCCTCTTTTTCCCTTAGAATTACACAGGCTGTTTATTTTGTTACTATGCCTTTAAGAATAATATGTGTAAATGACCTCTGTTCTGACTCTCTGCCGTCTTCTGAGCCTCATACAAAAAGCTGTCAGAGCCGAAGCACTCATTATATCTTCAGCACCAATGTGTAGAGCTAATCTGGAGGTTGCTTGCTGAATATACAGATTTACAGAGACCAATTCAATTTATTTTTTCATTAGCATCTCTGTGAGTATGACAACCATTTCACACCGGTGTCTGTTAAATTCCTACAAAAGTATCTCATTCTGCTTCATAAGGTATTGATTAGCTGATCACACAAATCACATTTTGTTTAAGGAGAACAAGTATAGAAACAAAGGTTGGATGGTAAAACACTACCAGAAGAATATCAAAGGTAATTATTGCTATTTTAAAAGTGAACAAGTGATTTGTTTTCTTGGAATTATTCAAGTTCTGTTAACACTGCATTATTTCTCTTTTGATATTTTGTCATTTCCTTTAAAATGATGCTTTAAAGAACAATATTTTTATTTGGAATTGAGGACCAAGTTGTTAAAAACAAAGGCAAAGCTGTTCAGTTCAATACTCTCACCTATAAAAGATCAAATCTGAGAAGCTGATCGTTTTGCAGTTTTTTCCAGGGCTGTATGTAAATGTGTCATTTTTTTTGACATACCTGAAACAATAGGTTCACAACAAGCTATTTTTGGTGCTTGGTTTCCGTGGACTGTGTGAACATGTGAGTGGATAGTAGATTGAAAGAATGGCTAAATAATATGCCAGCCTCTATCATTTAAACAATATAATTTCTATAATAGTGAAGTAAAGCAATACATTCTTATCATTCTCATCAGAAGTTGAGCAAATCTCAGTAAGACTTGTGGAGAGGTTTTAGTAAACATACCAGGCAAAACACCTCATCAAAACTTTCCCTCTCGCTCCACACATTCATTTTAGAAGGCAATTATCTGTTCCACCTCTTGGCTCTTTCTTATTTTGACACTGTGCTGTATGAGACTGCCCCTGGTATTAATAGCGTCTCTCCCTGGGAGCAGGAGTTGACCCATGTGCTGCATGTTGGTCCTCACAGGGGGGAGATTCGTAAAGGACGCGCTGCTCAGCCTGATCAGATATCAGAGGCCAAGGAGCCGCCTGGCCTGCACATCCACCTCGCTTGTCTGCAGGACGTATTTCCAGGGCAGGTTTTGCTCTTCAGAATGTTCTCTCATTTCAAGGCATGGGGCCGATCACTCTAAGCCTCTGCAAATGGTGCAGATTCCGCCGGGCGTAAGTATGGACCCCCCTTATGCACCATCCATCCAAACGCACGAGCACACACACATAGTCTGACAGATGAGACGTCTCATCATGTACTCATACTGCCATCACCTTGGTGGCCTTCAAGGAGATGGACCTTAAATTTAGATGCACTTATCATTGATGTACTTACTTCTTTTCTGAAGACGTTTGTCCAGGTGAACATCATTTGTCAGCTGCTCAGCTATTTTTAATGGACAGAGAGCTTGGACTAAAATGCAGAGGGTTATTAGCGCCATAACGACTGTTTTTCATTCTTGAAGGGACTATGTTCTTTAATAGCATTTTTTAATGTTTTTGTTTCTTTTTGTCCCTTTTTATGATGTCTGTGTGGTTTCATTATCAAATTCAGCCTTAATTTCTCTTTACGAGACCATTTCTAGTCTATCTTTAACCTTCGAAACAAACAGGCGGTTTTTGTTACTGTACATTTAGGACTGATTTATGTGAAGGACATCTGTTCTGATTGGAGCAGTGAAACTCTCACTGTGCTAAAGTTGTAGAGTAGGCCCAGTAGTGTATATATTTATGACATCACAAAAACGAAAAGGAGCAGTTTTTTGCAGTTGGGCCACATGAACAAGATATGGTTTGAAACTTCAGTGTTTACAAAACAACGACAAGAGATAATAGATCACAGGGCCATAAAAGCCTGTTGTTGCAAAGAAACGACAGTCATATAAAGAGACACTTATAGAGATTATAATTGTTTAGAAGCCTCAAATGTCTTTTCAAGGTAGCTATCAGATTACCTGAATCAAATCACACCGTTTCTAGTCGGTAATCGAGAAGTCAAGCAGAGGGCACAGTCTGTGGGTGCTCTCGCTATGAGTGTACAGTGATTTCCATCTCTGTAAGCTCAGTGAAGTCAGGTTCTCAGTGGCATTTCCCTCATCTGCCGCTCACCGAGCCTATCAAACTGTGCCATACGAGGCCTTAACCAGAGCAGCTTTCTAGAACCGTAGTGAGAGCTTTCTGCAGAGCGAAAGAGGCCAAATGACGTGTCTGATTGTGAATGTATTGCATATAGCTTGTAAGCGCGGCCACGTGAAGCCTGTGAAGCGTTCTCAGGCTGGCACGGTCTGTGTGGGGTTCAGTGGAAGGGCAAGCTCTGTGGGAGTGGGAAGTGAGCCCCTGCATGGGCGGTGAATCAGCCACCCGTCTCACCACAAGCCTTGACATGCCCCAGATAAGACACCTGAGAGCAACTGCTCACTGCTCTGACTCATGCCATTCTGTGAGTACGTGTGTTTGTGAGTATGTGTAATAGTTAGTCCTCTGTGTGTGTGTGTGTGTGTGTGTGTGTGTGTGTGTGCAGGCTTTGTGTTTCCTCCATACAGGATCTTCGCTCCACTGTTAGTCAACACCCTGGAAACAAAGCAACAAAGGGAACGATTTCTAACAATAACTTGAAGCCAGTGATGTGGAACGTTCTGCCGGCTGGCTCGGACACCACGAGGGAAACAGCCTCAAAAAGAAGGCAAAGGTTTGGCTCGGTCAGAATTTAAATGATTAGTGTTATAGCCCCATGAATGAACAGGATTCATGTGTTCACCACTTACATATAAACATAAAATTATGCATATTAATGCAGTTCTCACCCAAAACAGACTGAAAGACTAATTGTGTTGAAAACCATGCACATGTGATTTCTGAAGCTGGTAAAAACGAGCACAAAATGACCAAAACTGTAGCTTTAACAACGTTCAGGAGTATATTTATATGTACACTGGTAAATTTATTTTGGGGGCATCATTAAAACAGCAGCTCAAAGAACCAGCTGAATGGTTGCGATGCCATTTCAGTGAAACACTTTTTTTGTACGTAGCAAAAATTCTTTCAATTGGCTTCATTTGAATATTTATATCATTCCCACCTGCACAAAATATCAGTTTAAACGGTGTGGAAAATAAGTAAAAATATAGTCTTATGCTAATTTAATGTTTTTCATATATGTAGGTATCCCATGTGAATTTAAATTGCTCTAAATTCAGTTTTCCAGTGCAGAAAACAACAGAAAAAATGTTCTAATGGAAACAAAGGAGGGCATTTTGTCCTTATATTTCTGGAATTGATCTTTGATTTGCTACTAAGCAAACCATTGTGGACAATTTACATTTCAATTTTAGAAAACAAATAAACATTTCCCAAGTATAAGAATACCTTTCCATCCTTACAGCATCACGTGGATATTCAAAGTACTTATAGTAAGGTTGCTTCATCTTGCCAAGCAGGAGAGTTCCTGCATTTGAAATGGATTTTATATTGAGCAATATATTAAACAAGAAATTCAACCATTTAAAACAGGCCACAACTAGCAACCGCTAAGGACCTACCGCGGACAATTTGAAATTAATTAGCCTAACCCTTCAGCTAATTCAGCTAATTCCAGCTATCAGCTAATCACATAATTATTTAATTGCTGTTTTTTTCTGACATCATTTGAAAACAACAGCTGCCCTTTATACCGTTTTGAAACCTATAACAATAAAAGAACAGATAAAAATCTCTGACCTAACTTATACAGAATATTAAAATGAGTTTAATCATTTTGTAAAATAAAAAAAAAGTATCTAAAACTACTACAAATTATTCATTAACTACTATGTAAGGCATATATTACGAGAAATGAAGTGTGGTTCCAAGTCTGGGCCCTTGCCATATAACCTTTGTTTTTGTATGCTTACTTATGTTTAAATGTGGAAACAATTTTGCTTTAGTAATTTTAACGGAGTGAGTTCAAAACATGGTTCCCATAGTTTCATTATAGTACAGTTTTCTATATTTTTCCCCCATTCCTGGCAATAAATGGAATGAAAATCACATGTTGCTGTGTTCCTAAGTCTCTAGCGATCCCTGGCTGGGTTGAACTCTGTAGAAACCCCATGCGTGCACGTCTGAGGGGTTTTCAGCGTCTGAGGTTTGGCTTGTGTGTGAAAGACTCGTGCGCTGCTTCATTTGATCCAGACGTGTGGCTCATTGTCCTTATACAGGATGTCCTGGTGTCTGCGCCACACACGGTTGCTAGGGTGTGTGCACGTGCATGTATGTGTGTGTGTGTGTGTGTGTGTGTGTGTGTGTGTGTGTATATGTCAAGAGAGAGAGCAAAAGACGGACACCAAAGAGACAAATCCCCTCACCAGATGTTACCAGCTTTTGAAAAGGTGCCATCGCTTTCATGCCTCGCACTGTTCCTTCCCTCCCCATGTCAAAAGATCAACTTGTTTTTCTTCCTCTCTTTATCAGGCAGTGTCCCAACATGTGGCTCGGAGCCCTAAACAACTCTGCCTCTGGCCGAGGTGGCTCTGGAGAGGGTGTGGACTGCCCGTACGGGGACGGTTCAGGGTTATGAGCGCCTGTCTCACACTCCTTTATCCCCTCTCGCTTCTCATTTTTATGCAGTGGGAAGGTAAACTCTTCCTATTTGTCTTTCACTTCCTACGCTAAATGTGAAGCGGAGCACCATCCACTTGATGGTTTTATTGCTTGGATTCTCATGCGCGAAACAGCCAAGCTGAGTGTCAATAAGTGGACGGCCTCCCTCCAAACAAAAGGCACCCGGTGAATGGCAGGGGAGAGATGAGAGCACAGCTGGGCACACACACACACACACACACACACAGACACTCAAACACACACACACTGACACACACAAACTTTCCAAAATTGCATGTTCCTGGAAAAAGAAGACAAACAATGCACTTTTGAAATGACTAAGGGACTTCAACTCGCTTTTGACTTCTCAGGCTACCAATCTACACACTAATCTTCCACTCTTCATGTTACTAATCTTTACTTTCGAATGGATGATAAGGCCTTTTAAATCACATTAGTCGGCGCTCGTTAAGATAATAAATGACATTCGCCTAAATTCTGATTCTAGCAAAATATCAGTGCTGGTACTTCTAGATCTTA
>JBBKCR010000128.1:20091608-20108982 GCA_037577295.1 Ladigesia roloffi | reverse complement strand
AAACTAACTAGACACAAACAAGGCACAGGTGAAGACACAGAAGACACGTGACCAAACTCCAGACCAAACACGTGTCAAACTAAAAGTCCCCCCTTTTCTAAATACCAAAACAGAAACCAAACACATATGACGGTGACCGTCATAGTTAAAGGGCCCATATCCCCATTTTTACCTTTTACATTTAATAAACCAACCTTTTTGTATCTGTATATTCTGTTATTATTACTGTGCCTTTGACCCTGAAACATGTAAATGATCTCTGTCCTGATTGGGTGGTCTGCACTGTGACTCATTCAAAAGCTTCATATATTTTCATTGTTAACCGTAGGGCGAAACTGCTGTATGGTGAATGGGCAGATATGTGTAGATGCATTAGGAATGTTTTTATGTACTGACTCTATAGACTAGGAGTATTCTTTTAATAAATATGAGCTGCTTTTGTGTATTTTTATATGATATATATTCTAGATCATTTGTAAAGTGTACTTTTTATACTGCATGGTGTAGGTTTTATTCTATTGTTTTTTTATTCTTGCTGCTCTTGCCTTCATACTGTCCGATTCCTGCTGTGACAGTGCAAATTTTCCACTTGAAAGTCTAAAAAAGGTTTATCTGATCTTATCTTAAAGAGTATAAAAACTGAAAAAGAATCCCTTCAATGCATTTGTAAGGTATTTTCAGCTTGGTTTATAAGAGAACCTTAGGTGCTAGTATAATTGTTTGTGGATGAGATGCTCATTGAAACATATCTACTCTCCATTCTATCATCATCCTGAAATCTAGGAATGCTAAAAATGCAGCAGGAATTTGTTTTTAATATAATTCCTTTTTTTTGTTCCCCGACCACCATGTGACAAGACCTTGATAAAGTAATAGAGGAAGATTTATTAGCTCAATTGTGCGGCAAAAGCGGTTCATTAAATTGTGCTCGCTGTGCATCATCTGATGCGTTCTCTAAGCCCTGCGGTTCACAGGTCATAACGAGAGGCATCCCAAGAATGTGTGAAACCTGAATGGTAATGTGGAGGAATGCGAGCATCTCAGGCTTTTTAATTGTGTCTGCATTTTACTCATGTGAAAAGTGGAGTTGGCGGAGATGGCTAAGCAGCTGTCTGCCTGTCTGGTGTCCTCACTCTTCTCAGACTTGTAGCCTTACAGCAAGAGCTGGTGGCGGGAGGGCCAGTCATTAAAGCTGCGTCCACTCCCTCTCCTGAGTGACAGGCCGGTCCGGGCTGCACGCTCGCACTGCCAGGGAGAAAGAAAGCGGAAGAAAAACACAACTCTCGAGACAGTCATTGCAAAATTATAATTGCCCATCTGGTTGTTCATTGAGGGTAACAAGGGCGTCCTTTTGGAAGTGATGGAGGGGAGCTGGAGGGAAAGTTAAGAAAAGGAATAAGATTCTCCAGGGTCCATAGGCTCCAATTATTCAGAGATTATCCTTTCACTTCCACTGATCTTGAAATGAATTAAGTTTGGCCAGCATTACTGACAGCTGGGCGCACCACTATAGCTGCTGGAGGCGGATCAGGGCCCGGGGGGTTACGGTGTCAGTCTGCTTCTGACCCTTGGGGTTAGTGAGGTGACGTGGTGTAGTGACAGCAAAGGGGCATCCTCCTCTTAGCAGCTTTTTAAGGCCCTGCTGGATAAATGCAGAGGCCAATCACATTAGCTGTTTTTTATTCTCTCTCTCTCTCATCTCGAGTTTTAAAGTGAAACTGCCCAAATCCTAATGTGTGTACCCGCTCTTGTCTTTTAAGGATGGCTTAAGGCCTATGCAAAAGACATAAGGCAAAAAGAGTCACGAGTCCAGGCTGCCGCTGCTGCGAGCTCTTCTAATATGTGTCACTTTGAATTTTGCACTAAGATGCACGTGAAGGCATAGAGACCCGCCCGCCCACACGCACGCACGCCTGAGCGAGGTTTTACACGCCTAAAAGCAAAGATACTGAAAGATAAGCCCTGGTTCTTTTGAAGGAATTCTTTTTGTAGTGGGAATCGCCTTTTCTTTTTCATCTTTCACAGCTGTGTTGCAATAAAACTTCTGTTCAGATCAAACACTGGTTTTATAAATTCCATTCGATGCTGGTGGACATTTATGGATAAATTTGGATAAATAAACAACATTTAAAAGGGCATTTCATCTATTTTATCCTTTTTAGCTAAACCATATCAATTTGTATGTGCCAGTACTTAAATGAAGGATATTAAATATCATATGATTAATGCATCTGTAGTAAACAATTGTCTATCATTGTGTTAATGACTAGGATCCCACAAAGGATGCATGTTGTCAAAGATCTCATCGGGTCATGCAGTTCTGAGACCTGTTCTTAAAAACACTTTATCAGTTTTATCTTTCCTTTACACTGAGATAAAAAAAGATCTCAGCCGAGCTTGTAGATATTAGATATGCTAAGAATGACAAGTAAACTATTTCATTAAAAAGTGCACAGTGTTTTATTGATTAAACAGTTAAAATATTTCGATTTTCATTTCTTTCGTAAAATCTTCTCCCTTTAGCAAGCCTTCAGAATTTACAGGCAAGATTTAAGCCAACTTAAATATACATTTTATTAAAATGTCTAAAAGTATTTTTTAAGGTAAATTCCTAGTTTAAAACATACTAGTAAGAATATCATCATAAACTGCCATAGATTCATTATCTGTGTTTATTATATTTATTACAATGTAACTACAATGTAAGTTTTTCAAATTTTTCATAGTTCTTTAGAAGAATTTTATATTCCCATGTAGTGTCTCCTCTCAGTATGGTCAATATCACAATTTTGCCTCAACAGAATGATGTAGATATATGGCAAGAAGATGAATAATTTATGTTCATTTCTCTTGTCATAACATTCCTCTGCTGTTACTCAAATTCAAGGTGAAATTGGAAATAACAAAGACTCCCAACTGGGATGTTATTTTCTTCCAATGGGAGGGTCTGTGAGCCCCCCTGAGAGCTTCACTCAGTGATAGCAGAGGGCATAGAAAGGCTAGATGGTAGTGATATTATTGGTTAATATTATTTTCCCTTCACAATGATGCAGTTAAACTATATATATATTTTTTTAAGGCAATCAAACCTCACCACATTTACATTACATTTAATCGATTTAATGCAGCAATATTATCTAAAAGCTCTTTTAGACTGAGAATATTTATTAAATTCATTTGAGATAATTTATATAAACTAGATCAAATATTATATTTTAGTTTTATGTCATTTATAACTTCATTACATTCTGTTTCCTGTTGTTGTGAGTATATAAGAGAACAAATCCTTGAATGCCAACAAAAGCCTGACTGTCTTGTTTAAAAACCCTAAATGCTTCTAAATGGACACACAGTTAAAAGAATCATGTTTAATTGGTGTAAAATCTTTACACTGCTTAGATGTTCTCCCATCTCATGTTTCTTGAAAAAAAATATCTAAAGCACCATCCATTGAAAAGTTCTTTGGGAAAGAACAGGCTTTTTCTGTGGCGGCTCTCCAAATAACCCATTTTGGCACCTTTATTTTCAAGAGTGCACAGTCTGGAGTGCCCTGTACTTGTAGTGCACATCTAACAGAAGATTAGCAGAGTTCTAGTGCTTGTCTTTTGGGCCAGACCTAATCTTTGGGCCAGATCTGATCACACTGTACTAACAAGCCGTGGTGTACTGGGCAGGACTCCAGGAGATGCTCCTGTGCCTTGGCACTCTCTGTGCCCCAGTCCCCTCCCTTCGGAGCGCATCTCTCAGATCTCCCGACAAGTGTTGCCGAGGCCTCCCGTTTTTATCATGGAGAAAGGCTGTGGGATTCTCATGCCACAGCACAATGCCTAAACAAGCGGGTATGTCTAATTCAATTAAGTGCGCGAGGCTGTGCCAAGTCTGGCTGGGCCCCGTGTGACAGTGGTAATGAGCTTGGGCTTTGAGCACCCCGGGTGGCGGGATGGGGGGGCGGGGGAGTTTAAGGGTGTTTTCTGTGGTTTGGGTGATGGTGGAGGGGTGGGACAGCACCCTCCTTAATTCAGTGCTCCTTACTTGATGCTCGCTCTTACAGACTGCCTTTGATTTGCTGAGAAAAAAAAAAAAACAGCCCGGAAACCCTCATTCAGGGTCTTCTAAAAGGGGAATATTTCACATTCCTGCACAACTGTACCAAAGAAACTTGAAGTAGAGACACAGACGGGTTTTTATCCTCTCTCTTTCTGTGTGTGTCTCTCTCTCTCTCTCTCTCTCTCTCTCTCTGCTCTCCACCGACACAGACACAGCTGGCCCCTCAGTGCTCAGTGGCAGGGGCCACGCTGCCTTGGAGCGGATGTAAGGGACAGTAGCATATAATCCATGGAGGGCCCCTTTGATGAACCATGAATAGAAAATGGAAATTGGTACAGTGCACACTGGGCCTGCTTCCTTTGGCTTTATGCACTATTTGTCATGGTGGGCGATACTGAATGAAAATATTCATCTGTGGCTCTGCAGAGGGGCTGCCAGGACCTGCTCTGTAATTGGATAACTGACATGTGGACTGAAACCATCTTAGCACAATTGATTTGATGCTTAATTTATATTATTTGTAAGAGACAATGCAAAAATGATCTAGCAAGTGTATGTGTATTGACCGTTATTGTCTCAATTTGTTCTGGTTATTTTGGACAGTCTCTGAATGTGATGTGACGACATTATAGCCTGTCAATTTATTCCTGTCGTTTCAAAAATGAGTCATGTGATTTCTTTTTTTTAATTACTGTTTTATATGACAATTGAAGCTTCTCTTTGCATTGTATGATCATTGCATTGATGCTTACAGTAATATTTGATATTGTTTGTAAAAGATATACAAGTAAATAGCCAGTGTCTCTATTTGTTCTGATTAATTTGGACTGTAGAGAAGAATGTAAATGGGTTGTGATAACATTATAGCCATTATTCCTGTCATATCAAAATCTAGTAATTTTATTGAGTTCATCGGGTTTTTATATTAATACCTGTGCTTTTTATGCTAATACCTTAGCCGTTCTTTCCTATGTATGAAGAAACCTATGGTTCAAAATGGCTAGAAATTCAACCGTGTTACCTTAGCTTCTTTTAAAAAGTGTCTTTTTAAATGACAGAAACCACATTGTCCTGAAGATCTTCGCATTTAGACGATATTTTTTTTACATTTGTTTTTAACCCTTTTTTACTATGCCCCTCAGCTTCACACTGGGGGTTACATGAGGCCCAGAGCATTCTTGGACCCATTCGGATTTGAGCAATACGATTGTGCTTTAACGCACAGCTGCAATGTAATGAGTAGAATCCACAGGTTGACACTGAATAGGAATGTGTGAGGAATGTGTGAGTGGGAGAGCATGTCCATCCTTAGAGGAAAGTCTTTAGAATCTCCTGCATTCTTTTGCATTTTAACACTTTTGACTTAGATTCGCAAACATTAGGGATCTGGGCAGCTCTTAGTTTCGACAAAACCCTCTCCGAGAAAAGGCCTCCCGCTGCTCGTGTGAAGCACCGATTCCCAGCCACAAAAAAAAAGCCTCTTAAACGTTTGACTTTCTCACAGAAACAGCTTGCTAAATGGCGTTCCTGTAATGGACTCCTGCTAGGGTTCATATGCGTTGTATACCCACGATGCCCAAAGTTGTGTCAACACCATTACCATGAGAATGGCTCAGAAGAAAGGCAAGAAAAGGTTTTTTGAATAAAAAAAATCTGAAACTATAGAATTCTTTGTTTTCGGGAGAAAAAAAAAGTTTAGAATCAAAGACATTGATGGTATTTTTTTTTCCTTCTTGGGACGGAGAAAGTGGTGCTGAATGAATGTCTTATTTACATGCCAAAGGGAAGGGATGTGGTTTTAGAGGATGGGAAAAGCAGGGCCTCTATTATGGAAGGTGCTGGTAGCAGGGCCGGGGCTGAGTGGGCGCCTCCCCGCCAGGCTGCGGTTAACAAGGCGCTGGCTGAATTAGAGAATGGCAATGAGTTTTTAATTGGTGACACATTATATTTATCAAGCTGACAGGCCGAGTCCTGCACCGGGGCCTTTCTTGTTTTGTCCCTCGGTGCGCATTTCTTCCCCCTGGGCGCCCCCGCATGATCCCACCCCCTCCTCTGTCCGGCACAGCTCCCTCACTTGAGGGAAAAAAAAAGAATCAAAACATAATAATCGAGCGGCAAGCTGAAAGATAACTTTGAATTATTCATTAGGCCCCGCTTAAAGTGCTGGATAAATCAAGACCCCCGCTCCTTCTTCCTTCAACAAAAGCCTCCTCATTGTCATCTGCCGGATCGTTGCAAGGCGGTTTAAGATGGCACATAAAGGCAAATCCTTTTCAGGCCTGTTTAGCCAGGCCGGCACAACCCTTTTGCGGCAAGGAGGCAAAAGTTATTAACAAGTGTTTAATATTTGTATGGGAGTGGTTCTCATCCTCCGCCGTGGCCTATGAGCGGGATTCAACAATGCGAAGACAAGCTTGAGGAGAATAACTCTCATCATTGCACTTGAAAGTCCACGTGGCATGAATATTTAAAAATGAATTCGACACATTTTCTTAGCCATTGTTGCCACAGAGATGTTTAGCATTATTACTTACTTACAAAATGTAAAGCATGTGTATTTTGATTGTTGGTCCCCTGTTTATTGGTGCTTGGTCCGAAAATGACAAGATGGCAGATCCGATTGGCTGATTGTTTTCACTTAAATGAAACCTAAATATTTAATTTAAAATAAACTGACACATGATGTACATGTATTTTATATAGAAAGTAATGTGGAGCAATAGTGCATCATATATAGAACAGTGAAAAAAAACTGCAACATGTTTTTAGTGAGATAATGCAATTATCAATTCATACTGTGGTTGCTAAATCTGGATTATTCTAATTGAAATAGAATCTCTGTTAAACTTGAAGAGGCACGATGGTCTGAGGTGTAAACAGCTGGGGTAAACACAGATAACAATGAGAGAGTAAGTTTTGCTCCTTTCTTTCGCTGCACAGTTTGAAACTTAAACATTTCAATGTTTGGGGAGCAACAGGAGTGCATCAGAACTCAAACAGATTTGGGGGAATCTTTTGTTGTCCCTCAGGGGGATGGGTTTCGGAGTAGAGCTCAGCTCCGCTTCATATAATGGAAGCAAAGAATGGCAGCCGCGGAAGGGGGCCTAATGAAATATTTAAGATTTTGGCTAAAAGGGGCCTTGAAAGTCACAACAAAGGATTTGTTGAGGAGCTTCATTGTGCGACAGGCCGGCGGAAGCTGCGGCCTGGCTGCTACAGATGTGAGGAGGGCCCATATTGAGGCGGCCAGTGGAGGCTCTGCTCACAGCTGTGTCTGCGCTCTCCCGGCCGGACCACCAGCCCCCTGCCTTTGTGCCCCATTGTGGCCGGCATTGAGTGCTGATTTTACACCGAGCTGATTGCACAGCAACGTCTTTGTGTGGCTGCTAAAAAAGCGCCCCACCCCGTCCAGCCAAAGGCTCATGTCCACGCCCTTCCCCTTTCTACCCATCTCCAGCATCCCTCTCCTCCTCTTCTCTTCTCTCTTTCTCCATCGCCAGTTGGCCGAAGAATGACAAGGTGATGAATCCATGCTCTCTTGGCCTTGAGGAACCATTGAGATAAACTCCAGAGCCTGCGGTGTTACCCATGCGCCCCGTCCTCCTCCGGAACCTGCCTATTTAGCGCTTAATAGCTGTTGATTAATGGGGCCATCTATTCAAAAGAACATATGCCATTTTTAGGCCCTATAAGAGCTTTATACCCAATTTCTAAGCCCCGTGTCACAAGGTCAAAGCAGACTTTTTTAACACATTATCTGTGAATAGGAGGTGATGCATAATTTTCAATGAATGCAACAGTTCACAGAGTGGGTTAAGCTGAGAGTAAAGAATTCTCATGAACTGAAGAAAGTGGTGAGCCAAGCGCATGTCGTTAGGGTTAACCTTCCTGAATGCTTGGAAGTGGCGTATGCTCACGTATTTGCTCAGCTTGAGGAAACTTGTTCAAAGTAACTCCAACATGTTTCATTACGCTCATCATCACGTTAAATTGTTCTCCATAAATAGCTCAGGACTTTCAGAACTTGAAGGATTCAAAACAGCAACTATATTGAAAATACATTACAGAGGTTTGAACATGATGAATATAATTTAAAAAAACTGCATGTAAATGAGTTGTGCAGGCGATGGAATTTAATTTATATGTGACAGCAAGAGGGGAATTTCTTATATTATCATTACATTACAATTTCTTACAGATGTCATTCAACGGTTAATCATATGGTGTTTGTGTTATGTAGTTTAAAGCTCAGTTCAATTCAATACAACTCAAATGTTTGGAATAAATGTTAATGAAATACATGTCTCGAATGGATTTCTTCTATAAAATGTGACTTAATACTGATAAATTCATTCATTTAAAAAAATTCTTTATTAACCAGTTATGAGTTCAAATTCATTTCTATGTGAAAACACCTCTTATTGCTTTTATAAATTCCCTTAATAAATCATGCTGCTCCAGAAGGGTGAGGGTTTTTTTGTATATTCACTTTCATGGAAAGCTTTGGGTATTTCTGGGGTAATTAAAGTCTGCCGTGTCTGGCTCTCGTGTTGAAGGTACTGAGTGTTGGCTCAGGCTGCGACTGTGGCTGCCCCAGAAGCAACAGCACTAGTTTGGGCTGAGATAACTCGAACGGATATGCTCTGCTCTGTGTGCGCTGAGTGTGTTGATGTAAACCAGAGCACCCTTGTTGCTCTCCTCATTCGCTCGGGCCCTGCCTCATTTCGGCCGTGTGTTTCCCCTCTCTCCACAAAGACCTGTCACGTTTAATGGCCTGTTGGCTGAGTGGACTGCTGTAGCCCCTCTCCAAAAGAAAGGCCAGGGAAGAAAGGCTCATAGACAACTAATGCAGCTTAATATTCTTTAAAAAGGTCGGGGGACAATTAAAGGAGTGTTTCCCATGGTTCTCCCCCAGCGGTTCCTGCCCACCCTGCACAGCAGCTCGGCTGTTTGATGGAGTCTGAATACATCTTATTGATGGGGTCAGAGATTAGAGGCGATTGGAGCGGCTCTGAAAGGGGCCGAGTGTGGCCTCTGAGAGAGGGCTTGGCAGAGCCACATTCAGCCGGGCCGTTCGGCCTCCTTCACACACCAGCACATTTGCTCCACTTGTCTGCCTTCAAATGCTTTTCAGCTGAGCTTCCCTATTCACCGCCAATGCACGTGTGGCTCATCTGAGCCTTCGGTACATGCATGTGCTTCTGCATGTGTGTGCGTGTCTGCAGACCTGCGTAGCTAAGTGTGAGTTTAAAAGTGCAAAATAAAACTACTGAATAACATGTTTGCATTTCCAGCTTGTTCTAGTATGTAAAGGACATTACTAGAAGTGTATTGGAGAACATGTACAGCCTAATTCTAGATATGTGGAGGTTTCTGAATGGTTGATTCAGCACAGTTCTCTTTCACCAAAAGTTGCACATTAGCATAATGCACTGGGATGCATTCATAACCACATACTCTCATAAAAAACATCAGAGAAAAGTAAACCTCTCGTGGTAATGCATTCATCAAAGTATAATATGAACAGAGAATTAAAAAAGGTGGAGATGTTTTGCAGATTGAATTTTATAGGTGTGAGGTGTAGGAATGTAGCATGTGTAATATGAGTTGTATTTGGTTCTCACAATGTCAGTAACATGCAAGGACAGGTACGGACCATAAAGGAATATATGTGTATTGTTGTCTTAAAGTTAGAAACAAAAATGTAATAATTAATCACTCAAGCTAATTGCAAATAAAGGTAATTATGTTACTATCTATCTTGTTTTACATAAAAACATTCTGCAATCCACTGTAAATATCAGAAAACTTTATTGATTCTAGAGGAAACTGCTTGTGTTATGTCTGCCCAGACATACATAGATACAGAGACAAGTACAGTAAAATTCAAATATCTAAATAAAATAAAAAAATCTGCATGAAATGTGTAATACACTATGCTATAAACTCAAATCCTGCGTAAAAATTCTACTGTTATGTAAATAATAAAGTAAACAACTAATAACACAACTGATGGAGATCTGTTGCATATTAGTACTATTGACATAAATGAATTCCTAAGACTACTGCACATAAAGATTAATACCCACTAAGAAAACTTTACATGATACTGTGCATAGAAGGACTATTGCACATAATGTTTTAGCACCCAAAAAGGACATTGCATGATATTGCACATGTTAGCCTATAGCACAATATAATTAACTGATAATTAATATGGTGATAAACAAAATGATAATGATTGGAACCTGATAAGGAGTGGAGGTGTTGTAGAGTCTGATGTGAAGGAACGATTTTCTGTAGCATTCAGGGGAGCACTTTATGCTGATGAGTCTGAGGCTAAAAGTAGTTTTCAGTTCAACCACAACCCTGTGGAGTGGGTTATTAGCATTGTCCATGATGGACTGAAGTCTAGACAATGTTCTCCTCTCCTCGTTTTCACACAGTCAAGTTCTTCGCCCACCACTGTGTCCATTTTCTTAATGAAACTGTGAATTCTTTTTCGGTCTGCCACTTTCATATTGCTTTACAGCCACTACTCTATGCCTTAGTAAATTACTCGGCGCTGGCTATATTGCAATGGCAAAACCACACTATGTTTTACATTTGTTTTTGAAAGTTTACATTCATTCCCACATGCAGAAGATTTGGTGATTTTTGATGACCCATTCAAAAATGTTTCGAGTGCATATTGTTCTTACTCCAGCCAGCACTGAACCCTAATAATTTTGACTGAGCAAAAGCTTTGATTATGTCCTTCACACTGGTTAATCAGTATCTGTGGTAAAAGTGCTGGTTCATAAGAAAAAATTTGTTTTGATGCCCACTCATCTAGAGTTAATGACTTAATTTGGATCAGGGTAATCAGTGGCAGCTTCAGCCAATGATGCAGCTACTTTGTGTGAAGATGGATTAACTTTCTTCTCAAACTTTCCTTCAGTTCCCTCTCATTGTTTGAATGTCAATAAAATACTAGAATTAATTTTAGTCCCGGCACTGAATAGGTAGTGTCCCGTTGGTGTACAAAAAATGTTTAAAAAAATAAACAAATCCCTGTTTGTTCCCTTCAGTTCTTCCCTTGGGGATATTTTTGTGTACTGAGAACATTTGCCATCAAAGTGTTACTGCATCATGCCATATTTTTCTCACATTACCTATTCCTCTTTAAATTAGGGGAACTACAAGGTATAATGGGAATTTAACACTGAGGTCAGTGTGGGGAGGGTGGCATCAACCTTCTATTGTGTTTCTTACAGGAAATATACATTACAGTACTGTTGAACACTCCACAAGAAGGCCTTGCTGGTTTACTGTGTATCATTCTGTATCTTCAACATTCAACATTTATCTTTCTCATTCTGCTCCATTCATTGTGACCAAAACAAGCTTCACACAGGTATTGACCATTCTACTTGACCTGCTTCTCTTAGATATTCCACTATCAGCAAACTGCCTTCCTGCGAGGCTGAGGAGGGGCCCTTTGAAAAGCACCTCATTTGGGAGCATATAGAGTGTGTAGATGCTGCTGTGAGAGGGAGGGGCGTGCAGCTGTACTTCACTATGCCACAGTAATTAGGGGAAAGTTTTGGGTCAGTGGAAGCTCAGGCTTTTGTTTGGCTCGATTGCTGCATTCAATGGCTTCTACAGAACCATCAAAGAAAAGAACCCAATTACTGCACTGAGCAGTTTGATTCTTCATTCTGTGCAATTAGCAAGCAGCTTTAAAACGTCTTGAAGGGGCCGCTGGATTATATTTTTTGTTAAATGTATCATTAGGTTAAATGACATGGCCAGCCCAGGTGCTCTTTGGCAAAGGCTGCTCAGGGGCACGGCTCAGAGCAAGGCTGTGTAGTGGTCAGTGCTTGTTAGACATTGTTTCTAGCTTGTTGCACATGTGGGCTTAGCACAGCCCTTTGGTTCCTGCCAGGTCAAGAGCCAGTCTTTCCTAGCATCAATGTTTCAAGGCTTTTAATAACTGCGTTTCTGAGCAAACTGTTGGCAAACTGAGTTGAGTGGATACTTCATTACATACATTCACCCTTTCAAGATGTATTTGTCAGGGCAGATGTGGTATCAGGAGTTTTCCTCTGTTGGTTTGCATTGAAGCAATTAGGTTATTTCTGCAAGGTAACGGAAACTCTTTAGACTTGTGCAGGTTCTGGGTCTAAATCAGTTCTGTGAGAGGGTTTATATTTGAGGGTGATCTATTAAAGATCATACAAAAATCTGGCTGCTACTCCTTTATTTTGCTATGTGGTATATTTATGGCCATGTTATCTGGAACAACATGCTATAGAGTCTGTGTATTTTTGCATGAAATTATACCTTCAATGCACTCTTGTTTTCAAACACATGCAAAGCCGATTATTGTTTTTGTTTTTTTGCAGGTAATAGTGCACGTCTCAGTACTTTGAATGCAAATTCACTGACCCCAGCTTTTCCCATGCAGTAAAAAGAGGAACAAACATGGCATCACATAGACAGGTCAGCATTTTCTTAAAATATTTTGCCCATTGTGGATGACTGTAAGTTACACTTCTGTAACCTCAGAATTATGCAATGGTTTGCATTCTAGACAGGCATGGCTAAATCCATCCGAGGAGGAAAATAAAGGGGACTGCACTTTGTTACATTGCTTAATTATTTCTGAAGATTGGTGCATAATCTTAACATTAGAAACTGCATGTCTACACTATAATTTCTGTACTTTCAAGCAAAGTTCATTTTTTAACCTGATTTCATTCTTCAGATTTGAAGGTCAGCAGGCCAATAATATCCACATTACTGACGCTTCTCTTACATCAGGCTGAAGTAAAGTGATTGGTTTACAACCAGCCTAAAAACCGAAAGTGAAAGTGATGTGCAAAGTTAAAAGATTCATAAACACAATGATAAATTGAGGTCCCGCTCATATAAAGAGCTAAGCATTACCTCTTTCGTCCTGTATCTTTCTCTTTCTCTCTCTCTTTTTCACTCACTTTTTTCATCATTGGCACCTGCATCACTTTACCTGCTGGAAACAAATGACAAGAAACTGATAACTTTCAACTTCTGTGGACCTTTGAACAGCTACACCAGCAAGTTGAGATTAGATCTAACACAAACGAAGGGTTTACACTATTTGTCTGTTTTTCTATATGAAATGCAATGTTATTATATGTTTTGGTGCCTTCCCCTTGATTTGGAGCCCACAATGTCCAACAGCACCACTCTGAAGTCTGCAGCCAGTCCTACTTTAAGGCCTTTGGGTTTAAATTCCTGATTGACAGAGAGATCCTGGTAGCCATTGTGATATATAAATGTCCATATGAAAATGTGGGATGACAAATTATGGTCTGTTGTCCAAACGGGTCTGTTGTATACACTGAGGCCCAGATACAGTCTAATTGATAATACATGGCAATATTTAATGTCACTTATAATTTCCGTCAAATGAAGCACATCCAATTTCCATGACAGCAATGCCAATTTTCTTTGCTGTTGACATAAATTAGCTGTTTCGGGTTACATTACCAAATTAAGCTGGTGACGTGGACTTTTTGGTCCCGGAGATTTTATTTTCGTTACATTTTTTAATGTTTCACATATTGTATGAATTTGAGATTTATTAAGTGAAATTATCCTTAAAATGTGAGCCGTGCTAGAAGTGCAACAAGTGGTAAAGTATCATCACATGGCAAAAAAACCCTGGTTGATGCTCAAGGAATCATCTATCAGGCTGAGCTTTATTTGGTTTTCCTAACAAAGATATTTGTATTTAAAATTTGTGCAATAATATCAAATGCTACTGGGATTTTAAGAATGACACCACACTTAACCAAGTAAATTTTCAGGATGATTTCTGCCCACAAAAGTGTGGGGAAGACCCACATGGGTATTTGGCAGATAGTGGGTGTATTTAATAAAAGTAGAACCAGTATCAGATTTTACTTCAACATTCTAAATTCTAGGGGTTAACAGTATTGCTAATAATAACAATATATTAAATTACTTCTGTTTATATTTGAGGACCATTGAATTTGTATTGCACCTCAGAGGCTCTTATCCATGATGAAATCACTGTACCACATGGCCTCTTGTCAAAATACAGTGAGACACACAAACTAGACCCTCTCCCACTCCCATTTTGTGGTAAATCCATACCATTGACGGTTCATGTATCTGTCTACCAAATTCTACTGGGAAGCATAAGGTCCAGCAGCTGCTGCAGGCAGGAGGCATAATGGTAGTGGTGGGGGTCATAATTGTGTGGGTGTATGGTGTGTATATGTGGTGCCGGGTGTCATGGGAAGGATCTGCACAAGCTATGTTAATAACTCACAAGTGGCCCAGGCTGGTGGTCAGCACCACATTATTAATGTGCTAGCACACTCCTGGCATCCGACCCAAGGATGCATTCCAGCAGTAATGGGCAGCAGCTGGACTGGGGTTTCCGGGAGGACAGCTGACGCTGGGCCGGCGCTGAGACGTAGACTCTTGGGAACACACCCCGACCTCTCCCAGTCTCAGCCTGCTGCACTCTCACTGCCCCAGGTGTAGGCCACGAATCGCACTGCACTTTGTCTCGTTTTGCCTGGCCACTCTGACAGGTCATTAGAAAGCGCTGAAAGCAAATTGAAACATGCTGATTTTTAAAGGCTTCATACTGCTGGCATTAAAGGCTCGCTCAAACAAGCCAGCTTTCTGAACTTATGCTGTTCTGGATCCTTCTGAATCCTCATTACTGCTTACTAGATAAAAGTTGGAGAGTTTCACATCTAGCAAATCCCAAATCACTGTAAAGTAAAATTGGAACCACGGATCAGCCACAACATCAAAATTACATGTCTAATATTGTGCAGGTCTCGCTTGTGACACCAAGGCATGAACTCCACATTATCTCTGAAGATGTGCTGAGGTGTCTGACACTAAGAGTTGCAGCAGACCTTTCAAATACTGTGTCCAGTACTGGGATGCTATTGTACCCATAGGATGTGTGGTGAACATTTTTAGCATGGGCACTCTGACCAGTCTATAGCTTCACAGCCCCATACACAGCAGGCTGCGATGCACTGTGTGTTCTGACACTTTCCATGATAGCCAGCATGATTTTTTTCAGAGGAAGTAGTTTTGCTACAGTGTCTTTCTTGGGTGCCCAAGAGTCACTGGTTGTCCTTCTTACAACACATTTAATATGAATTAACCACTACATACCTGGAGCAAACTCCAGTAGATGTGTGGTTTTGGAAATATTCTACCCCAGTCTTTTACCTATTACAGTTTGGTTTATGCCAGATTGCTCAGACACTTCTGCTTGCCCATTTATGATGGTTAACTTGCCTTGACAGGTGCCATTGTAACAAGACTAACATTGTTATTCACTTCACCAGACAGTGGTTTTAATGTTGTAGCTGGTCTATGTTTAATCAATGGGTGAATAAATAAAGATATAAGAATAGTGTATTTTGTCTGAGGAAGAGAACCAGATCCAACAGAATGTCACTGTTATGGAAATATCCAAATGTGTAAATTTCCGACTGAAAAAAGAAGTTTAAAATAGCCTAAGAGTTACAAAGTTCTGGCAGAGTAAATGAAAGAGCCATGGTGCCTCCTAAACCCATCTCGAATTTCCTGTTTGAATGAACTGAAATTTGTGGTTACAGTACCGTGGGAATGGGTGGTTTCAGATCCTTTGTGGTTAGTTCTCCATAGCGCCACAGCCTGGTGGCATCCTACAAAAAAAGGAAGAAAGAAAGAAGGTGAACCATTGCTTAAACATCTCTTTGGCAGGAATAGTCTATAAAAACCGTCTTTCTTTCCTGAGCCCTGCATGGGAATCGTGAGAAACAACAAGGCGACACCCAAATGACTGCACAGCTGCAGCCCTGCTGAACAGAAAAACCTCATTAGAGGCCTGTGCAGGCCCTCCTCCCTCCCTTCATCCTTCTCTCCCTGTTTCCTTCTCTAATTCTCTCTCTGTAGTGCAACCAGGGGTGTACTGTAAGCAGCCTTGCTTTATATGGATATACACAGCACTAAACAAAACAGACATACTAATCTAACACTACTGATTCAGGTATAAAAGGTCTTCGGAAGCAGAACTGTTTCAGCTTAACTCTCCAGGGTGGTCAACTGACCATGGCTGAGTGCCCCTGCTATACATTATACAGTTCAGGTTTCTCTGTATAAACGTGTAAATCCTGTTTATGTGTTACTCTAATGGTCAACTGCACTATAATATTGGTTAAAGGCCGCAGATATGTGGATCGACTAGAGGTGAGGGGAAGGCCAACACTCAAAACACGTACTCAACACAAACAGTCTGCAGAATTCCCCCCCAAAAATCTGTGGATAGAGCACTTTTTTAGCTGTGGCTGCACTTCAGACCAGCTCAACAGCAATCATGAGAATCTGGAGCCAGAGTGATTGTGTGGTGGGACAGTGTTATACCTTCAGACCGCTTTCTTTCCTGTATAAAAACCTAAATGGCTACTCTCTCTCTCTGTCTCTCTCTCTATCTGTCTCTCTCTTTCCATCTCTCCCTCTTTCCCTCTCTCTCTTTCTATCTTTCTCTCTCTCTATTTCTCTCTCTCTCCCTCTGTGTCTCTCTTCCCGTCTCTCCCTCATTCTCTATCTCTCTCTTTCTCTCTCTCTTTCTCTCTTTCTCTCACTTTCTCTCTCTCTCCATCTCTCTCTTTCTGTCTCTCTCCCTTTTTCACTCTCTCAATACCTCTTTCATGCACTTCCTGGTAAGAACTTCTCCTGCTGTGCTAAAGCTAATTTCTCCTTCAGACAGGGGTCGACCTGCCGGTAGTTATTATAATTGTATTTTTTCCCTTTAGAAAAATGGCCATTTCAGAGAGAGCGGATTTTGTTTTATCAGTGACATTTAAAAAATACAGATGAGATGATCCTAGAAACATGACCCTACAAACTTTTGATCAGAAAATGAATGAGGTATAGACCAATTGAAAATGTCGAAATGACATATTATACATGTAATGTGCGTGTGTGTGAGTGTGTCAGTGTGTATGTGTGCTTGTGTACAGTATGTGTGTGTTTTGTACACAAACACATACACATACACACACACACACACGCACACACACACATGCAGCCGCACACACACAAACACAGGTTTGAAGTGGTTTACTTAACAGACTTTGAAAATGCCGACTGCTATTTACAGCCGGTCAAAACTGAAAAATGAGGAACGAAACAATAGAAAGTCCAAGGTCCAAAATGGCGGTTTATACTCTATATACTACATACATATATATGTGTGTGTGTGTGTGTGTGTGTGTGTGTGTGTGTGTGTGTGTGTGTGTGTGTGTGTGTGTGTGTGTGT
>JBBKCR010000128.1:20063857-20080626 GCA_037577295.1 Ladigesia roloffi | reverse complement strand
GGACTCTGTAAAGCTGCTTTGTGACAACCTTGTTGTAAAAAGCGCTATAGAAATAAAATTGAATTGAATTGAATTCTTACAGAAAGTCTGTGGTAAAAAATCATTGAAATAGCCCTTTTAAAAAATGATCCTGTAAATAACTGAATGTTGGCAATTCATAGGCCCATTTTGCTGAGAATGTACGTTAGTACACAAGATACTAGAACTTCACTTTATATTATACATTCAGAATAAAACTAGGTAGAGATTTTCACAATTGTAGCGCTTTAAATTGTAAATTTTAATGCCATATGAGGCTTGATCTTTGTCAAGCAAACCCCAATTAGGTTATTTGTTAAGAATGTATTGCTATGGGTGGTTTAGGCCAGGATAAATATACGTCAAAGCTTGATTAAAGTAGAGAACACCGAAGAGCCACTTTTTACAGACCCATCCACTCCAATGAACAATGTCCCAAAGAACATTTCTATTTTTAATAGTCTACTCAAAACACAATGTAAAGCAATGGGATTATTCTTTTGCTAAAATATCATAACGTTCTGTATTTCGTGCTCCAGCAAGTAGGCTTTTCTAAATATTCCCTCAGTCTGAACTACCATTTTTCATCCCTGCACACTTAAAGGGCCCCCTCCCCGACATAAGGTCTACAGTGTGCTCCAAGTAGCCCACACACACAGTCTGAGTGGAGCACGCTCTGCTGACATGACCTCAGTGTAGCCACAGCCCATATAAATGTTATTTGCTCGCGAAGTGGCAGGACTGAGCAAACATCATCGCAGCATTTCACTGCTTGGTTTATACAGAGGTGTTGGCTGGAGGCGCTTGGCTAACGCCCTAAGTGTGGGAAGCCTAATCTCTGGCGGCCTCGCTCTAAGCTAGGTGAGACAAATAACAACAATGTGTGGCAGAGGCCATGAGGATTAAACACACTGTGACGGCATGCTAAGTAGACCATTAGCAGCCGTGAGGCACGTAGCAGAGTCAGTAAATGTTATCTTTGTTTAAGCCACCTTTTGAAAACCCTCAACGCCACAGCCGGTGCACCAGGGGTGTACACTTGCCAAACTGTCTTTGAGTGAAAAAGCCATACAAGCGAAGGAATTCACTTTATAGCTCTTGTCTTCAACTGTGACATTGTCTTGAGGACAGATACGTTTACAGCCTGTTTGCACCAAGCTAATATTGACTGCAGATACAAGAGTCCGTTTCCTCTTTGACCAAATACAATACTTCAATATAAAGGTGCCTTATCAACTCCAGACCTTCCTCTATGTGCCAACCTAGTCATAATATCCAACAAATACCCTGTATAGCTTCCCCAGTAAAACAAAATGAAGGTTCACTGTTACAAAATATGTTTTTTTTGCCATTTATAATTTTAATGACTTCTGAAATTGCTGTGACAATGAGAAAACAATACATTTAATTGAACATGTTACAAGTAGCAAAAAAGATGGACTAGACTTACAAATGTGCTATATCAATTGTATATGCTGGTTTTGAGAATGAGGGTGCAGGTTTAATATGTTTCAAGGTAGTATCAGCATTAATAAACTGAGATAATACTATAGAATATAGCATATGAGTACTATTTTCAGTCCAATATTTTTTTAAGAGACAGTATGCAGATTTGTTATTTGCAACATTTTGGCAGAATATACAAGTTTTACTGAATAAAATCCATACAAGCATTGTTTACTGAAGTTCCTGCTAAAGCCTGATGGGCAAGTTATTAATTTCAGCTGTACTGAGATATTTTGATTGAGCTAAACACTCACCAGCGATGTGCTTAGCATCAGTCGGATTCTGAAAGGTGTTGTATTGTACTAATTCTTTTACATTTAGGAAGTCTGTGACAACAGAGGTTGGTGCCAAACAAACTTCTGCCATGAATAATGAGGGAATTTTTCATGAAACATATTAACACAGGAAGTAAATAAAGAGGACTACCAGGTAAAATTAGGTCAACGTTTAAACAGTGGAGTTTTTCCTGTGTGTTTGATCAAGATTCTTAATGTATTCTTAACATAACCTCAGTATGTTACTGTTTTATTTTTTTCTGATGAATGAGTTTCAGAGCAAACCTTTGTCTGTGCACTTAGTATCTGATCATTAGTTTTCCCAGTTCTAACTATAATTCATTTTGGTTATTTAGGTTGAGACAGATGTCAAAGATATTTGCATATCCAATAAAAGCAATTGCCTCCTTATTGTAGACTGAACACTCCTAAAGAAAATTAGGGTTCAAAGAAGCTCTCTGTAAAAAAACAGATTTCCTCCTCGGTTTCTTTTGCCCTCCAGTATAAATTTCACTTTGGGGCTCATCAAAATGCACCTCCTTCTCTTCTTTAGAGGAAATGTCTCCTAGTCACAAAACAAAAGCTACCTGGCCAATAAATGGCAGGGCAATGGTGAAAACGGACTGAGTGCGAGGGGAAGGGGGAGTGGGGAGGGCAGCTTTACTGTTGAATGTTAATTGAAGCCACTGAAGGGAGAGTGGAGCATTCCCTCAGGCCTACCAGGAGAAAGGACACGCTACAGCACCAGTGGGGGTAGACAGCAGTAAAACAGATGCTTTCTCACAATAGCCTCCATTTTCACTAGAAAGTTGAATGATTGACTCAAATTTTCACGGCAATAAAAGGGTCTGCTGGCTCAGTTCCTCAGTGTGTATTGTTTTAGAAAACTACATTTTCCATTTTGATGTTACTTCATGCTTGTTTTTCTTGAGCTGTGTTGTCTCAGATTTACAAGGGGATCAGCGTAGAAAATAATTTAGTGCATGTTAGAAGAAGAATATGATCTTTTTCTAGTGATTTAGCCTGTTTTGCCCTGACTGCATTTTTGATGCATCAGTGAAAGTTGCAACATTTGAAAAGAAAAGAGAAACCCAAAAGGTATTTCCCTCCAAGCTTCAGCAATACTGTGGTTGTTCATCTCTTTTGAGAGGGGGATGATTGCAGCTTGTTGTCTTTATCTTTCCGTTTTTTTTTTGTCATTTTAAGGTCTCCGTGATTCCTGCGGTTTTGCCATTTTTAGGCCAGACTTTAATCTCTGTTTTGTTCTGCCACCTCCTACTGGAGGCTGAGCTGTAAGACAAAGTGCTGTTTACACTAATGGCCCACTAGGCCTTTCACTGCAGAAACAAACAGAACTGGGGGAAGTGAATACAACTTAACATTTTGACATTTTTCACATGCTCTCAAAACCAATATTGACCCAGCACCCCTGCGAGGCAGACTTTAGTCCAGGGTCTTGGCATACAAACCAAGCCAATGCATCCGGAGCAGCAGGCAGCGAGTCAAGGGGAGAGGCCAACAATACCCTGCCCAGGATGGGGCTCTCCCACCGGGCCGGCAGAGTGGCCACTGTCCGGGGCTCAAGCTGCTCCACAGAAGCAGGCACTATGAAAGGCTTGACGCCATTCCCCTGCTTTAATGATTCTGTCTGAGAGGGTCGATTGTGGCCTAACTTTAGACCCCGCTGGTGTGCAATGCAGACAACAGGAAGGGAACAGTGGGGGCACTCGCATGTGTAGAACAACCCCATAGCGAGTAGCGCTTCTCAAAGGCCACATTATAATCAATTAAGGTTCTAATGAGCGGGATTTGGACTTGTAACCTGTGGCTCTGGGTCGGTATTTAGTCCTAGTGGCACAGCTGGGCAAGACGTCAATAAACTCTGAAATAGCTTTAGACAGGAGGAACGGAGCCAGCAGGGAAGTGTGGTGTGTGTGGAAGTGTCTGTCTACACCGGCCTGCCTTAAACCATACACACGTTAGAACCCACGCACCAATACCTCCGTCTCTTTCAGACGCGAAAGACACCAACAGGGAGGGAAACAAAAGGGAGTACATCTTTGTTCAATGAAACGGACAATATGGCCTTTTCATTTGGTCTCAGATAAAAGCACATGCAGTATGCATTGGAGATGCTCATGGGGCGTTAGTGTCAGAGAAGATGGCAGCGAGGTGACACTGGGGTCATGTGGAGAGAGCAAGCGGAGAGCCTCGAGGCCATCAGTTAAATCGCATTAACATACGCGGCTAGCAGCCGTTTTAGCAGCCGCATGTTAACAGGGGGCGGGATGGAGAGGTGAGAGTGCGGTGTGTTTGTTTGCACTAGTGCCTTAGGGGCTCCTCACCTGTGGAGCTACAGAGCCCGCACAGAAGGGCTCTCACACCATGGCCTGTTCCACAGCTGAGAAGGAGGGCAGCTCAGAGTAAACTAAAACCAGCAGGAGAACACCAAGGAGGAGTGACTCAGCAGGGAGGACATCTCAAGACCCATCTCTGATGACTTATATCTCTAGCACAAACACAAATTTTACAAAAAAAACCCTATGCTTAAAAGAAGTAATATTATTATCTTACAAAATTAACTGCATTACGCAAATGTAGCTGATAAGCCAGGAAATGTTGCACTGGAGCTACGACACTAATTTAATAAGGAAAGGAAACTGACAGGTTATTGCTTTCTAATCTGTCTGTCTAAAAGCCCTGGAACACCAAGCTGGTCAGGAAGAACCAGCACCAGATAAAATCAACTGGTGATTACCTTCTATAGCTCTTCAGAGAAAACAGCTGGCAAACAAGTGTAACACATCTGAGGAAATAGCTCTCACTAGCAGGAGCTTGCAGTGGTCTGAAAATACTGAGGTGAAGATCACATTAATAAAATGTCAAAATGGGTTTAAAGTAAACTTTTCCAGTCTTTGGCAACAACTCCTCTAGGCAGTAACTTTCGAGTGGGGTGAGACCTATAACCTTGAAACAAAAAACATATGACTGTTACAGGTACATATCTGAAATCAATGGCAAAAAGTTCACAAATACTTGGTAGGTTCAAATAGCACACAGGTTTTTCTGGATATAGAGCAAGCACATATCTTGACCCCATGGGTAAGCTTGCCTTACCACCAAGACAGCAGGTTGTTTTAATTGAAGGCAAGACATTCCCTATAAACAGCCATTGTGTTACAACATATTCAATTAATATTTCAACAAGTGAACTGAAACCCGAGTGTGTAAGTGAAAATTAAAAACCGTAAGTTAAGCTAACATTACAAAAATGTCATAATACACATCATGTACTGATAAATATTTGTTAAAATGTGTTTAGTTAATAGCAAAACAGTATAACAGTATAATAAAACATTGCTATTTGGAAAAACTGTTCTGTGTGTGCCCTCTTGAGAGTGCCGTTTGAGGTTTAGCGGTTTGTTTTTATCTTTGTGTGTGGAATTAGACATGCAACTCATAGGATTCCTTTACTTGTTAGCTGCCCTAGCCTTCCAACAAAAGTAAAGTATCAAACTTTGGATGCCAAACATGTCTAGGCTGCACCACTGTTAAGTTTACAACAGCTTCATACTTGGGAGAGCTTCATATTTGGGAGCTTTATACCTCCTCAGGCTGTGGCTAGCCAAAGGAGACACAGGAAGTGTCTTATCCTGTGTTAAGCTTAAAAATGGGAGCCTTTCTGTGCCCTTCATAAGTGATCCATTCATTCCAAACACAGTCTTGCCCAACAGCGGTTAAACTTCCAAAATCCTTTGAGCAGAGCTGATAAACCCTCACAGTTTTGCGCCGCCCTGAGGCCTCTGAACCACAAGCTATCGCTGAGAGGCAGCATGCTGCATGGCCTCCAGCAGACGTCACCTCACGCGGCCGTGTTCATGCGTAAAGCTTGGAACAGTGAGGCCTATTGTGCGAGCAGCTGTGGAGAATGATGATGAGTAATAAGAATATCCGGCTCTGCGCTCCATTTGAGAGACATCAGTGCTCACACCCATGAGGGGGTGTTTTAATCAAATGTCCACAGAGAGTTCATACCCCCCCGCACATAATACATCCCCTCCAACTGTTTCACCTAAGCAACCACACCCCAACAGTAAGTATTAAACGATTTAATGCAGTCTGGCAGTGCTGCCTTCATAATGTAGGAGAGACCCTGACCTGCCCTGACTCTGCGCTGATATTACCCACAGTGGGAGTTTGGGGAAAAGCGCAGGAGCTGAGAGCTGTTCCCATGAAACCGCGCTGATGTGGACTCATGTTATCCTAGGCCCTTGTTGGGGGAGACAACTTCCCAGCATGCCGTTCTCTCTGTAGTTTGATTAAAACTGAAGCAAGCATGGTGGGGTGTAAAGTGTTTTACTCTAACCCTGACTCCCTATCGATATCCAGTCCACATAATAGGACATGGTTTTGCCTTTCAAGGCAAAAAAATACAGTACAAATGCAGTCATGTACTGAAAGTTTGGCGGCCGCTGGAGAGAATAATTGCACATTTTAAAGCACAGTTAATGCGCTGTTAATTTTCTGAAAGGTTGGGCAAAAATGTACCGTAAAAAGTAATCTGTACAAAAGTTCGAGCACATTTTACTTTTCTGGATGTTTTGTTTTATTCTGAAATGTTAAACTCAAAGGAAATGTTAATGTGTCTAAAAGTTCTCATTATTGTGTACTAAATTTCACCTTTGATCCTTGGAGCCAAATTTTTTAAAGCAACAATGCAATTTGTATTTGCAGGCTTTTCATATGGCTGCAAAATAAGTAATAATCCTTTTAATCAATACAGGACCTAAAACACCTGTTACTCTTTACTGTAGGGCATTTGTGGGGCTACACCTATATAACCCTTTCATGTCAACGACAGATACCTATATAGTCATCTCAAATCATTATCAGAGCAAACATCAGTTGTCATAATACTGGCTGACATTAAAATTGATAAAAGCAGTTTTTCTGACAGCTGACAGTTGCGGACTAAGCCTTTATTTATGTCAGCTCTCAGGAAAGGATTATGTAGGTGTCATGTAGCCATACAACAGTAGATTCCTGTCATAGATGGATCTGGAACTGCACTAGGGGTGGAAAGCCGTTCTTCTGAACAATAGTTCCTCAATTTCACATTTTGACAGCAGCAGAGAAGAGATCTGGTGTCTTGAGGGCATTCTCTTCCTGGAAAAGACAATTCCTTACAGAAATGTCAGAAAGGTTAACAGTCAGAATGACTTTGTATTCTGGTTTAGAGCCCATTCAAGTGAATGGAAATTATGCGGGTAAAGTAGCACATCAGCGCCACTAGAGCAGGGGTATCAAACTCAAGTCCTGGAGACCTGGTGTCCGGCAGAGTTTGATGGTTTTCCTCTTCAAACACATTCACTAAACCTGACAATTAACTGACGAGGTGAACCAGGTGTTTCTGAGCAGGGAAATCACCAAAATGGGCCAGACCTCGACCCTCCAGAACTGGAGTTTGTTACCCCAGCATTAAACTCATAATTCTAGGGGTCAAGCAAGCAATCGCATTTCATTTGGTGTACACCACACACACACTCCCCCACTTATGGTGAAGATGATGAAGCATAACTCATCCAGCCAGACCACTTTGACCTACATTTCTATAGAAGTGTGGTTTCTGCTCCACTGAACTCTAAATAGCACAGACATCTTTAGATAGAGGGTTTATGCAATGGAGCTCTACAATAATATGCCTCTGTATGTTGCTGTGAATGGACTGTTCTGACACAGTCTACTCATGTCCTCCATTCCCAGTCACCTGAGGAGCAGCTGCTCCTCTGTTTTTCCTTGCATATTACACTAGCAAACATCATGATCACTGAATGTACATGATCAACCACAAATTCCAATGCTAGTTACTGATGTCTTCTGGAATTTGAACCCCTCTACAAAGCCTCTTTGAAACAAAGTCTATGAAAGTCCCTTAGATCTTTGATACAAAAGCAAACAAACTTGAAGTGAATTGGGTTTGTTCATAACATTTCTACACACCACAGCACATGATAAGATGTTAATTGCATTTGCCACCTGCCAGTCGTTGCTATCTGAACAGTATCTTGTATCGCAATTATCAAGTGTTACACTGCTGCAGCTGGGTTGTGGGAAACACCACTGAAGTACATGAAACAGACTGGGGTCAGGACTGTCAGGGAGGGCACACTACATTAAGAGTAGGTGGGCAAGGAATTTCTACAGGGGGCTACATGAAAAATCTGATCTGCGTTGAAGGGCCGAACCAATGATAACTGCAATCTGCTCAATATTACATACACTGTAAAAAGCAGTAAATTTTATATTTTGATAAGCTGCTACTGATAATCAGAAGTATAAGAATATTCAGTAAATATTTATGTACATGTTATTAATTGGGGTGTAGGTCGAAGAGGAAAATAATCCTAAAAAATATTTTTTAAATTTTGATTTGTTAAAAATTGAATTTGTTAAACAACTGAATGAATTGTTTCAATCACAAACATCATAATAAAAAAACAAAACAGTCAATAATAAAAATATTGAATCCATTTACTAATGTACAGGTCAACTGTAAAACAATGTAAGAGCAACTGCAAAAAAGGGTTTATCCATACACAAACCATGCGTATTTGCCAAGTTATGCTGAAATATGAGGCTACAGGTGATTTGTAAACTAAAAGCCCTTTGGGAGCTGAAAGAATCGGCTCTTCTTGGAGCCGAGTCAAAAGAGCCGGCTCTGGGAAAAGAACCAAAGTTCTTATTGCTGTAAGTGTACAGTCGTCCGCACTGGAGTATGTGGTATCCACAGCACGAATGTGTAACTTATTTGAGAAAATTATACTGCTTGCTCGGTCCGGCCTGATCCTCCGGAGACAGGGAAGAGAAACTGATCTTCGACTGGCCGGATTAAAAGGCCCAATGGGCCGGATGTGGCCCGCTGGCCGTAGTTTGCCCACCCCTGAATAAGAGTACGAATCCTTGAGTTAGACACCAAATATTTAATTCACCTTCTTCAGTAATATGATTCATTGATTGTTGACTATGTTTGTTCTGGAATGTCTGCTAAATGTAAAATTGTTTGCAAAATTTGAAAACACCAGCTGACCTTTGACTCATGAAAGTGGTCCTGAATTACTTTTTACATTACCTTCCATTAATGCTTAGGACTGTTTTTCTCTGTCTAGTTGACATATTGAACCACAAATTGTAGAACAGTATTACACACAAAAGCATGTATTAAAAAGATGTACCCAGCACTTTGCCTGAGTAGCTCTGAAAGAAAGAAAGACGTAGGAAGGTGTGGCGGTGGTGCTGTGGGGAGCTGAAACAGCAGACATGTTTTGGCTGGGTATCCACCGAGACTGGCCTGCTCGCCGGATCGCCATCCAGTAGCTTAGAACATGTCGTGCCTCATGGGGTGGCAATGACATCATAAGGATCGGAGTTAAAGAGCTGTGGTGCTTGGGAGCTGTTTGCTGTCTGGCAGGTGTTTCTTTCTTTCTCGCCCTCCTTTTTTTCTGCCTTTCTTTGCTCCCAAGCAATGAATGAGAGAGTAAATATCACTTCAAAGCCATGGCTGCTCCACACCGAACCGTGGGAGAGTGGCGCTGGGAGTTCCAGCAGGGAGGCCTGAAAAAAAAAGGTTCTTGTCTCTTGTTGGCAACGTACAACACAGATTAACAGCTTAGGAGGCCGTGTTGGCTCTCATGTGCAGTCAGAAGTCTGCACACATCGGCCCGATAGCCTTGAAACGTTACAGGTCACGTTTCGAAATATGTCTGTGTCCGCGATGGCACTCACTGTAGACGGCCTGTGCAATGTTTGCCTCCGTGAAGGAACTGAAAGGACCTTCAAGCATGTCTGACCTCCAACTTTCCCCCTTTTGTCATGCCTCATTAAACAGGCTAATACATCAGTCGCAACTACTTATTACCCACTGTTGGGGCAACATTCAGGCAAATAAGCTCCATCCAGCCGCTATTGGTAGGAGCCCTCGGCTCAAATGTTGTCGTCATGCTGATAAGGGCCATTAGCCTTCAGCAGAGCACGCTCCTCCAGAGCAGGACCCAGCCAGCAGCACTTGTCAGGAATCCGCTGTTATTGTCTTTAGAATAGTGCCGCCTCAATGCAAATTCTCCCACGCTCTCCACGCGAAAAAGAAAGCATTGACTCAGTGGTTGTGTTAATTTAGCTGCTTTCACCTCCACACTTTATCTGCCGTCTTGTTGCACTCGTTGAGCTCAACGGAATTTGAAAGCATCGGGACAAGAATACACCATTCAGCCAGGGGACCGAACAGCAGCACCACTCCAGGGCCTCTTCTACAGTGACAAGAACTGCGATAAAGGGAAAGGATCGATCGGGGGTTCCTAGAGAAAGCAGTCGACTTAGAGTGTTAATATATAACAGTTTGTGTGAGTGACCCATAGAATTGGTTCATACTGGCTGGCACGACAGAGAGTTTACTGAGTTGTGGATGTCGATGTCACTGGTGACTGATTAGCCAGAGCTTTTTTTTTCTTAGGTTTTTGGTTCCAAAACTGAAGGGACACTAACAGAACTCTTTGAAGAAGGAAACGCCTGTGGTCTCTGGGGCCTGGAAACAGAAATAAGATAAGAAATGCGGTGGCAATTACTCCTCTTAAACAAATAAATGTCTTCTTAATTATACCATTTTTTTGCCCAATCCACACCTTCGAGGATCGCTGCCCTACATAATTTGTGTCTTCCTCTAACACACCTCATCCTAAGTATAGGCTAATTACCCAGGTCCATGTGTGGGTCCATGCTTCAGTTCCTCACTAATTGAATAATTGACCTATAGGTCAAAAGATTTAGCCTCAGAGGTCATTTTGATAAACGACTATACTTTATGGTTTTCATGTCACTGATGACTTTTATAAGGTTTATTTACCTTTTTTGATTATATGTCATCACACATGAACTGGTATGTCAACACCATTTATATTGATTTATTTTATGTAGTCTGTTGTGTAACATCATTTTATTTTCATCTGAAGTGATGAATCATTTTAAATCATTTGGTGGTTTCAGGTTACATAATCTATAGTTGAGATATAACTAATATTATGCCATGCTCTTGTCTTCACCTGTGATTAAAGTGACTTCTAAGAGTTACCATCCTCTTTATGACCCGAAGTGTAGGTGTAAAAGCAGGCAAAACAACTAAACATGTAGGTTTGGAAACCACTGATTTACAGCTAGCAATTTCTCCTTACTGAGCGTCCTACAAACTGTTTTAAATAAATAAAAGACTGTCATATGATTCAGTGTGTGGGTAAACCCGGACTCTCAGTGATGGGCATGCTTTAGAGCATGTGAACTGGAACTGACTCCAGCCTCGTCCTGAAGTCTGGCTGTGATGCAGGGGGAAGTCCAGGGAAAGTACCGCGCTGGCGCAGTGAGGGCACCCAGAAGACTCCCTCCTTAACATTTAACTTTATGTTTGCGTATTTGGAAAACCGTATACACTCTTACATTAAAGTCAAAGTTTTTACATCCATTTCTCTCATTTTACTAGATATGACTGAACCATCTGCTTATATTTTCTGGGTTCTTCATTAAATTAAATTCTATACAATTATTTGCTCATCTTCCACTGTTGGTGCATTTGTAATAAAACATCTAAAATCAGTTTTAAATTCCTGCTTCAAGCTGCAACATGAACTAAATTCTTATTTAGTTTTAGTCAATGCTGTAGGTCATTAAAAACTACTGAGCTGTTCAGATACTCATTTGCGTTTATTATGGGGCTTGGCAACCATAATCTACTGTTAAATAACAATTGAACGTATTTTGTCATATTTCATTTTTAAAAAACAACTAAAGGCCGTGCATAACTGTCTCGTATTGTGCATAACAAACTCCCTTAACCCTGATATCACATGGCCTCCTGATCAAAATCTGCATAAGCAGATGTAAATATAAGAGGAACCGAATGTGAGTGAGTCCAGACACGTCCCTGTCCGGCTCCACAGGGTGTGTTTGTGGTGAAGGAGTGGATGCTTGGTGATTTAGTGTCTGATCCTGCTTGCCTCTCCAGCCCTTATGTCATTCCTACCATATTCCCTCAGCGGCAAGCTCAAAGACGCTCCAACACGGGCTGCAGCAATAAAGTCTCCCTCGCCTCCCAGTACGGGCGGCAGGCCAGCAAAACATGAACGCTGCAGTTTGGCCCCCACAACACGCTCAGACTTGGCTTAGATTTAACCTCAAGCGGCTGCCGCTTGTGCATAGGTGAAGTAGCATCTAAGAGGAGTTGAGAGCGCGTAAAGCTGACTAGGCGTATTAAAGAGCCCTGCATGTTGAAAACCAAAGCACTTGTTTGGGTTCAAAGTAAGAGTTAGACAACAGTCTAGCTGTCATCTAAAATACTGGGTTCTTTTAAAGTTGCTGAGGCATTCATGAGAGAGACGGAGCGGAGCACTGCGACCCAGGCAGAAGCCTGTCGTCATCTGAAAGCACCAGAAGGCAAACATAGCTCAGAATCTGTCGTGGTGTAATTTCACAGAATGCTGTTGATTCTACACACCCGTCCAGACAAAGACATTTCTGAGAAAGAATTAACCCTGGTATAATCCTTACAGCATGAAAAAACCACCCACATGCTGCAGGAGTCGGCCAAAACTCTGTTACAGCTGCATACAGTGGCAGGCCTGTCGTGGATACTTCACTGCGAGTGAATAGACTGTCCTCAGTTGATTTGATCAGATATCCAGTCCTACAATCCCTACACTGAGGAACTTTGTTTTTTTCTATGCCAGTAATGATACACTAATTTTAGGACTCACCACCCATAAAAACTAAACAAGCTCAAACCATCCTCAAACTGAACCTTTTAGTCCATTTCAAATTTATGTTCTAGGTCACGATAAAGAAAACTTATTTCATGGCAGTGATTCTGGAACAAACTCTTCTACTCCCAAAACAGCTTGTAAAACCGGTTGTATTAATAAAAGGCTGCATACACCAGTTGTCTACCAATTATTATTAATTTTTATTGCTTAAATACTGTATTCGAAAGAAATTTCAGTCTTCCCGTTCTAAGCAAAGTTCAGGCTCCAAACATATCTTGACAGATCGACTCTATTTGGGGTAAGAGGAAAATTGGGTAACTTAGATTTTTTTGCTGAACCTTCAGTAAACACCATTTAAAAGAAAGAAATCTTTTTTTTTCCAGTATTCCAACATCAAAAGCAAGTAACATTTGCCAACATCAAGAGCATTTTCTGATTTTTGGAAACAATATGCTCTAGTAAAACAGAATATGTGCAATAAAATCATGTTTCTTTTTCTAATTGCATGTTACACAGCAGTAAATTGCATTGCATTTTATACAAAGAAAACACGATCTGATCCAAAATTTAACTGAAAAAAATTTAAGCTTTTCCTTGTTTGTAAAATATATCTTTGAATTTCTCAAGCTGTTGTGGTTTCATCATATTTTGTTGGGTTTTCTTGCTCAACAAAAATCCCAGTAAAGCAATGGTTACCCACAATAGGCTGAAGGTTAACCCAGGTCAGAGAGGCATGTGTCCAGCAGGCACTATGCTGCCATACAATTCTTTGCCTTTGTTTGTTTGCTCTCACTGGATATCTTTAATGACGCTCGAGCACGTGTGACGTCAATACGAACGTAAAGTGTTGGGAGACTGTGCTACGGCCTTACTTTTGTGTACTGTATTAAATCTGATACTTTTAAATCTCACTCGCAAACATTTAAATGTCTTTTAATTATGTTGTATTATGCAGTGCTTTGAAACTCTTATCCTTACAACACCAAATACAATTTTTACAATAGAATGGCACAAATACGCATGCGTACTACAAGTAATACATTGTGTAAGAAATGTACCTATATTGATATAACTGGCACTCAGCACTATACAATTCCTGTATTTTAGTCCTCATAAGTGATGCAATTTAATGATTATGCACTTTTTTGTTACATTTTATTCAACCATGACTACTTTGACCAGACTTATGTGAAGCCAATTCAGCATTTGGCTTAGTATTTAAACCTACATTCAAAACCAAATCTTCATTATAAAAACAGACACTCCTTCCTCTAGAAGCAGTAGCTTTCTCCTAATATTATTTTTCACAGGCTACCTCCATACTCATAATTAAAAAGGCACTCACTGTGAATCAGGGCATAATTTTAGTGGCAAACCATGACTCTTACAAAGTAATTTCCATCAATTTGAAATGTCATTTTCTTCTTCCTAATTAGTCTGGAACAATAAAACTTCAAACAAGTCAAACAAGTATTTGAAGACCTAACCAAAGGGAAACACCTGGCTACCACAAAGAAATAACATCCTGATCAATGGGCCTTTAAATAATTTAACCCTTTTTATTCCCCTCAAAAATTTTATCATGAAATAAAAAAAAGAATAGTTGATCACAAACAGAATACAGATGAATTAAATAAAAATGAATGCATTTTTAATTCCCAGAAATTGTTAGATATTCTTTGAAAACGCCGAGGGTTCCCCTCTGTGTGATACTGATGTGGCAGTTGATAGAGAATGTTTTTCTTTATTGTACATTCTGGAACAGTGGCGGTAAAGAAAAGCCTAGAGAATCTTCTCCTTTTCTTTGTAGATTGTGTTTTTGAACCCATAAAGTGCTGAACAACCATGTAGTTGAAGAGAGCACGGGTGCCTGGCTGTGTAAATGTTGTATGTTTGCTTATTCATGCATATTAATGCAGGTACAGTAACAAAGGCTATTTGTTTCCGGAAAGAGATCAAACATCTTTGCAAGGAATGACTGTTTATATTTAAACTGGACATTGCATTACTATGGACACCAGTGTACCAATGTACTAGAGAAGAAAGAGAAAACTAACTAAGTAGAATAACTAAAATAAACAAGCTAAGAAGGAAAAGAACAAAAACAATCTCAACCTATGTTCTAAATGTATGTAATATGAAAACATTTTACTGTATAATTTTTATTGGGCCGATCTGTCATTAAACCAAAGTTTTTCCACATCTCTGTCGTCCTTGGCTTGCTCACTAGAGGCACAAACCTGGATTCTGTAAAGCTGCTTTGTGATTGGTTGTAAAAAGTGCTATTCAATAAAAACTGAATTGAATTGAATTGAATCATTTTCGAATGGTACCAAAAGAAAGAAAAGTGATATACTTCTTCTCAGGTGGACACTGGAGGAGCAGTAACTGGTAATTATGCCTTTAGTCTTGACGATACTTGTTTCTATTATCCCCTTCTTTGACCAAGCAAACACTCATTTGCATTCCTCCTTTATTGAAGGTTCTGTTTCTGCTACGCTGCAGAAGCCGTCCTGAGCTGATTGGGCGGCGAGGAGTAATAGCTGGGGACCCGAGAGGTCGGAGGTCACTCCTCTGTCTATTCATGGCATGGTTAAATGAATGAGCGGTGACAGGCCTGCCCTTGTTATCAGCAGTGCTGAGTGACGAGCAGAGGATGCCATTGCTGTTTCCACCTCTGGTTTGTTTTGGTCCGTAGGCATGGAGCGTGTCAGTGCCAGAGCCGGTCTGGGCCCTCGGCCTTCCTCTTACACTTCCCATTGTTTTACTGGCCCTGATAACCCAGGCGACCTGTGGCAGCGCTCTGTGTGTGGCAGGGTGTCTGTCATGTCTTTGTCACCAGATCAGTCATTAACCAGCACTTCCAGCAGTGCCGAATGCTTGGTCTGCTCGGACCTAGTATGTTTAACTGAGTGCAAACAGACAGGTTTTAAGAGAGGGTGGGAGGGTGGGAGGATGGGAGGATGCTCTGGATGCGTTTTGTCCCCCTGGACACGAGGCTGGAAGGATCTTATTCACCATTTCCTGCTCTGAGCCAAGCCCAGACTCATGAAGCACTAGGATTTGGATCTTAGCTCTTAAATTTGATCTGACCAAATCTGTTATTCTACACTTGCTTGGACAGTGTTCTCATTATATATAAAATTGAATTTGTTATAGTTACTTTAGTTCCTTTTGTTGAGTACTGGGTGAAAGAGTGAGCGAAAGGGAGAGATACTGACAGACAGACAGAAACAGAGACACAGAGAGCGATCTAAATCACTCATTTTCTAACACATTTATCCAAATGATGTGTTCCCTAATTCTTAAGGGGATCACCCAAGAGGGAAATTTGACTAAAAATAATGCACGTCCTCATTCTATTCCCGTCCACATATGACCTTTGGTCAGAGAATGAGTCACGGAGGACAGCAGGAAGGCTGTGGTCTGAGGCCCTTCCCTAAGCATCCCTTCCAGGGCTGGAGGAGGGGAGATTCCCTTTCCCTGTGTTGAGTGAGTTGCTGTCCACTGAGGAATACAGGCCTACAGCCACGCCTGAGTTAGAACCATGCACGAGTATTTAACACTGAGTGGTGTGGCTATCAGAGCACTGTTTCTGAAATGAAGCAAAATCTTCACTCACCTCTTACATTTACGCAACAACCTCAAATATGAACCATCTTGACTAACTTCATTTGCCTGAAGATTAAAGTTTTAAGTTTAGGTTGCATGCGCACAGATGTCAAACAATCTTGAACATAATTCTTAATGGTTCAGAAGCTTCACTGGCAGGTGGGATTTTTACTGCCTCCTGAAATGGACTTTGCTTGCCCTCTGGTGGTAAACTAGCTAACTGCATTATGGGCAACAAGTGGAACTCTGAAAATGTAAATAATTAATAGAATAATGTATATAATCATTATTATTAATATTATTAGTCATCATCATCATCATTGTCATTAGCATCTTTCATCATCATAAAATAAAAATAATAATACTAAAATATGCAAATAATACACTATTACTACTACTAGTACTACTACTACTACTAGTACTACTACTACTACTACTACTACTACTACTACTAGTACTACTACTATTACTCCTACTACTAGTACTACTACTACTACTACTACTACTAATAATAATAATAATAATAATAATAATAATAATAATAATAATAATAATAATA
>JBBKCR010000128.1:20033649-20061681 GCA_037577295.1 Ladigesia roloffi | reverse complement strand
ACACGCGGTCGCCTGCGGTCTCTCTCTCTCTCTCTCTCTCTCTCTTTCTCTCTCTCTCTCTCTCTCGCTCTCTCTCTTTCTCTCTCTCTGACGCTCTGTCTCTCTCTCTCTCCCTCTCCCTCACTCTCTCTCTCTCTCTCGCTCTCTCTGTATGTCTCTCTGTCTCTGTCTCTCTCACTCTCTCTATCTCTCTCTCTCTCTGGCTCTGTAGTCCTCACAGGGCACACTGCCAGACTGGCTGCTTCATTGGGTGAACTTTTTTCCCATAGTTAGCTCCAATTAGCAGAATCAGTGCTGTAATGATCATGAATAAGTTAATGAGAGAATGCAAACTGTTTAGTGTTGGATAGGAACAAAGAATGGAATTCTACTGCAATGGCCAACAACAAAAGCATAGGAGAAAAAAACTAATGTTCCATTAGCAATAGAAGAATTGTGATGGAATGAAAGTTTAGTAAATGCTAAGGAAAACAAATAAAACAATGAACTATATACAGGAGAAGTAGTACCCCAAATGCCTATTTGTATTATGTGTTTTATTTATGAATGTCTTCAGAGATGTTTCTCTGACAGTACTGTGAAAAAAAACCCACAAATATAAAATAAGAAAATACTTTTAGGACTCTGTATTGTTATGGAACCCATTTGTGGCTTATCAGTGTCTTATACAGCCTATAGCAAGGAACAGCCCTCAACAGATTACTGCAATTCATAGAGGAGCCAAAACAAAATGATACAATACTGCACTAATGAGAGAATGTCTTCAATCTACATACACAATGACTCCACTGATCCCTCCCTTAAACATGCTGCCATCTGTCAGGTGGGAAAATCTCCATCGTGGTTTTGGTGGTTGTCTGGAGACGATGATTAGAGCGGGAGCGGGAGCCACTGTTAGTGTGTGACAGCTTGATTTTGAGTAGATAACAGGATAATGAGTGTTATCTCAATATCATAACAACTCTGTAAGACTTTGTCAGATGGGGCAGTTTGTCAATCCCATTGTATTCATTAATAATCTTGATGTCTGTAAACGCAGCCACACGCCCATTAGCTCCCTAACCTGAGGCTCAGCTGGAGCCGACAGCATTTAACTGTCAGCAAACATTTGTGGCCAAAACTATTGGCACTTAAATGTTTAATGGAATTAATTTTGACATGGGGTGAAAATATCCTTCATTTTTCATTCCGTTTTAATATTCATGATGTAAAGATTTTTATTTTCCATTTTAAGGTATTTTCTTTACACTTTGGCTCTTTAGATCCACATCTCACTCACCAAAGTGGTTCTTTCAGTAAACCAATGACTTTAGAGCTTACTTGTCCTATAGCATCATGATCATTTCCATTATTTAAAGGTTTGTTCTATAAGTTGAACTTGCAGTTGCAGTTAATGACTGTTGTCCATATGCTGCTGCATCAGTTATCAGCCCTTCTCTACCACATCCATAAATGGAAAAACACCATCACTGAGCCTTCACAGTTTTATTATAACATGGTGTGTTAGTGTGCATTGAAATAATATAGATAGGCAACTTACTGCAAAAATAATGTACATGTTTAAAATTTATTATTCAATTTCACATTATTGTTTCTTCAGAAAACCAGCAATTATGTGCACACATTTAAATTCATGCATTTTTAAGCCCTACATTTCCATTCACAAATTAGCACACCTTGACTAGTACTGTAAAATGACAAATATTTATTTAATGCCTTAGTAGTAAAGTAATATGTTTTTTAGATGATTACAGAGTTACAGCTGTACATTGTAATGCATAATTATCATTTTCAGTGCTGCATTGTCTACATTTACAGCCTTAATCAGATGCTTTTATCCAAAGCGACTTCCATTCCCTAACTACAGGGCACAGTCTCCCTGGTTAAGGGTCTTGCTTAGGGACCCAGTGGAGGTATGCTGAGGGTAGGTTTCAAACCCATGACCTCTTGGTCCAGAGGCAAATAGCCTACCCACTAAGCTACCTCCACCCACCCTCGATGCTTATCAATTAAACTCACTGTGCTTGTAGCCTCATATAGCTCATTATTTTTGGGCAATGGCTTGAGAACCATTTTGCCAAAAAAAACTGGCCTCTATTTGCATGGCCATACAAATAATGTCAGTGCAGAAATCTTGCCCTTCACTTGCTAAAATCATGTGAGAAGAGAGTTTGAACTTCACAAAATCTTCATCATTATCACTTCTTTGGAAGCACACCAAATTCTGAGAAATTATTCCTGCAAATGAGACATTTTAATATCTCAAAAACCATCCATTCATTATAACCGCTTATTCCAAACCCCTTATCTCCTGGACAGGCAGCCAGTCCGGGACAGATAGACAAACAATTTTGCTTCTCCAATTTGCCTGGTGTGAACATCTTTGGAATGTGGAGGAAACCGGAGCCCACAGGGAGGGCAATGCACACTCCGTACAGACAGGACCCTCGACTGCCCCGGCTGGGGATTGAACTCAAGGCCTTCTTCATCTCAAACACTACTAAAGCACACATTTTGAAATTTGCCATTTTTACTCTTGGCTACATTTGTTCGCATCTTCATCTGTTCACAATTCAGCAGCCACAATATGCCTGTGTGAATGTCCAGACTTAATGAAGTTTGATAGCTTGTTTTTAAAAGCATATAGATGCAGTTTAAACAAGCCAATCAACTATAAGATTTCAACACAAAGGGTTTGTGAAGTGTTCAATTGTCATATGCAAGCACAGTACACAGCACAAAATTGTTCTCTGCATTTAACCAAAAATACTGAGTGAATGGGCAGCCAGGAACAAATCGCCTGGGGAGAAGTGTGCATGGGCTGCACCTTTCTCAGGTGCCTCAGTGGTGCCATTATCAGTCCTGAGATTCGATCCCACAACCATCCAATTCCAAGGGCAGAACCAAAACCACCAGACCACAACGAGTGACAACATGTTTTCCTTGGTTCCTCTTCATTTTGTCTCTAAATTCTCTCTTTCATTTACAAAACTTTCCCATTCCCTATAAAATGAAAAACATGGTGGCCAATCAGAAGTGATGTCATACAGACATATGAGTCTTAAAGTCACAGTAGCATAAAAAAATCCTGTTTGAGGGTTAAATAGAGGTTAGAAAATGCCCAGGTAAATATGAATGACTTTTATATTATATATTTATTTTATATTTTATATGCAAGGGATATGACATATTGGCCCTTTGCCATTCTAAAAGTGCTTATAATTTGGGGACTATTCACGTATATATTGTTCAGCATTTTTCACTTGGGATGCACAAGGCAGTGAATTATTTATTTTATTTAACAGTATTTTACTTTATTTGATGTTTTTTTATTTACTCGGTATACATTATTTACTCTTATTTCAGAATTAAGACAAAGCTAGATGCAAATTTTGTGTAGATATGACTAGATTGTAAGCTGAAAGGTGAATATTAATGTTTAGTACATGTTAAGAATTCTACCTTTAATTGCCTCGAAGCAAATGAGCTGCCTATTTTGTGCCGTATGCGGTTTGATTTACATGTAATATTAACTTCAATGTGATTCATTCACATCCGTCATTTTGTCGGATGATGGTCATGTGAACGTATTCCATGAGCACTGAGCTTTTCTCCATGACTAGGAGGGAGAAGGGGAAAGAGCTCAGCATCTCTGATCATCTGTGACTTCCAGACATGCATCAGCTGACACACACACACAAACACACACACACACACACACTCACACTCTTGGCTGACCCTCCTATGTGAGAGTCTTAGTGTTCTTACCAGTATGTTCCCAGCTGCTGGAACCCTTTTACTGCCAAGAAAGTAACACAATGCCCTGCCTTTTTCACATCCAATGTGTCGTTAAGCTCTTGAAAAACATGTCAAAACATAAATAAAATTACAGAAAAGATTCAATAGTACACTAAAGTGCAGAATTTCTAACATTTTTTGTGAATGCTCTGTTTGTTATTTTTTTCCTTAGAAATCTCATGACTGTTCATCTTATTCTCATCTAAAACTTTATTTTTTCCCAATATCCCACAAAAATCACTTCTGTTAGCAGCTTGCCAAGTGAGGGTCTATTTAAGGTGTCGAAATGGTACGCCACTGTTGCAGGGCCGATGGAGGGGGCTTTGGGACAGGAGCTTTGCGTGTATTACGTGATACAACCACTGCTCTATTTATAACAGATCAGAAGGCCTGAGTGGTGCGCCACTCGCTCACATGAGGACGGCCTTCAAAAGGCGCTCACTGTCCCTCTCAGTAAGCACACAGGACTGACCTGCTCGGGCAGCTGAGCCACACAGGTAAGATTACGCTCCTGCATGTCCACTTAATGTACTCAAAAAGAGAAATATCAGAGAAAAAGGCCATAAACAGCACGAATGCAGTGAAAGTGAACACATGCAACTTTGTGTCATGTTCATTACCAGGCCAATTTTTGGCTGCTGTAATAGTGACAAAGTTTCTTTGTATAATATACATTCTTTTGGGGTTTTTTTTAGGTGTTCTACAATAGTCTTTGCTTTCTTTATTTTAGTAATTGCATATGACGATAGACCATAAGGTGTGTTCATTTTACATACATTTTGTATAAATTCTTCACCATAGTGTGAAAAAAACACACAACACTGTACTATTTTCCAATCCATGTTGCTGGCTTAATTAATAATGTAAAACAAAAGAATGTTCTTTGATTATTGTGTCCCTAATTGTATATTAATATGTGTATACATGTAAATGTGACCTATTAGGAGCCCCAGGAAGGCCTAGAGGGAAAATCTTTTTTGCTCACCAAGTTAGTCCCATGCACTGAAAAATCAAATTTGCTGAATCCATTGTCAATTCCTAATTATACTAATTTTGTTAATCTGATGCCTCCTGTTTAACTCAGATCATGTGCTAACCAAAAGGGGAGCTAGCACTGCTGTATCCAGTCATGCTGGACAATTTTCCACTAGGTGGTTCAAGAATTAACACCTTTGTTTACAACCAGAGAATGTCAATGAGATAAAACTATTAGTTAAATACAGTTCAACAAGCCTGACAAATATATCACATGATAAAAATGTAATTAAATAATAATGTAGCACTTTGATGTAGTTTTTCAATTTTGTTTTCTGTACAAATTTTAATTTATAATTGTAGTGTTCATACTTTGAATGCATGAATCTGCTAGACACAGTTTGAGTCAGAGAACTAAACTGGTCCCATGATTTCTGATTATCTACTTGCTAGAGTGCCAGAGTTTATTACATTTTTGTATTCATATCTGCTGATGTGCCTTTAGGTTTGTGGTGCTGTGCCGTTTCATTATATATTGAAAATACTGTTACTTTGTATTTCTGAAATATAAAGCTTATAGGAAACCTTTATAAGAACAGCCCCCTGTTGATTATATACAGATATATCTGGTGTTAGTTTTGGATTTAGAAAGGGGTGATGGGTCAGGATTATGTTTAGCGCAAATGAACCCAAACCAGTTCATTACGTTGACTATAGGGTGAATGTAAGTTAAAATTGTCTGTGGCTATTCAAATGTGTAATTTTGTAACATGTCATTTTGGACAATTTCTATCAATCCATTAATCATGAAATGGTGGCATGATTTTAAGGAAATAACTGTATAGATAACTCTGAACACTCTTTATATGACATTGCTTTATGGTGATCTATGTGTTTTACACTGTTTTTCACAGTTTTGTGGCTGTTACTGGTGCTTCTCAATGGACGATTTTGACTACAGTGTGCACGTCTCAGAGCAAGATTGGGACTCATTTTTCCTGGAATGTGAAGAGTGTAACCTGCTGCCCCCAGTGTTAGCAGGCATGGAGGACTCAGGCATGAGTGACATGGATGAAATTGCAAGTCGCAGAGCACGGATGGATGCAGGGAGCAGAGTGCCAGAGCCAGAGCTTCAGACCAACAGTCCTGACCGTGTGGAGTCTCCTGTTGGTCTGTACCTCAGCAGGTATGGGATGAGCAGCCCGGTGCAGATCCTCTCTGGCAGTGAAGATGACTTACACATGGAGGCCGTCAATGTGTTCTTTGAGAGGTTAAAAGGTTTATCAGCCAATGAAGAGACAAGCAAAATGCAAAAGCATTGCTCCGAAATGAGAGGTAAATTGGTAGGTCATTTAGAGGGAGCTGTGTCTCCACCAAACCTAAGAAAAGAAACAATGCAGAAGATTGACTCCTGTACCTGCAGATTTAATAAACCTGCACCTACTGAATTCAAAGTAGTCACACAAGTATCAAACGATCCTGATAGAGAACTGGTTGTCAATCAAGAGAACTCCTCTTGGGATGCAATAAAAGAGGTTATAAAATGGGATGACAAGGAAAGTAGGCTCCAATCAGGCACTGGGAAGATTCTGTGTTGTTCTCTGGTCAATGGTAAAAATCCAAAAGGCCCAGTCTCAGAGAAGAAATTAAACTCTCAGCTAGTGATAATAAGTGATTCTGACTCCAAAGAATTGCTTGTGAGTCAGGGTCAAACCTCCACAACCCCAAGGAAGAAGAGAAGGAAGAAAAAGAGAATGAGTGCTGAACCAGCAGAAGCAGATCATGGACATGAGATCCTACTTCAAGCCAAACAGAGTGAGTCTGACGATGACAGAATTTTGCGAAGAAGAGAAATGGACAGAGAGACATGTCCACCAAGAGACAGTGCTTCAGGGACACTTTCGGAGACAGCCAGCGCACTTCATATCTTAACACCACCTCTTAAGATAGACAGCATTTTGGAGAACCTTATGGTACATCCACAGTCCTTTTCAGGGACTGTAGAAAAGCACATACTGGTCTACCCTAATGCGGCAAACACTTGTCAGGGAAGTCTTGACCCTCCAAGCACATTAACAACTGTGCAAAACAAAGGAACGCCAGATTTCATGGAGGAGAAGTGTGATCTCACTGGGAAACCAGCATCAGCTGGGCAATCTGACAGAACCGAAACAGGTGTGCCTGTTAAAGAGATGGAGCTCCTAATGCTTCAGAGTGGTGACAGCTTATCAGCACCCACTAATAGAGATAATGCTGGAAGTAATTTACAGCTAAACAGTAATTGGTCTTCAGAAAATAAAACTGCACTACAAGCTCCTAAAGCCTTGTCAGCATCGATTACCATATGTGATGAAGGAGAGGCAGCATTACCGGCAGCAGAAAATCCTGAAAACCCTGAAAATACTCAGTTATTGTCTAGTAGAGACATGAAAAAAGACTTTTCAGTGTCACATGACACAGGCAATTTGCAAGTGAATAGTACAACAATGGCACCAACAGCGCTTCTGCTGTCAGGAGCTGCAGTCTGCTCACAGCCACCCTACAGTCCTCAGGTTCAAAGCCAAGAGAAATCCAGAGAAACTGTGACGTTGCCAAACGTTCAGTGTGAAAGACCTTTCGCAATATGTCAAAAGAAAACTTCATCGGCTGACATTGCCTTTGTGACATTTCCTGAGATGACACAGGAGTTGCCCCCCTCCGGATTTTGCAATAATGCTGAAAAGAAACAGAATTTAGCTTGTGTGACTCACAAGGAAGATCTCACAACATATAGTCACGACATTCTAGGTGATGAGAATCTCTCAGGAACAACCCATTCCAAGTTAGGGTCTGATCCAGTAAATGTATGTAAAGCCCAAGAAAGTCTTCAGAAAGCTCAAACAGAAGTTAATGATACACGAATGCAAGATACCCAGTGTCCTGATACAAAACCAGAAGTTAAGAATGAGGTAGCAAAAGTGGCGGTCATATCAAATAAGCCTGAAAATGGCAAACATCCCTTTCATCAACACCATGAGGACTGGGCAGAAGACATCTGCTCTACTTTAGATCACTCAGGAAGTTTACCTGAAAGTAAGCAATGTGTACATTTTAAGGAAGTAAAAATGCTATCTCCTTCCTCTGAAGACAGAAATGAAGGTCTGTCGCTTAAAGAAAATTCCAGGATGTGCCAATCCTTGATGCAGTACGATGTCCCAGATATTCAACACAAGGGAAACTCATTATCGTTGAGTAGTACTACAGCTGGTAATGAGGAGGATGTAGAAATGTGCAAGGTTGCAACCCCTAATGGATCATTGAAATGTCGTGAGTTATCACCTAAAACAATAAAGAAAAATATCACATCTCCTATTTCTGAATCAGTGGAGGGAGCCAAATGTCTAGAACCTGAAAACGGCAAACTTTACTTACATTCACAAAGAAAAGATTGGCCAGAAGAGATCTACCCCCCCTTAAGGTCAAAGGGAATAACTGATTCAAATGAAAAAGGCATAAACATAGTTGAAATTCTTTCTCCTACTGCTCAGGACAAAAATGCAGGACTGTCCATCAAGAACAGCCAGCTCACTAGCCAAGACAGTCAGGTTGATGAGAGCTCATCACGTCATTTTCGTTCTAGTGATGAAAAGAAAGTCCATAATGCACCAGCTCACTGCCCATTGAAAGACCATGAGATGTCACTTTGTGCAATAATGCAGTATAGGACATCTCCTACTGCAGTGGATGGAGTAGAGCACACCCCATATAAAATGAGTAGCACTTGTGATGAAGAGAACGGACAAGTGACCTATAAACAAACTCAGCTTCCACCCAAATCCCATGACTGTTCACCTAGTGCAGTAACTTCTCCCTCACAGTCAATGGATGGTACAGAACACAGTTCATCTAATATTATTAACACTGGTCATGAAGATAATGTGAACGTGCACCATATAAAACCCCCGTTTCCACCCAAAGACATTGAATACTCGTCTAATGCAGTGATGCAGAATACAGCATCAATGGAAAGCGCATGGAAATTATCCAAAATTATTACCGCTGGTGATGAAGAGAAAGTGAAAGTGCAATATATACCACCTCCGTTTCCACAAAAAGATCTTAAAAGTTTCCCTTTTGCAACAATACAGAGAATGGCATCTCCAACTCCTCAATCAATGGGTGGATCAGAACATATTTCATCTACTCTTATTAACAGTAGTGATGGAGGAAAAGTGAAAGCACACATTGCATCACCTCACCTTCCACCCAAAGACCTTGAGTGTTCACTAAGTGCAGTGAAGCAGACTGTGGCTCCTCCACCTCCTCCACCAATGGGTGGAGCAAAACATATTTCATCTAATATTATTACCTGTGATGTTGAAGAAAAAGAGAAAGTGCATTGTGTACTATCTAAAATTCCATCCAAAGACCTTGAGTTTTCATCTGGTCCTGTGATGGAGAAAATGACATCTCCGAGTCCTCAGTCAAAGGATGGAGGGGAATACAGTTCATCTATTATAATTACCAGTGGTGATAAAGATAAATCTCAGTCTCCACCCAAAGAGAATGAGCTGTCAGCTATTAAAATAACAGAAGATACTCATACTCCTGAGCCAATGGAAGGAGCCAAAAGTTCTGAAACATCAGATGCTGTAAGTAAACCTTCACATCCTGTACACGCTATATCCTCCTTTTGGAGTGAAATGGAGAAGCTTACGATAAACGATATATTGCGACTTCGCCTTGTTGGCCAAGCCCAGCACCATGGAGTTCTGCTTCCATCAGAGGACAGTGGTATTGCAGACATCTCAGATGCAGCTGATTCAGGATACTTCACCCACTTGGATGACTCCAAACCAGATCGCTCCAGTGGGGACATGTCATTCATATCCGACTTTGATGAAGAGCTTGCACAGCTCCATAATCAGGAGGCAGCTAAATTAGAAGAGGAATCACAAGAATCTCCAAACTCAGGAGGTGTCCTGTGGGAGAGTGATCTAGATCCGTCTGGAACAGTGACTGGAATGGAGGACGTGTTCATGCTGAGTTCTGAAACAGCACTCACTCCACCTCTTTACAGAGATAACGCTCAGCAGTGCTTCCGAAAGATGTGCAAGAACATCAGCGTCCAGAACCTACAAGCTCTTGAAGCTCAACCCTTTAGAAAAATCCTGAGGAACGCCTCTCTTCTCTCCCTCCACTCTGTTCACTCGACTCACTCCCTTCACACTGAAGCTGAGGAAGACTACGTAGATCCATTTGACCGCATGGATGCTTCGTCCCCAGTTTGTCTCTCAGATGACGAGGAAGACGTTGAAAGCGCTCGCATCACTTTTTCTGAGGTTGTCCAGTATCTGCTTGGGGGAGATGAACCTGAACGCTGTGCTTCTGCAACCGACAATATAGCTGCTTCCTATCTTGATGGAACTGGAACTTCCCTTCCTGAAACCTATGACCATTTCTTCTCAGAATTTGAGGATGGAAGTTTGTTTTACCCACTTGCAGAAGACACAAGCACCAGTAAAGATGAGCTGGTGCCCATTTTCTCCTGCTCACGCTCAGCAAACAGAAACCTTCAGTTCCCTGAGGTGTATGACTATTTCTTCTCTGATGACTCGTCCAGCCATTCGGATGATAATGATGAACACGTCATACAGGTGGTCACACGACATGACTATATGAGGGCCGAGAGCCGCCGTGCAGTCGTAGCATCAGAGACTAATGAGGATCCTGAAACAGGCTGGACTTTCTTGAGAAATAACCCCTTTTCATTCAGAAGGATTCGCCGCACAGGCTTTACAGCCCCAACCGAGCCGTCCGGGTTGTTGGCTCTGACACCTGTGAGAAACAGCAGCAGAACCTGTTTCAGAGGAATTCAGCCCATAAATGCCATGGGCGCTGATGAGAGGCCATTCCTTGACCCTCTTCTCCTTGACCTGGAGAACTGTATCTTCAGGCAGCTGGCAGGACAGCAGAACATACGCAAAGAGATGCAGACAGCTGTTGCTGACCCAAGTAAGCCTTCAGCTATTTTTACCATCGTATATTTTTTTAAACATGCGTAAAGAGCACAGGCAAAGGGAAAGTAACATGTGCTCTTATGAGTTTTGATATCTATCCTTGCTCAGGACACACCGTGTTCCTTTGTGGTTTCATTTTTTACTACCATTACCTCACACCCATTCACAGAATGTTATAAATACATTGAATCAACCTTGAGACCCCTCTGTATATATATTAGCATTGGGTATTAAACTACGCAGAGGCGAGCTCCTTTATTTGGGGTACATTCATCTGAAATGTACCTATTTTCCATTTTCTTGTCTAGAATTACTGACTGCAGTACATCTGTTTTTCTGCATGGTTTATTAGCCTACTTTGCTTCACTAAACCCTTTCCTTTAATTTATTTTTATTGTGGTGCTCTTGGTTGAATCTTGTACTTGCAGCTGTTGGTGGTGGCTGAATATGTGCACGTAGCGCCAGGCACGCGTGTTGACGCCAGTGGAATGGTTGTATGTTAGAACTCCTCTCTGCTGCTGGCTGGCCTTTCAAACATACCATGTGCCAGAAAGTGTACGCATGTTTTACTTTGAACTGCACGTAAAAATAGACAGAGCTTCGGTTCTTCCCAAGTGTCAACTCAGGTCATGAAATACTGTCTTGCTATAAAAAAGTAGCGAGGGTCTTTTAGTGTCTGTGCTCCAAAATTTGAAGTTCTTTGCATCTTCTACTCATGCATCTTCCAAAAATGTAAATTCTTCACAGCACTATTCTCTCTCATAATTTCACTATTTCTTTCTGCATGTCTTTCTAGGAGTGGATGCAGCACTGATGCCACTGAGGCACGCAGATATGTGCTTGGTTTGTATCGCCTTTGCTTCATGGGTCCTGAAGTCGGCAAACCCTCAAGGAGCAGATATGTGGAAAGCTGGTAATTTACCATCATTCATTTTGCTCGTTTTAGCACAGAGCTGCTCAAAATGTAGCCTGAGAACATTTGATCTGGCCCACTAGAGTTTCCCCAACTCCACAGCCCACCGCCACATCAACATACATATATATCATTGCTAATAATATTATTCAGTTAATTCAAAAAAATTATTTAAAATCTAATGTGTTTTGACTGAAAGTCTGCCATGCTTTTTTGACACTTAAAGTAAAAAGTTTAACTTAAAAACTATGAAATGGCACTTGGTGAAACTTAGCAATGAATGTTGGGAAAGTAGGCCAAATGGTGTACATGCTACTAACTCATTTCCATTGTGTCATTATTAAGCTCTGCTGGCGAATATAAGTGCACTGTCCGCCATTCGATACCTCAGGAAATACACGAGGGATGAGGCAACTAGGAAAAGTCCACTGCGTCAGATTGAGCCTGCGTAAACCCTGCTGTGCTGCTGGGCCAGATGTCCTTTCTGTCACTCAGCTTTGCATGGAGGAAATTCATATGATGTGAATATTATATTAACTGTTACTGCAGCTTATTGGTTAATAGCTGATATACGCTGTCATCTATGCATCAGGGAAGTTTCCAATTTTTTGCACATATTCTGCTGGCATTTCTTCATACATTGGTATAAATATATATAAACATCTTTATTTTTATATGTTTGGGTAAGAGGGCATAAACTTTTGTGATCCTCAAGCATATCAAAACCATGCACTATGGTAGTGAAATGACCAAAAGCCTTCCTCTTATGAAAGATGTAGATATTTGTATGTGTAAAAGTTGGTTCGGATAGAGAGAATAAGTGAGTTTGAGGATGAGTAAGAATACGTGATTTTCAGAAATATGCACTAATGAAAGGAAATTGATAGCGAAAGTGAAAGGGAAGCTCTGTGCTGTTCAGCGATGGGCAAGTGGGTGAGATTTTGGGTCCAAACTCTAAAAATCTTGCCTACAGCTAAATATGGCATTACAGTGCACCTCTAAAATGTGAATTATACATATATTTCCATATTTAATGCCACTAAATTCTGAGGATAAATTGCTAATGAAGCAACAAGAGAGAAAGACAGAATAATTTAGCCCCGCCAATTATGAAAAATATCGTTCTATTGGTATTTATTCGAATGATAGTTGCCTTTATCAGCTAGAATGTCAGTATTGTTTTTTCTCTTTTTCTGCATTATTTTTCAAGAGAGAAGTAGTCTTATTTCAATGAAATAAAACCCTATTTTAAATGGCTTGCCCATGAATTTGAATTGCACGGGGCTGTAATACTTCAATGTGACCACAAGAGGGAGTAAGACGACTGTGCTGAAGTGGGAAGTGATCATAGGGACAAAAGTATTGGGACGACATTTAGATATACCTTTTTTAAAAAGTAGTGGGTCTTCCTTTGCAGTTATAACAGCTTCCACTCTTCAAAATATTAGAGTTTCTGTGGGAATTTGTCATCATTTACTCTGTATGAGATCAGGCACTGATGTTGGACGTGACGGCCTGCCTCACGTCCAACACGCCCAACCCAGTTCACGGCTGTGCGGGCCAGTCAAGTTCTTCCATACCGAACTGATCTAACCATGTCTTTATGGAGCTCGCTTTATGCACTGCGGCACAGTCATGCTGGAATAGAAAATGTTTTTCCCTAAACTATGTTGGAAGCATGTTGGTGTCCAAAATGTCTTGCTATGCTGAAGCATTAAGATTAAACCCCCTTCACTGGAAGAAAGGGGCCTATCCCATTCAATCATTTATTCATTTCCTCTAACAGCGTTAACCTTTATTAGGATCGCTTCTACCCGGAGCCTATACCTGGGCGAGGCAGGAGCTATCCCAAATCCTGAAAAACCGGTGTGTCACAATACATTTTGTCATATAGTACATCAGGTATTGGGGTAAAAGCTCATTGTCTGGGTGTTACTACCAGGAGGCAGTAAAGATTACCCTAGGATTTACTAATCCCATGGACCAGTCAAATAATACCCCAGTGGTCACCAGTCAAATTAATGTTTTGGATCATTTTCTGGATCCACCAGTGGATTGATAAGACATTTCTTTTCATGGGTTAAAAGTGAACAATCCAGGAACAGGCCATGCACTTTCACTCGAAAGTTCAGAAGTTTAACTTTTGTTCTGTCAATAATACAAGCCATCAACAGTCAGACAGAATAAAATATTTTTTATTGTCTCTTTTGAATGTCACACCACCCCAAACTGAAGCACTAACCCAAAACATACACTACTGCAGAGCCAGTGCGTACATATAACACCATCAAAACCAAACCCTGCCTTTGTAAGGACAGTGATTCCAAACTGTAAATAACACACAGTTTTCATTGTGTTGCTGGAATGGGTATCAAATGAACAACTTTCAAACATGATCGAAAACGAACACAAATGAATAAGTAACATATAAATAGTAAAAATAACTATATGACAATAAAGAAACCAGTGCAAAAATGACACTATTTTAGAGTCAATTAAAAATAATTATTTACATTATGTACATGGGTGCATTAAAAAAAGGGCCCTCCTTTAATCTACAACTTCGTACAGGTTTCTAAGCCCAATGCTACAGTTAGCAAATTACTGCATCGAGAGCAGTGTCTGCATACCAGCCATGTTGGAATTCTGCTTTTAATATGAACAGCAGTTTGGAATACAGTATACAGTACAATACCCAATCTGAAGTAATATAGTAATAAATACAATTTGTAAACAATGATGATGGTAATAATAATAATAATAATAATAATGATAATAATAATAGTAAAACGTCTCTACAAAAAAAAGTAAAACTGTGTTAAGCAGAACTGACTGTGCCTGTGCCTCCAGTCAGCCCATGTACATTCCCCTGGGCAATCACTCAGATACAGTCGGGAAGCTGGGCCTCATGTAAAGCCCCTTCTCAATGGCTCAACGAGGTGTGTATGTGTGTTTGAGTGTGCGTGTGTGAGTGTGTGTGTGTGTGTGTGTTATAGAGAGAGAGAGAGAGAGAGAGAGAGAGAGAGAGAGAGAGTTAAGGCACAGATTAGACTGCTGTGTGCACAAGTCCAGACGGGTGGAAGCCCATTGTTTCTCTTTATCACCATCTCTGCTGTGTTGCCATAGCGCTGAGGCCTCGAGCTGAGAAGTCAGGCTGCGTCCGGTGTGGTGAAATTCCTGGCAGGCCTTGAATCATCCCGTTACTGCAGTCATACTCCCAAATGTTGTCATAGTCGATTTCCTGGTCGTCCGGTTCCACAGGCTCTAGGTAGGAGTTGTCATCTGCGAGGGCGAAAGAGGACGGAACCTTAACTTCCGTGAACAGACAACGAACGCGTGGCAGGACAATACGCAAATATGACAAACATGCAAAGTGTGAAAGTGGAATAGATCCGCACACTGCTGTGAAAGCTGACCTGGCCTGTTTAAAACCTGTAGAGCGAGAGATCTGTGCAAACCCACCCTTCAACAAAGAGGAATGAGTGTCAGCATTGCATCAAGCATGGAAGTTAAAGGTACTAGAGGACAGACGCTCCCTAGATCACCATCAGTGTTACGTGAAAGCCAAGGCCACAGAGATCATCAGATCGTGGCAGATCATCAGTTACAGTTATATACTCTCACAGAATGCTAAAAGATAACTTCACCCCCACACACACATACACAGTTTTACATTCTCAACTTAATTCAGTGCAAAAGAAAGTGTTCTCATTAAATGTTTATGAGCTTTAAGATGCTCTACTCAATGCTAATTGTTTTGTAAGCTACATCCTCCAATAGCGTGCTTTGGGGAGGTCCTCTAGCTAATTAGTGGGTCTACATGACTGCAGGCCTGCAGGGTGTCCAGGCTGCGAGTCGTAAATCACTCTCACTGGTGCTGCTGCCCTTTCCATGGGATTCCCCCAGTGTGCCACCTGCAGAAACTGTCATGTGGACTGTTGCTGTGCTGAGCTCCATTACAAACAGACACACACTTTTCCTGGGCTCATGCAGGGCCTGACTGGCGCGCGCACTCGCTTGTGTTTGTATGCTGTCATGACAGTTGAAAAAGGTCAGTCTAAAAACATCTTCTGAGTTCTGTCTCTTCTTGAACAGTGCTATCTATGTCTGGGACATTGTCACCACAGACTTTTTCCTATGGCACTGTCTCCAAACCTGAATGACATCAGCATAGCAAAGCCATTTAACAAGGTCAGCAACACAGTGCTGTCTGGCATGCACACGCTTGAAAAAAAGACGACCGAAACTGAAAGCCCATAATATTTTCTTATGAATGTTTATGTTTGCCCATTTGATGTTCAAGGCAAATGTCCTATTTCTGATTCTGAAAAGCTTTACACTCTTAATGTAAAACCGAAAACGTTCTCTGTTCACAACCTGCCCTGTAATATCTAGTTCCAGTTTTGTATATGAATGTCACTGCGATACTGCGGAAGCCATATTACTTTCGCATGCCATGAATTCTCACCTGGTGAGTGACTGTAGGGTAAGGCCCGCGTCTCTGTGCCAGAGAAGCCTGGGAAAGCTTTCTGTGAAGGACAAGAAAACACACATCCATTCAGCGCCGTAATCTTCGGGCAAGTCAGTTCAATGGAATGGATTATTTTAAGCTATGTGCTTCTGGCACTTCTTCATTTACCATTGTTTTAATTCCTATTGAGGCTCCTACTGTTTTATGAGTGAGGTGGGTACCTGCAATATGTGGTTGTGCTGTGGGGCTGCAATGGGGGCGGGCAGCAGCTTCAGGTGAGACACGGCCCGGACACGCTGCTGCAGCGTCCACTCTGAGCTGTCCTCCTCCGACTCCTGCGGCGGAACGCCCCTGTTCCTGCGGCCTGGAGGAGGTGTGCAAAGGCGGAATGAAGCTGGGAGGAGGGGGGGGCAATGCTGTTCCATGGAGGTCCGTGACGATTGTTGCTGAGGATGGAAAACACAGATATTAGAATAAACAGCTTCTTGAGAAAACTCTCCAAAATGTAAGAGGTTAACTAGCCTCAGTAAGAAACAAAATGAAGAAAACGATGGGATTAATAGTGTTTCTTTCAGTCTCTTCCATTATGCAATGGGATCGATCAATTAATAATCGTGGCCGCTGGGACTTTCCGAGGTTTAGACTCATCAGTTCAGTGCCTGTGTTCGCCACGTGCTGGGTCACACTGAGCCGCAGTGTAAAGTGAGAAAGCGGATCTGATGTCCTGACCCACTTACCGATGTCTTTGCTGATCCCTCCCTCAGCGGGTACATCCCAGGGGTGCTGGGGTCATCATATAGGGGCGAGAGAGGCTTGCGTGGGTGCAGCATTTCCGAGTGCCGGTAGGGAACAGAGAGTTGGTACTTTATGGAACTCTGGGGGGTGCTCCAGCTGTTAGACTGAATAAAGACAGGACATGATATGAGAACATGCACTAGCATATTACATATTATATGTATTATTAAAACAAAAAAGAGAAAAGTGAATCCCCAACATCTATCTCATTCCATCAACTGTGAGATCTGTGAGGACTTTGAGATTCTGACTAGTATATTGATCAATAAATTACAGAGTAATAAAGGTTTTATCATGAAGACATGACTGTGTATGACCACAGTGTAAACGTGCAGAACTGGGCTACCTTGATGAGCGGGGCTTTCTCCACGCGCTGTACAGGGGTGTTGCGGTGCACTGCGCTGTAGGGAGTTGCATAAACTGGAGACTTGAGTTCATTGTTGGACAGGATTGAAGACCGCTGCGGGGACGAGTAGCGAAGGGACATGATGTCAACTGCAGGCCTGGTCTGAGACGACATGCTGTTACTCCTGCTGCCCAGTCGCACAGAGTACTGTGTGTCAGTGGAGGTGGGTCTGCTGGAGACGTACTGTATATACACAACAGGAGACAGGGAGCGAATTAGAGAAGCAACACAAAGTCAAGTCACAAGTTTTACTCTTAGAAGCTGCAGTTCGTGTGGATAGTAGCAAAAGTTGGACTGATATAACCATTTTTGGTTTTGCCTTTTTTTTGTTAAACTGCTGTTTGTGTCTTGTATTGTGGAAGCTTAAAGCATTAGATCAAGTTTGGTGGGCTTTTGTAATTTCTTTCTATCAAAGTCACCAAAACATCTGATGTACGGCCTCAAACCTTTTGATTCATAATGTAAAGTAGAAGTAGTAATGAAGTGTTAGATCAAAATAAGTTAAAATGCCAGTTTTGCTTACTTTTCTGCATTATGACTTTTGCACTTGCACATTTTTTTCCCCATTTTAAATAAAGTGAATAAACAGTAATTCTGCACTAAAATGTGTCCTCTATAGATGAGGCACTTATCTTACTCTGCAAATCAGGTTCAGTCGAACATTATGGACAACCATAAATGTAATTTAAATAATGATACAAATGTCATTTAAATAATGTAATTTAAATAAAGATAAATCAAATGTATAATGAAATAGGATTAACATTGATAAGCTAACTTATAGTTTGTTCATCATAATTTCAAGGAAAGCTGAGTCAGGTTATGAGTGAGAGGCATATCAATTCCAAAACTGTTATCAGCAGTGAGTGTGCTGTGATAGCTACACCCTTGGCTCCTTTTGGGCACAGTGCCCTGTCACTGATAAATTAACTGGGCTTGGTGCTTCTGAATCGGAGGCTGGGAGGGAGATGTCCTGGCACTGACAGCGTGTGATAGCAACTTCAAAACCATTCACCGCTCAGGCCATCTACTGAGTTATGTAGAGCTGTGTGGGCGAATCCCATGATGGAATGTTTTTAATAGCAGAAAACATCTGAGAGGGCTTGTGGGATGTCTTTCAAGTGTACGTCTTTATTTATTTTTGCACTACAAGACGCAGCCGCAGGCTGAGGCATTCGGCGAAACAGCGTGAGATCAATCTGTTCAGAACAAGAAGATTCTTTTACACTGTAAGAGGAGTAGAACTGGCTGGAAGGTGAGTTAATAATTGATCGCTCCACAACCACAGAAACAGCTCCAACTCATGACTAGCCACTGCTCCTCCAAAATAAACACTTACAGTAAGCCTGATAAGCAGTGGAATCCACCCCCCAAAACATAGTCAGAAAGTTCTTATTAACGGAAAATAAGGAGGGCCGCACTCGCACTTTGTAGATTAGGTGCTTTTAAAGTTCCTTAAAAGTGAATAGTTCCCATTAAAATAACATTTTAAGGCAGATAACTATCTACGAATCTGAGGACGAAGAATTATCATTAGAAATACGATTAGGATAATCCTATTCAATTTGACTTTAATCTGTATTATCTACATAATATCTAGACTATATGAATATGTAGACAATTCCAAAAACTACAATTAAATATGGAAAACAATCAGTGCTTGGTCAGAGTCTCAACTGGCGATAGCTCAAACCAAATCATCTCCGACTGACATTTACAGCGGCAGCTTGACAACAGTTCACTTAGCAAGACTGGGTGAGTTATAATAATACAAGGCAGCTGGACAAACAATATAATGGGCAGCAAGAACTTAATGGGCACTTACACAGAGGGGCTCGGTGTAACCAGGGGAAAGGGGGTTGTCATCGCTTCGGGGCAACTGCAGCTCGCGAGACACGCGTCCACTCAGAGACTGCTGTAGTGGGTCAGCGCCCCCTCGGCTCCCACTGCTCCATCTGACATCGATCTCTGGAGCCTGGAGACAAAGCACAGGGTCATCAGTGTAACAAAGAGCAATTAATAGAATTGTGTTTACTTGCCATTGATATACTACTAAATAAATGTTCTAAACTGTTCTAAAGGGGCCCCGGTAAAGGAGTTGGAAGCCAGGTCACCATGACCCACATGTGTTGTCTTCCTGTCTGCACTGTCAATAATTACACAACTGGATAGGAGCAATGTCTCTCAACAGCAGCAAGGCATTCCTACCATGTGCAGGATGGAAATGAGTCATCTTGACTGCTCAGATCGTCGGAAAAGTGCTTACCTCTCTCTGAGTCGGAGTGTAGATGATATCATACACTGGGGGTGGTGGGCTGAGGACTGGGATATCTGCAGATTTGAAGTGTTGGATCCACTCAAGGAACTCAGATGTGTTTGGGCATGACACCACGATAGGATTAATCAGCTTGCCTACCATTGACAGCAACAGAAGCAAATTTAATGTCAGATTATCTCTGTCATCATTGACTGTCCACATTAAAAGTTGCTTCCCTAGGTGTAGTGTAGGTGTGGACAAAATACACTTATAACGATAAAAAACATTTGCATTGCAGTTCTTCCCACGATTACACTTAAACCCTGTATCTGAAACTACCACATCATGTTGGGCTGCTCATAGCATAGGAATTAAGTAGAAGGACTTAACAGAGAATTAGCATGATAAAGAAAGTTGTATGATGATTAACCTACCTTCAATCATAAATGTGTTTGGCTTGACGTCCTGGCATGGGGTGGTGACCGTAATCATGTTCAGAGGAAGTTTTCCCTGTAAAGTGTAATAACAGTATGCATGGTTTAAGTTGACGGAACAGTTTGGCAGGTAAGTTGTACTTGATCTATAAGGCAGGAGATGTTTGATTTACCTTATAGAAGAGGGCATTATTCTCCTCAGAGAGTATAATCAGATTGTTAGGGTACATCACCAGCAGTCTGTCATACTGCTCCTGCGGGGAGAATGGAGAGACATATTAGTCTAACGAACAATTGTCCAGTCTTGTTTTTTCTGTGGGATCTGTGTAGTAGTGCTGGTTTGAATGCTTGATTTAACACTAACATAATTAGGTCATGACAGTAGAACTGAGACAGTCATGATTTGATTTACAGTGGGTGGGACCAGTGTAATGCGGGAACACATCATGATGGGGTTTTTTAAATTCATTGATTGTGAATATGAGGGCAGACTAGCCAGTGGGGTTCTGTCAGACAGTGGCATGATAATATATGCTTATATATACAAGCTGCATCAAACGTGATGCACTCATGTTCACCATACCATGGCCCAAAAGCATTAATGTGCAATGTTTTTAGCTTGAAATTTTTTGGCCATGCTTTTTGTTTATGGCCCGAATTTAAAACTAATGACATGTAATGATTAAAAGACGTGTTTATTTTACATTAGTAAACATAAAACAATGCACTTATATTACTTCAAGGTCTTCAAAAATGTTTCAGTAAAAGCTTTCAAACCACTACTTCCAAAAAAGAGTAACTACGAGGCACTAGCACCACACTGCTTTAAGCTAATGCACATGTCTTGCAACCTGTATTCCATCATGCACTCTCATTAGTGTAAACCACGCTCACAACTGCTTCCACCGTCACGGGACAGTGATAACGGGGAGCTCGCTCTGACAGTGGTTGTGAGCCTTTGCTGGGTATAGTGCTCTGGGTGTGTCAGACAAACAGCTGTGGGGTGAGTCAAGTCTGTACGTGAGTAAAGCAACTGGTTTACACACCCAGTCAACACAAAGACACACGCGTGTGGACATTATCCTTAAAAAAAGAGAGACCGGCCTGAATTCTCACCCTTGTCTGTGGGAGAATTGTCTCGAGATTTGGTTACCGTCAGTGAAACCCACTGATCCTAGAAAGCTGCAGACAAATGAGGGCTCTAGACTTCTGAGACCCTGGGGCGAGCTGATCTGGTTTCATCTTTTTTTAAGGGTAAGTAAGGTCATGTCAGTTGCTCCTCCAGCAAAAGCACCCAGCCCTTAGAGAAAGCTGAAGTAATTGTGCAAAGGCAAATTGCACATACAATAGACTTCCAGCTAGTGGTGTATTTTTTTGTCTGCTTTCATCTCTTGGATCAGTTCTGCCAAAATTTTAGGGGCATAAAACAAGCGGTGGGGGGGGGCTAAAATGCACCATTTGGCCAATAAACATTAAACATTAAATCTGAGTGGCTTTGAGGCCATCCTGTATACACACATGCAGTTCAGGGAATCGTTTTTGACTGCAACCATACCCAGCTGTCAACAAAGTACATTACTTGTAATTAAATTTGTTTAATGCAACTGTTATCAATAATATTTTAATGTATTTGTTTAACATTTTTTATTTATTTCTTATTTTGTTGTCACCACTTTGTAAAAGTAACCCTGGCCTTACCTCACAGGGCAGATGCTGCAGCCTGACTTTAGTGACATAAGTGATCGGGCCCAGGCTCTCTCGGTGTGACCCCTCCCACTCGTAGATGGGCTCTTTACTGATGGAGTTCCTCAGCTCCTCTTTCCCCTCGGCAGATTGCTCGATTTTGTGAACCTGATGAAAGCACACACAATGAGAGATACAGCATTTTAACCATATTTGTATATCACTTTTCACACCTAAAACGAGGCTCGCACATGAAGTGCCATACAGAAAAATGACAAGGAATCCAACATGAATGCAAAGCAGAACAGGCATTGCACTGAACAGTAGCAGTTAAGACATGAGTATGTAAAAGAACATTTTGAGAAGAAACATGTCTAAAAATGCCTTGCCTTGTAAAGTGAAAATAAAATGAATCAGTATTTCCCGGCTTGATTCAGATTTTAGATCAGAGTAAAAACTGCCACCATTTTACTAATTATAGGACACAATTCTTGTTGTTCAGCAAGGCTGACTCTTGTGAAACTGTGTTGTTTAGTGACCTCACTCGTTGCAACAGGGTTACAAGTTGGTGCTGGCTAAGAACGGTTTCTTTTTTGCCGTGTTTAAGGTGACCACAATCCCAGCCACTCCCCTGTGCAATCCCGATGACCTAAATTATGTACAGCCCTGCTTTACTGTTCACTTCCTGCTGTTAAACTGATCATTATCGGTTCTCATTTGCAGGCTTGGCATTCAGTTATGGATTATAATTACATACCTTAACCCTGCTGTACATCTCTGGTGCAATTGCATTGCCGCCATTAGCCTCAATGTGTTCTTTTAGGAGGCTGAACCAGTTGTCCATCTCCTCCTGGCTCGAGCAGTAGACAATAATGGGGTTCAAGCTGACACCTACGAAGGTCAAAAGCATAGGATCAGTGGTCAGGCCAAAAGGACATTATTAAAATACACATTCGGTGTCACAGGTTCTAAAATGCAGATATTTATTTTGGTCTATCTTAATAAGCACTTTTGAGGAAAGAAAGTGGTTAAATATGAACCATACTCGAACCTGAGAATGCAAATTTAATTGTACCTAACTTTGTAATGACTTATGTGATAACATACACTGAGTAAATATTTCAATTACTTTTAATACTTAATGATGTACTGTAAGTTACATACAATTGGTGTATGTGTTTGATCACAACTGTAGGAGTTTAATGAGGAGATTGTTCAAACACAGGCCATTTTAAAACTTTAGTCATTACTCTGGTTTTCATATTCATAACCTGCATTTGTCAAAGCGCTAACACAGATAACGTGCCTGTCTCTCCAGCACTCTTGACTTTATTGCATGCCTCGTGTTTGAAAAGAAGCAGACACACCTACAAAATTCCTCCACTGGAAGAATGCGCCAGACCTGGAATCTCCCTGCCATATCTTTCCCACATACCAGCGCATATCACTACAGATATCAACCTCCCTGCCCCGCACTGCTTCGTCATTCACCTTCAGACCTTAACAAGCTTTATTGGTCAGGGGTTTGGTTTCACCTTGGGATGGAACCCAGGCAAGGTTAAATCCCCTCTCAGTGATGAGAACACAGTGAAAGTCAATATTGCGTGGGCCTGATTGTAAATACTCCCTCAGCTGACCCCTTTCGACCTCACACTCACGCTGGATGGGGACTCGCTTTTACTATTTGAAAACTGAAGAGGTGAGTCATTTTTCTTTAAACATATTAAACATAATATATTTTGGTCTAAAACATTTTTTTTGCCCCATCGAGGCTTACTCATGTGGATAGCGGGAAATATCTGTTCCTTAGAGGAATTTGTCTCATGTCCAGCCTTTCATTTGACTCATATCCTGGTCATGTTCATTCCCCCTTTCAGGTTCTGGGCTACATATTTGTGAATCCTATTGTGCTTATAGACTGGCCAAGCCAGTAATAGAAAAAGTAATTAAAAGACTCATCTGACCATGTCAGAAGTGGTGAACCACTCTAAGGTCTGACAAACAATATGGAGACAAACATTAACAAGGAATGGTGTTTTTACTGCATGAGTAGAATGGACGGAGAGTAGCTTAACTGTGAGAGTGAAAGGATCAACTGAACAAGCTGAACAGCTGAGCGAGTTCAGGCGCACCTGTCGTATAACAAGGAGGGCCCTTGAAGGACATTTTCACCCTGACCTGACACCAGCAAATGGAGATCCATCTAGTTACCCTTAGGACTGGAAAGAGGGGGGGGGGGGTGCTTTTAAATCACTGGAATGTCTGAACATGGGCAGCGCCTGCGGTTGTAAATAGTGTAAGCTGCTGCCTTACCGGTGGTTCTGTGCCGTAAGCGAACCACAAGGGAGCCTCACAGAATTTTCAGGAAGAGCCTCTTATATGAGACTGTCTGTGGTCAGTGGTGGCCCCATTGCTGCCATTTAAACTGTGATTCATTAACTTTAAGGATTCCACTCACCATTTATTTGGAATGCAAACTCCTGCGGATCTCCATAGCTGTTTCTGTTCTGCACCTTGGAAAGAGTGAGTTCCTTCAGAGGGAGAGTTCCCTGAAATGAAAGGGTTTTTCATGGTTTAGTGTTGCATTTTTAAACTTCTGGTATTTTGACCTCAGTGTTAAGTCATTCACAAATTCTCATAATTACGCATCTCCCTCTGGGAGTGATAAACATTAACTACAGCAGCGCTCGCATTCGAAACATGCTTTGAGAGAATGCAGACATAATAAAAGGAAGTGATTAATGCCAGTGGCTGCGTTGAGGTGATTTTATTGCGAGTCTGTTTACTCACAACCGTGTGGTTGGCAGGGAGAAATGAGAATATATCACACTTGTCTAGGAGCATAGCTGACTGTAATTGCCTTACCGAGCATTCATAGCTAGGAAAAATATAAATGAATATAAAAGAATCTGTTCTTACCTGATAGGTGAGTCCTGTGGTGTTGTTAGAGACAAAGTGAAGGTGTGTTTGGAACAGGTCCAGGTAGCAGTCATGCACATCCTGACAAAAAGATACATAATCCTTCAGTTATCTACACAATCGCTGAGATCTCTATGTAGCAATGCTGGTAGGCCTGGGATTTGGCGTACTTTGCTTTAATCAACTATCATATTTCTGATTAGGAGCTTATTCCCAAAGAGTTCATGCAAGAAAACCTTCAGAGGTTCATCGAAAGGACAGAAGCCACAAAAGCTCCAGCTTTAAGAAACATATATCATATTATTTTTACATAGAATTCCAGTCATACAAGACACGGTTGCTTCATAACATACATCAAACCACAGAAATCACAACAAGATTACATGTTAAGCTTGGTTTACTCAACGACAGTCCAAGTTATTAATTGTGGAATGATGTTTTGTAAATGATGTGTCAGTGTGAATGGTTTGTTCAGAAGGGAGTGGTACTGATGTCCCCGATTTAGTAACAAGAACATTTCGATTCGGAAGGCTGACAGTGATTTACTGAGGCCAACTCATTTCCTCTCATCTGATAGCACAGGCCTGCACTTTGCCCAAGACATGCCGGCTGTCTTTATACCAAAATAAAAAACTGTTAGGTAACATTTTGTCTCTTTTCTCTTTCATCATGGCCTTCCCTGTTCCTTGTACTTTTTCTTTCCTGTTCCATTTTTTTTTTGGTGTTCAGCTCACGGTTGCATGGCATCAGGAATCCAGCAGATAGAGGAGTTTCCCATGCTCCACTGCTCTATCAGCAGGCTGATCTCAGCCTCTCTGCCTGGGGTGAGTGAGCTCTGAGCTCTGCAACACTGACATGTTTCACAACCCAGCATGTTCTGACACGGCTGAAGGTCCCAACACTGAGCCACATCAATTAATCTTGGCTAACACGTCATACGACAAACGCCGGGTTTCATCCGCACTGCCACAGAGTGACATTCTGTACTCTCCGCTTGTTTGTTGCTGGGTGAGTAAGTGGCGAAAGACTACGTCATAATTGCTAGACCACCCTGAGGATCGCTTTAACGATGGTGACTACCATAAGGATTTATGAGTTTGTTTTAGTCCCACTGCTGCTGGGCTGGTGCGCACGTCAACAGCAGTATGGAGCTGTTTCTGCCTGTGATGTGAACAGATGTGTCTCACCTGGCAGTGGATGAATCGAAAGCGCACTTTGGAGCTGTGGATCATTCTGCCATAGTTCTTCACGTTGATGCTGCTTTTCTTCCAGCCGCTGACTGGATCGTAAGGGAATGGAGGGTCCCACCTGATATTCTCTATAGCCTGAAGGTCTTTAGGTGACATTTCCTAAGAGCAATAGCAAAGTCAGTACAAGTCTTACCATCAGTAGATATTACACAGTAGACTGGATCTTTTCAATTAAATTGTACAATAGTTAATAGAAATGTACACCATAGATCCACTTGTTTCCCCATTTTCAAAAGCATTCAAACATTTCGCTAAGCTCTTTCCCTATCTGGGAGCAAACTGGGAGGAGTTTGATGCTAAAATCGAATTCGTTTCACATTTCTGAAAATGACTTTTCTCTTTTTTGGCACTGTCAATTGTTTGATTTGATAGATTTTGCCAAATTGTATTATGATTTTTGTGCATGTTTTAGACAGGACATTCCTCACCTTTCTAGGAGTGACGGTGCAGAGAATATTGATGATGCTGTTGGACTTCTCCTGTCCCTCCTGCGGGTTCTTCTTCCGAAACAGTCGGCTGCTGTTTGAAAGAAACGAGACAGAGTTGGAACTTAGTCAGGCATATCTGTTTGATAACTACTCCCAGTATGTGGGGTGGGGATTAGAGAGATTAATAAAGATCTCAAGGTAAAACCTCTGTGACCCAGATGGATCACAGTGTCTTCTTTTTGTTCTGTCAAAGTCTGTCCGTCGATCAGTGTCCTACACAAAAGTCATTACAGTTCCATTGTCTGTCCTTTCTCAACCTTTCAGCACCCCCCGTTGCTCATACTAGTCAATGCATAGTACAGGGAGAACATTTACGCTGGGAGAACAATAAAGCTTATGTTTCTGTGCACAGGGAATGGTTACTGAAATAAGGTTCCAATGTCATCCTTTGTCACCCACGAACCCATTCGTAATCATTAGTGTCAAATCTCTGCAAAGAAGTCTTTTCCTCTGCATTCAGAAGAGCGGAAGTCTGGCACTGGACTGGTTCTTCTTTATCTACACTTTGAATGTGATTAGCATAACACTGGGATCATTCATGCACAGAGATATTTAAAGTATCTCTGGTATTCTTTGCAGAACTCTCATGATGAACAAGTATGGCATCTAGAGAATTTATGCTAGGAAGGAATACACCTAACTGATATAGGTGTAGGCCAAAAAGCCTAGATAGTAACTGCCACTCAGGGTATTACATTAGCAGGGTATTACGTTTGCTTACAGCGTGAAACCCACCCGGTTACGGACAGGAAACTTGAACAGTGGCATCATTGTTCTTGAACAACTCGTAATTCACCTGCTACAGTGTGTGAGATGAGGAGAGAGAGGGCTAAGCCACGGGGGACTTGGCCTGGCACCGCTGTTTTGATTTAAAGTGTGTAACTGCCTAAAAGATCGTTTTTCAAGTCCTGAGGAAACGGACTGACCGCAGTAGGACAGTCATGTTGATAAAAAACATAATAGCTCTTTGCACGCACTCTAACCTCACCTCTACAGTCACTATATAACCATGCAGAAACATCTCCATTTTTAATAAATAAGCACTTCTTTATGATCTTCTGGCAAATGCATTTCAAGTGGAAGAGCCTGGTGAAGCGAGACGCTTGCACAGTATCATGTGGTGAAGCTCTCTAAAGGGTAAGCTGAGCAACTTTATCACAGCTCTGAACGCTATCAGCACATGTGAGCTGTGAACTGTGATCCAGGCACTGCGGCAATGAGAGTTACAGACATCAGCATTATGCAGATGAGCAGCAGCCACTGAGTGAATGTTTATCCTAGTAGCATACTGATATTACAATATACATATTATAAACCCTGCCATCTGCAAATGGGTCAGTGCTACATAATGCACAGATCAGTTTCACATTAAAAGGGCTCTGGAACCCTTTTTGGAAGATTCACAAAAAGAACCATATACAACAGGCTTTAAATCATAGAGAAGAACCATTTGGGAATAATGAAGCTTTATCGTATCTTAAAAAGGCAAAGAAGCATTTAAACATTCAAATGTTTCATTAAACGTTCACAGTTCTATACTGAAACTTTAAATAACCAATTAATCAGTTAATAATAATAATAATAATAATAATAATAATAATAATAAGAAGAAGAAGAAGAAGAAGAAGAAGAAGAAGAAGAAGA
>JBBKCR010000128.1:20022600-20033549 GCA_037577295.1 Ladigesia roloffi | reverse complement strand
TATATATATACATATACATATATATATATATATATAAATGCATAAACATTGGTGTTTTACTACACTTGCAGCATAGCGTTGCTCTGAGGCAACAAACTAAATGTGGTCTTACTGCACAACGTTGCCCTTACGCAACAAATGAAATAATACAATTTTAATATAAATAAAGACAAAAGGTAGATATGCTTTTTTACATACTCATGTAGATCACAGACTTTTTTGGACAAATTTATTTCAAATTAAACATGTTAAAAAATGAAATTTATCTTACCTTCTGTTAGCAGTGTGTGCAACCCAGCTATTGGTTTAAAAGGACTGCTCCATCCCCAGATGAAAGGTCAAACCTACACCCACCTAAAATTGTATTGATTCCAGACTTATCATCAGATATAATGATGTTTTTTTCATTGGGCCAGTGGATGTGCCAAAATAATATTTTGTTGCCTAAAGGCAACGCCATGCCACAGAGGGTTAATATATTGCAGTAAAACTAAAAACCATGTAAATATGTGACAGTTCATGGCTTGCCGTTTATATTCCATCCCATCTTTGCTTGAATAACTGTAATGAAATTATTTCAGGGTGTATTTGTATTTATGCCGTTTAAACACCTCATTAGACTTGAACATGATACGGTCAAGAACATAATTTATTTGGTGACTGATTGCATGATAGTAAACGTTCAAACTATCCCATACATAGAAACCTCAGTAAGACACCAACACATTACAGGCAACATGTTGTTTCTATTAGACACACCATTCACATCACTTCTGCAAGTGTGTGTGTGTGTGTGTGTGTGTGAGAGAGAGAGAGAGCGTATGAGCTCACAGGTGTACATGCCACACAGCTGAGGTCATGGAGGGTAAAGTGAGAGTGCTCAGCTGTCTGTGTGGATCAGACAGAGAGAAAACACCACAGGGAGAGGACAAACTGATACTGTAAAGAGCTAAAGCAGTCCTGCAGATGGCTACTCGCTCTTTACCACAGGCTCTTTACATTTTCTTTCAACTAATGAGTTTGAACTGACACTTGAATATCTACAGTGGGGAAAGATCTCTGAGGGAAACTTGTTTTTTCTCTATAAAAACTAGATAAAACATGAATACCCTGCAGTGGCAAATAGCTTTGGTTTTTATATTTGATTCGATTACATTCATGTTTAAGTTGATTTTTTAAAAAGATAACACTTTTAGCTAAATAAACTTTTTTTATTATGCAATATTATAAATGTTCAAGAAGTCTTTAAATGAGCAACAGTCATGAAGGACTAATGCTGATGTCAGTGAAAACACCTGCAGGTTCACTGGAATCTTGTCTTGCCAAGGATGTAGATGGGAGCTCTTTCTGTACGTATTTATCAAGTAGGATTCACCTGCGTATGTTTCTCAAGATTAGCAAGGAAGCCATTCTCATTAGTGTGAAAGAAATGAAGTGCCATAGAAAATGTTCCCCCCCAAAAAAGGTGAACTTACACAGAAACTACAAGGGTCTCACGATCCCTGTGAAGCAACAAATAACATTAAGGGATTTGAAGTGTTCTGCTGCTTTTGGGCTCCGTCTGACCATCTTCTAACTGATACTAAAGAACAAGGTTCCCAGTCCCACACCTAATTAGCTACACTCTGCATGTCTTGAATTTTATTGAATTCATCACACCTGAAACAATTCTGTCACTACTGAGTGATATAATAATAAAGTAGAGCAAGGGAACATGCAAGCATGAATTTTCCAGGCCTGTATTTAAGAATCTCTGCTTTATGTAATGTGATGCAGACCCCAAACAATAAACCTATTGTCAATGTTTCTTTTTCACTGAAAGGAAATAAGGCTTTTACACTATCTTCATTACAGCAACTTCCCCTGAAATCCTAAATCAGAGTCAGAATCAGATAACTTCCCAAAAAAATTTGGTTATGGTAGCACAGACACAGAGACAAGAACAAAATAATATCCAAATAAATCAAATTAAAATACACTATGATATATACATATATATTGTGAATAAATACTATAAATAAATAACTTAGTGAATTAGGTACATTATAACCTGATATGGTGAACACAAGCCATGACCAGGGTATGAAAACAGCTGTTTGTCAGCTTAACTGAACGAGTCCCTGTAAAACTACAACATACAGATGGATCACATGCATGACTTTTGGAATATCTGGGAAAAAACAGGAACACCTTTTAGTCAAGTTCAAATGTCAAACATCGAACAAAAGAAAACATGTAAATCAATGTTACCTTAGCAGTAAGGTACTCCTATAAATCCATAGGCCCACTAAGGAAAATAATCATTAAGAAGAGTTTTTCAATGATCTAATGTGAAGAACAAGGATTTTTTTTCTGAATTCAAGTGCAAATCATTTTGACATGAATTAAAGCGCTTGCAAAACAATATTTTATTGCACTTTTGTTTATATAGCAGTAAAAATAATAGGGCTTAATACACTACTTTTGAATTAATTATTGAATTTGGCATGTATTAATTTGCAATTGCACCAAATAATGCGATTAATCACGTAATTAAAAAAATAATCGTTGGCCAGCATTTACACACACACACACACACACATATATACAGTATATATACTGCATCTGTTTCACAGTTTCATTACATATTCCAAAATCCTTCATTCCATATTTCACCAACATATTCAAACTCCTATACTGAATAGCTGTGGGCAGTTTTGCTGACTGCTGTGTGCTGAACCAGCTGCAGCTTGGCATCAACAAGACCAAAGAACTTGTGGTGGATCTGAGATCAGGGTCTCTTGTCATATACAATACAGGCCAAAAGTTTGGACACACCTTCTCATGCAATGTGTTTTCTTTACTTTCATGACTATTTACATTGGTAGATTCACACTGAAGGCATCAAAACTATGAATGAACACATGTGGAGTTATGTCCTGAAATAATCAAAAACATATTTTATATTCTAGTTTCTTCAAAATAGCCAGCCTTTGCTCTGATTGCTGCTTTGCACCCAGGTGTTCACTGCTAAACTCCTCTGGGAACTCCTTCATGACTGTTGGAAAACCATTTCCGGTGACTACCTATTGAAGCTCATCGATATAATGCCAAGAGTGTGCAAAGCAGTAATCAAAGCAAAGGGTGCAAAAGGGTGACTATGTTGAAGAAACTAGAATATAAAACATGTTTTCATTTATTTCACCTTTTTTTGTTAAGTACATAACTCCATATGTGTTCATTAAGAGTTTTGATGCCTTTAGTGAGAATCTCCCAATGTAAATGGTCAGGAAAATTTGGTGTGTCCAAATTTTTGGCCTGTACTGTATGTTGACCACCATACCCACAGTGAAATATTAAGGTAGGAGCATTATTATACCTGTTTTCTTCTCAGCAAACAGTACATGTGTGTTGCATGTTATTGAAGGACATAAGAATGGAAGGATGTACTTGAATATTTGTGGAACACTTAATCTTATCAGCCAAGAAAGATCAAGTAGGTGAATACTCTAACCAGACATAGTCAAAACACCTCAGACAAGGTACAAAAGCAAGTGAGGGTAATTGTATGACCTAGCCAATATCCAGACTTTTATGACAATGTTCATTAATTATACAAAGGGATTTTCAGAGAGAGCCTCATTACCTTGATAAACTGAAGTTGGTTTACAATAATGGGCCAAAACTGAACCTCAATGCTGCAATAAACCTGTTGTCAGTAACAGCTTTGCAACAAATAACTCATTATCAATCACTAATTTAGTTAAACTTATGAGAACATACTGTATGAGAACAATTTAGCATATTAACTAAGAGTGAATAAATCCAGTACATATAAGTTTTCTAAATACTCGTCTGTACTATTCCAATTAAATGTTTTAAGAAAACATTGATGACTTTTTAAAAATCCTGCATTTCTTCAAACAGGCTCCAACTCACATCACACTTGAAAACAGCTTTATTTCTTTTTGTGTACAGTAGTGTATTGCTCCATCAGACAGTGCAAAAAAATAATTTTTTAAATTTCCCTCATAAATATAACAAAAGTTAACTCACATTATAAATAAATGACCACAACACAGTAGGACAACAATGACAACAACAAGAACGCAAAAAAGCCACGTTTACATACACAAATAGATCAGAATATTTGGTTATGTACATTTCATTTATCCACTAGGAAGGTTACCTCATTTACGTTCAAACCAGCAAGACACCATCCTAACCACGAAAATAGGCCCGAAAGCCCCAGGCTAACGAAGCACTTCATCATCTCTGTGCGCAAACATCGTCTGACCTAGACAAGGTTTGTTCAAAATCAACAAATCCTTCAAAAAAAGGAAAAAAAAATCTTAACTTCTTAGAAGTTATGCTACATTTCTGTAATCAAAGTGTATGTGACAATGACTAAGGGTGGAACTGGTTTACTAGTTGTAAAAGCTTAAATTTTGTAAACCTGTGCCCTCAATTCCTGAACTCGGTAACAACTCTACCATATTGAAACCCTACAGTTAACACTCTATGGAAAGATGTATTTGTAGTTGCCAATACCAATGACATCCCAGCACCACATATTCACATATTCCAACCAAATTTAAACTTCCCAACACAGTGGAAATGTTCTGAAATGCAATACTTACTTTAGATAGATTTAATTATACATTATCTTCAATCCCTGCCTGTGTACTAAGTGTGCACCAACACAAATGAGGTAAAGACTATGAAGCTAGGTCAAACCGGAAAATGGCAATGTGCCATGTGATACTGTGCATTGATTGATTACTGAGTACTGGCTCCATATTAGTCTTTAAGACAAACATGCAAACACTGGGTAACCGTGTGAGAGGACTGTGTTGCTGTAGGTTATATCCACATTTCATTATGGTTATACCCTTAGAGACGCCTTTCACATTTGAAAACATTAGAATGCCCCCACTTTTACTTATGTTACTCAGTTTACACTCAGATTTCCCCTGGGGGGGGGCAATAAATCTATCTATTTGAGATTACTTTCTTAAATGCTTTATTTAATCCATGGCTACAGAAACAGAACTTCACCAGACAGTAGGTTTAGAACCTTAATCCCTGCACTGAAAACAGCTCTACACATTTAGTCAGAACTCACACATTTTCTAGTTCCACAACTAATCATAACGCACACCATCCTCTACCATCACTGATATGTAAATAAGTTAAAACGGCAAATCTCTGTGGTCCTTCTGCAGTTCATAAAACATCTGTGAAATAGTGTCATGTTTATATATTACATTAAATAAATAAATAAGAAAATACATTTAAACATGTACTCTGCGGTCAAACTGATATGACCGCATTTGATGTTTGTCATCCAAAGTATCCAGCAATGGCTTTTTGAAGACTCTTTCTGCATATGTGCATCCATGCACAAGGGCAAAACCGGGCAGCATTGCGCATCACTGCCACCTAGTGTGGCACAGCAGGACTATTTTTTTTTCTTCCGCCAAGACAAAATTTCGGTAAACATGCATGGCAGAACCGATCAATAACTACATTCCGAAGGAAAAAAAAAATCTTTTTTTTTTTTTATTTTATTGCTCCTTCTCCAGAGCTCATACTGAGCAGTTGCGCCTCTTGGCCACACAGGGCAGGCCGCTGGAGCTCAGGCGGGTCTTCACCCTTTGTCAAAGGCTGGTGGAAGACACGGACAGGGTGGGTGAGGAGGGCGGGGGGAAGTTGAGCAGCTCCAGGACGGCCACACCTACGCTGCTGCGCCGTGTGAACATGCATGATGCTGCCACCCACTTGTTGCTCCGCGGGTTATACTTCTCGATGGAGTTCAGGCTGGAGCTGCCGTCGTTACCCCCGACAGCGTACAGCCAGCCGTCCATGGCAACAAGATCATGGGTGCTCCTAGGCAAGGTTGAAATTTTGTGCATTTGGTAACTGAACACAGATGGACTTTGGTTTTGGACTTTTATAGAAAATATAATTTACTGAGTTCAGCAAACTTTCCATACAAAATATAACTGTATACATTTGTTTGTATTGTCGAGATAACACAAAAGCTCCCATATATTGGCTGCTGCCCTGTGACGCATCTTGGGCAGACGCAGTCCAGCAATCAGAACAGTTTCCCACATGGAGCTATCTTGAGTGTTTCGCTGAATGTGTTCTCAGGTCTTTCCATTTTGTTCTTCTTACAAAAAAGCCCTGTATTTTTATTACTGTAAATTAAATTATTGCTGATTTTTATATACAAATGTTTACTTTTACATTTTTTTTTATTAAGATGATTTTACAATGAATTAAAAATATTTTGGGAGGTTTACTGTATTGCCATGCAAACTACCAAACTATCATTGCTAATGTATATATTTCTCAAATAAGAGCTTTAGTAAAAAGGGTGCTACAGAGTGATAGAACAGTAATATTCTACTGGAACAGAGCTTGTTCTGTAATAGGAAACTCCTCAACAACTGCATTGGCTGCTGACCGGCCAGTGTGCCAATGGCTGCTGATTATAGTAATAGATTATTAATAGCCCATCCTCTCTTATGTTGCAGAATCTGACAAGCCTCCGGCTTGTGATTTTTGAAGGACCACTAAACACACAGTGAACAGATCTGGTGCAAAAACTTTTAAAGTGGTCTTTTACCTGCGGATGTTCATAGGAGCCACTCCTTCCCATGTGTTGGTTTTTGGGTTGTACCGCTCCACGGAGTTGAGGCAGCTTGTTCCATCATTGCCCCCTGCAACGTAGAGCATTCCCTCCAGCACAGCCACTCCAGCACTGCTCCTCCTGCTCAACATGTTGGCTATGGCAGTCCACGTATTACTCTAAAAACAGAGGGAACACACAGAATGGCGACTCTGCGGACAACACCTAAAGCTGAAGTCTGTGATACTACATCACATTATAATAATCACAAGTCCAATAAAGTCCACATAAATACTTTTAAATGAAGCCAGACAACTTTAGACAGAGCCTGACAATTATACACTGTACTGTTCAGTCAGGGAAATATGATATTTAAGTAAAGAAAGTGTGTCAGGTACCTGTGGATCATACTTCTCTACTGTGGCTAAATGAGAAGAGCTGTCATATCCTCCAACAGCATACAGACTACCATCTGAAACAAGAGCAGGGGTTATAAATAGGTTATATTTAAGTCAAAGCAAGCAAACCATTTACATTTTGAAAACAGATGCAGTAAAAGCACATGTGCAGGAATGCTGCAGTATAAAAGGCAGACTTATCTGATTTCAAATTATAAGCAGTGGTTGTTTACAGCGAAAAACGCTTTTGTCATAAGAGGTCTAGGGTTTGTGATTCAGAGAGATTTCTCAAAGCAGCTCACCGAGTGTGGCAACTCGAACATATCTTCTCCTGGTGCTCATGGCAGCAATTGACGTCCAAGTGCTGGTTAGTGGGTCATACCTCTCGGCACTACAGGAGAGAAAAGCAGGAGCAGTAAGACTTCTTTTTATGTTTTGAATTGCTTCATGGAAATCATAACGTGTTCTGCCAGGCTCTGGGTGAGTTGGCACAACTGACACAATATCAATTAATTCATTCTTAATTATATTCCTAGATACATCCTCTGCTGCATAGTTTCTTATATATATTTGACAATGATCAGATGTGTTGAGGCAAGAAACACTTGTACATGCATGGCAAAGAGACCCATGACCAAAATGCAACATTTATACAAATTAAAAGGGAAATCTAATAGGTTTATTTCCAACCGTCATCTTTCCCAGCCCCTGTGAATATCATACCTGTTAAGGCAGGAAGCTCCATCATAGCCTCCAGCTGCATACAGCAGGCCATGGAGCACCGCCACACCCAGACAACTTCTCCGGGTTCCCATTGACACTTCTGACTGCCAACCGTTTGTCACAGGGTCATATGATTCCACAGTAGCCAAATCAGAGGTGCCGTCATACCTGATGAGTGAATATGCTGCAGGTTCAGTAGAATTCTACTGAAAAACTCAAGATCAGTCATTCGGACTAATCTGAACTAGATTTCGATTTCAAGTGAGAAAATCCTTAAACATGACTAGAAGTACCAAGTCTTTAAGCAGACACACTAGAAGTATAATAGGAAACTTTTTTTTTCCAACCCATAACCTATTTTGTGAGCGGTTATTGAGAAAATGACACCAATAATTGCAAACAAATGAAAACCTAAGACAAACAACAATCACAATCCAGGCTCTAAGGTGGCTGCAATCACTGTGCTTAGCTATGCCATGTGCTTTTGTAAAACTTTAATAGTAGAGCATACTCCATCAGAAAACATATAAGCATTTCTATTTAAAAAGACTTAAAAAGCACAGTTTAGATGTCTTTGTGCAGTTAGTATAAAACTGATCAATAGATGTAGGCTTCCATCAATTTGTTGAATTGAACTTCTTGTTCTGAACATCAAACAGTTCTTAGCTGATTATATTCAAAGTTGCGCAAATTAGATTATTGAAACCGCACCACAGTGTGATCTGGAGTAAGGAAAAGAAATGTCCTTACCCTCCCACGGCATAGAGCTTGTTACCAATGGCAGCAACTCCGACTCGTGCCCGCCGGGTCGACATGGAAGCCACCATGTGCCAGCGATCTGTTCTGGTGTCATAGGCCTCGCAGTCTCCATGAATAGCAAACAGACTTCCTCCACCTGTGAAAAGAAAAACGGTATTAGTCAATCTTAACTATACTTTTTCAAAATAATGAGCCTAATCCATCCTTTCCTATATTCCAATTGTGCTAAACTATTTGGAATTTTCTCACATTTGGCAGTAATACTCAGTGTCTTTTAGAACTATTTACAACAATTTCTTTATACATGGTTTAAATAACTCAAGCTTTTTTACTTTTGTAAGAATATGACCACACCCCTCCCGACAAGTAGAAATCAGCTTTTTTGGTATAATTTGTAATATGTCTTTTTAGGTGCAACATTAAACTTTTATTCTTACAAAAATAATAAGGGTATGAAAAGGACTAACCCACAGCAAACAGCACAGGACTGGCACCCTCACAGCGGCGAGGGCGGGTTCGGCTGTTACTCAGCACGCCTCTCTGCTCAGGCATCAGGTGATATTTAAGTGCTTCAATCAGCAGGTCCTTGCACTCCGAGTGGTGCCGCACCAGCAACTCAGTGTCCACGTTACTCATCAGGAAGTCCCGCGTCAGCAACGGCAGACGCACGCACTTCATCAGCTAGGGGGGGCGGAGCAATGCATGTGTGAGAGTAAAGAGACGAGATTAGATGCGGGGGGTTGGGGTGTTCAGAAATGTATTATACAATCATTGAAAAGTGCTTAAGCATGGTGTGATATTGTTTATATAGTTCCATGCCTGGCAAGTTTTTGTTTTTGTGAGTTTATAAATCATAGTAATTGTTCAATTACTTGATTTCACTCATTTAAATGAGCATGTGCAAGTGTTAAGTGATCCTTTGACACATGTGAACACACCACAAGCACACAGGGTTTTTGCCCCAAGCATGTAACGCCCTCACCAAGTGAAGCAGTGGGCAACTGACAATGGCACATAGGGAGCAGGCTGTGAGGATGGTTCCTTGCTCAAGTGTATCGCAGTGGTGCCACTCATAGTCTTGTGATTGAAACTCCTGACCTTCCAATCACAGGCACAACTCCCTAACCACCAGGCCACCCCCCTTTTGGGCACCCCAAAAGTGCTGACGCATATTCTGATATTCATGTAGGTCCACATTGATTAATTCCATGAATTAATAGTCATGTACTCAACTAATATTCACATTAATTGTTTGATTCCTTGATTTCTAATAGAGACAGGCCTGTTAGTGTGATGCCGAACGAAATGAGTGTAAGACAAGCAGATGCACACTCACTCTAGGTACGTGCTGCCTCCGTCCATCAATGTCGTGTTTGACCCAGCTCAGCACAGCCCTGTACACTTCCTCTTCCGATGGAACGTTCAGATTATCACTAGAGATCAGGTCCAGTACCTGCAGCATGCATAACACAGCACCAACACTGAGTGAGTTCATTACACTGCACACTTGTTTAAACAGGTCATTAGTGTTTTCGGTGACTTACAACGCTCTCAACCGGTTCCAACTGAACTCCAACAATGGAGGTGCATAGCACATTATCACTGAGGAGACCACAATTCAGCATACATGCATGACTGAGCTATTCGACAATTTTGATTGAGGAACCAGGCTTGACTTGATAGCAGGGAGTGTGCATTTAGTTTTTTTATTTCAGCAGTGGAGTTAAAACCAGTATAAACCGCAAATTAAATATAACTAGTTTTACTAGGGTTTAACCAGTGAAGAGTTTTTATGGTTGATCCTGATAAACTAAATTGGCAAATTTAGTATATTTTCAGTAATTCTTATATCTCTTACATTTCTTTTTGCTAAAAGGCAGTTGATTGCCCAAATTTAGTTTACACCGCTGTTAGACAAAGGTTTGTGATTCCTGATACTTTTCAGACAATTCTTAGAGGCTAATTGACCACTAGTATCAAACCATTTTATCATAAAGTAGGGATAAATTACAGTGAAGGATAATTTTACTATAAACGCCAGTGTTAATGGTGGCATTGCAAATATTAAAAATAATTAAGAAAAAGAAGAATCTCAAGAGATTCGGACAACAGCTAACGACCTTCAGCACTACAGTATTAATGTGATATGGCCTCCATTGCCATGTCACTGTCAAACACTCACAGCTAAGGTGACATATTCCAGCCTAGAACCCTGTCCATGCAACTGTCTCACAATCAAGTAATCATGACGGAACTGGGCCAAATGCACACTTTGCTTGTGTGTATGCAGTTTAACTTATATATACACACACACACGGTCTTTTACATGTTTGTTATCTGCTGTCAAGCCTAGCCTGGGTCCTAAAACAGCGTGTGGTAACTCAGACACTCACACATGCAATTCCTTTCTAATAATGCATATTGCTGGCTGGATTAATTATACACACAGCAGG
>JBBKCR010000128.1:20008188-20020872 GCA_037577295.1 Ladigesia roloffi | reverse complement strand
GAGATGGAGGGAGAGAGAGGGACAGAGAGAGAGAGAGACAGAGAGAGAGGGAGACAGAGAGAGAGAGAGAGACAGAGAGAAAGACAGAGAGAGAGACAGAGAGAGAGAGAAAAGAAAGAGAAAGACAGAGAGAGACGGAGTAAAACGGAGAGAGATGGAGAGAGAGAGATAAAAACAGAGAACCCTTTTCATCAACTACTGTCACTCACAGAATACTCTAATCAAGCCCTAAAAAGGGATTTAAGAAAAAGGATTTAAGGGAACTAAACAGCCTTTCAGTCTGAAAACGAGGCTGTTAAACTAAGAGCAGCAGCAACACTACTCAGATTATTCAAAAGAGGGCTTTGCTTTGGAAAGAAAGGATTAAGAAAGATCATACACTGTAGAATGAGAGGGAATGATATCACTCGGGTAGCTAACAGGCTTTAGCGTGCCCGAGCCTCTAATAGACAGCCTGTGGTTTAGCCACGTGATCTGAGAAGAAGCAGAAAATCCACTTGTGTTGCTGAATGACAAGGCGCTGACCTAGAAGGATGATTTTTGTGCAGGTTAGTATGTGTCAGAGTCTGTCCACCTGTTCAGGGGTGACTGTATCTGGCTGGTTAATCATTTTCACAGTATTTGTCTTTGCAAGCCTAGACAATAAAACTGTTGCAAAATGTGAATTACTGAAATCATTATGAGGGCTGATTTACCACACCCAGATTAAGCCCAAGTCTATCTCAAATAGTAGATTTTATGGAGAAACACCAAAGATCTTATTAAGCCCAAGACTAAGCCTAATCCATGTCCAAGGAGCTAAAATGTGATGACATGTATTGTGTGCTGTGAGCATCCTGACCAATTCTGACAAACACCAGATACATTTATGAGAGCTTCTGAAAGGTATAACTGAACTCATATCACTTTTGTGACTTTCCAAGAGGAAATTATGGCAGGTATTTATATTAACCATGGACTGTGTATTGATATGCTTGTCCGATCAGCCTGTTTGACATTGCCAGGGGTCTCTGTTCAGGCAGTATTTAGATATAACAGGGTGAACTGCATAAAGATTGGGTGTGTCTAGTATAATTGATACAACCTATAAACTAAACTGAGCAACTGAATGGGGCATGTACTTTTTCAAACAAGGTTCTTTGTTGTTGAATACAACTTTCCTTTGTTTATCAATCCAAAACACTATTTTGGGGTTGTTATTGGGTTATCTTTGCTTTATATAAACTTTTGTACACCCGCAACACAGACTGTCCACACTTATGCCCTCAGGATAAAGGCTCAGAAGTGTCTAGAACCTCCAGACAAAACCACTCCTTCTTCCCCACACCCATCAGACTCTTTAACAGCTGACCTACCTCACACAGCCTCATACATACTACAATTTTGCATATTAGGCTCCTTTCCACCTTCATCTACCTCGTACTGTAATTTTGGCATCATTTTGCACCTTAAGCTCTTTTGCACATTTTCTGATTTTGCAAATGCACAGTTCATATTTATCTACAAGTGTACATCACCCTTAAATCTTTACTAAATAATTTCATATAAAAATTCCTAACAATCTCTGCATTTGTGTGGACAGCAAAGAAAGAATTTCAGAGCACAGAGAAATGTTATTTCTACTGTATATGTGACAAATGTTTTGAATCTTGAATCTTAAATATGTAAGTGTGACAAATATGTTAAAGTAAGAAAAATTCTCACCGTACAACATCTTAAGGAAATAAAGAGGAAATAAAGAGTCATAAAATCATAAAGTACATCATCAAATCTGCAGAGTCTGATAAACTCCTACCAGAAAAACATGGCCGAAATAAAGCTACATTAGAGTCACAGAGAGCAGCCCTCCACCCAAATATTATGCAGTCAGAGGTGGACCTAAGGCAGCCCCTTTCCCATGGTGGCCATGTAGAGGATGGCTAATCAAATGTTCCAATAATAAGCAACAATGGTAGATGTTTCTGATAAAAGTCAAATGAATTGGCAACCCATTTTATGTGCCCCCTGCATGACTTCCTCACCTGTTTAAGGGGCAGCAACATGAACTCCTCGGTCTTGGAAACCTCCACAAAGTTCTGCAGGACATACTTGTGGGCAGACTTGAGTAGATCACTGCAGGAGTGTGTGTCGGCAAAGCCACGGATGCCCAGGCAGTTAGAGGGGTCCAGCTGGCTGAGGAGGAACTTGCAGCAAGCGTCTCTCACCCCATTCAGCTGCAGGAGACTGGCTGCTGGCAGTAGGGTCTTCATACGTTATGCACACATTCAAGAACCAAGAAAATGAGCCAGAGCAGAGACATTGATTGTGTATGATCTCTTGTATAATAACAGTACTTACTTTTAAATGTAAGGAGCGAGAATGAATTGTTTTTTGTGTTTGCATGGCATGGTCATTTCAGTTTTGTAACTGTAAAATAAATTATTTTTGCCATACTTTTTCTCATTTTGATCCTCCTATTCTTCCCCCAATTGAACAATTTCTAACTACTTTAATTATAACAGGTTTCCAATGTCATCTACATAGTGAATATATTTACACATCAACCTGCACAGGGTCATTAGATGAAAAAAACCTCCATTTAAGCAAATCTGATGGACTACTATTACTTGTTTTTGAGGTACATTATTGTAAGGTATGAATGTGTCGCTTAAAGCAGTTCCATCTGACAGATACATTGCCAGAGTGTAAAACAGAGTTAATTGCCATCAGTATAGGAACTCCATAGGCCAGGATGCAGTAAATCCACATCAGCACCTTTATAAGACAGAGGCGGAAGAGCATCGTTTACATGTACTTACAAGACCGATCTCTTTGCTGTGAATTGATCAAGCTATAGGGATTCTCTGCTTTAATTGTGCTAGATTCAAAGGACCAGTTTCAAGTGAATCACTAAGTAAATGTTAACACAGAAGCACATAAAGTATGTTTTCCCCCCCAAGTTGACTAAAGGAAGTATACCTGAACATTGCCTTCTCCCACCACTATCTCAGCAGTGTAAGCGTACTGCACCAACTGCTCCAGTGCCTGTGGGTCAATGTCATGCAGGGTCACGTGTGTCTGACGGCTCTCCGACATCTCATCTGTTCACACACACAGAATGACAAACTGCATCTAAGGCTTTTGTGTAGTAGAAATAAAAGAAAGAGCAGGTGGTTAGAAAGCATGGCGATAATAAAGCGTGATATTTAGGTTAAACTGAACCACTCAAGCTAACCAGCACAACTTGGTGTGCATTTTAGCGGTTTTCAGACAAAACCGGCTTAATAAATAAAGAAGAATTCCATCCATGTTTAGAGTTTTCGATATTCTGTCATTCTCTGCTTCAAATGTATCCACACAAAAGAGATTAGAAGTCAGGGTTTCTATTGCCTGACAGAACACAATCTAAATTGGTCTCTAACTAACAAGTAAGCGGTCTATGGCTGTGTTTGGAATAGCCCTCTGCATAATGCTCACATACAGATTGTGCCCAAAAGTAGTAAGCAATATGCCTATATGTAGCAAGCATGTATTTCTCCAGTGCCCTAAAGACCCCCTGGTGACTTGCTGTTATGGACAAATATTCCTGGAGGCTGTGGGACCACATACCCAACAGCCATGTTTGAACTCAAAGATTTTAACGGTTATAGTTTCAGTCTTGAATGGATAACACGAGTAAAAGTCACGCAGGCATTTATTTTGAGCCAACTATATCCACACATGCTGCTATATCGTGCAACGTTTGCTAAGCAGTGACAGTAGAGTAAAGGAACATGGGCTGGGTCTTCAGATCAATACTCTGTGCTCAGCCAGTTTTGCTGCCCATGTAGTAGAGTACATCTTTTGTCCCATTCTGGGAAATATACTGTATACTACTAATACACAGATAGTAGCATGCAATATACAGCAGTGGACCTAGCACACCATTTCAAACACAGCCTTTATCTTCAAAACCACTTGGTATTAAAAAAAAATAATAGGTAATAGGTGAGTGAAGAACACGTTTAAGGATGGATTTCTGCTTTACACTGGAAATTACAGGGTAGATCAGGGGTTAATGGATCTGGTCGCGAATTGCACTGGTGTATGGTAAGTTCAGAATAGTAATGGCACAGTTAGGCCCACACTGTCCTGAGACATACCATCACACTCTAGCCTGAGGTGCAGTGGAGAAGAGGAGAGATAGGAAAAACACGGCACCTGCTGACCTAAGACCGGAAAGGGAAGAGAATACAGCATGGAAAACAAAATAGTGGAGGGGTGAAGTAAAGCAGGAAATGCTTCCAAAGGAAGCCAAACTAATGCAGCTATGAGACACAAACAGGGCAGGCTTTAATACATACAGAAATATGCAGCTCCGCAAAACATGAAGGTTTTAAACGTGATGATAATAATGAACTTAGAAATTGTCTCTAATATTCATTACAGGTGACAAATTAGGATGTTCTGTTGTGTTTCCAACAACATTAAAGCCATTGTAAAAATGAGGCTAAATGCTAGTATGATTGCATTAGCTGGGTACGCTGATGCAGACGGGACAGAATGAAAGACAGATGTCTTGGTCAATTGGCATTGCCGTAATGAGAGAAGCACACTGCCCGGAATGCATTTAGATACCAAATTAAGAGACCTCATCTATCTTCGGTCTACAACAATTTCCATGTTGCTACAATCGCTTTAAGATGAAAGCAGCTGAACTGGAATGTAGAAAAAGAACCTACTTGTAAACATTGCGTGGAAGTAGGGGCTGCAGGAAGCCAGCACCACCTTATGGGCCTTGATCTCCTTGTTGGCCACATGCAGGACGATGTCACACAGCAGCCCCCGCTGCCGCATCCTGTTCATGGACACAAAGGAGTCGTGGTAGTGGCGTTTGGAGTTGTGCGAGATGCTGTGGCCATCACGGTTCAGCAGTTGCATTCCTCCTTCCATCATGGCGATGTGCTCTGAGGCCTGCTGCTGCCTCAGCCTCACTCTCAGGAACTGTTAACACATAAGAGCAACACTTTGCTTTTAAATCAACCGTCACCCCCAAATACGCAGGAATGGAACACCTCAAGCAGTTGACGGCTTTGATCTTGCCATCACGAGAGGGTATGAGAATGGCAGTGAATATAACAACAACTGACAAGCAACCTAAATCACCAGTAGACCAATATATGACCAGGCTTTATGGTATTCTCACAATTAAATTACAAAAATGAAACATCTTGCTCAATAGTCAATTCTGCAATACATATTTGGTAAATGTTTTCATATCTGAGCACAAAAACAAGAGTACCAACACCACACAGATTTGGACTGTTATTAATGTAGGGCGGCATTACCTTTGTAGATGCAGCAAAGAGAAATACAATTGAAATTTATTAATTTTGTTCAAAATAAACAGAGGCAAACCAGGTTTCCCATCCCAAAGTGTCAGAGAAATATATTTTTTGTTACAATTTACGTTTATGCGCTTTTATCCAGGGTGACTTACATTCCTAACTACAGGGGGCAGTCTCCCTGGAGCAACTGGGGGTTAAGGGTCTTGCCCAGGGTGCTGGAGGTAGTATTCAAACCCAGGACCTCATGGTCCAGAGGCAAGTATCTTACCCACTGAGCCACCTCCACCCCTACTGAGATTAAACTATATCTCACAATTATGAGCTGCCCGAGAGGATACATCACAAGAGTGCTTTGCGAAAGATTTGCATGCTAGATCTGAATCAGAATTTTCTGTCTTGTCCTTTCAAGCGGCACCAAGTCATGGAAAGTTAAATCAACCTATGACAATCAGAGGCCTATCTGCAAAGGCCCCAATGGCCAGGCCAGTGATACTTCACTGGAAACGTACTTAGCCTACAGTGATGACATGTGGTCATAATATTCATGCTGAGTGCCTGCTGCTGCCAGTGTTGAGTGATTAGGTGTTTGTCATACTGGTTAGTTCATCTGTGGCATGCTTAACATTTCACACACATCTCAGAGTACAACATAAACTGTATCTACATTTATGATGAACAAACGTGTTCACATTTATACTCGAGCAAACACCACCTTTTTTAGTACTATTTAAACATATACTAGTGTATCAATTAATTGTTAGACAGAATCTTTTCTCAGTTTTCCCCCAAGATGTGCATGAAGAGTGTGACGGTACCTTGACAAAGAGATTACTTTTTTCCCCAAATACTGATACGTTGAATGATTAACCATGTACTTGTGCACATTCTTTAGTCCTGTATGCCTGTAGACATTTTAGTAGACATCCATCCATCCATTTTCTACCCCTTTATCCCACACTCGGGGTCGGGGGAACTGGAGCCTATATTTTAGTAGACATATTAGCTAAATGCAAAATGAGGGCAGTCCAAAAAGAAGCCATGATAAGTATCACAATACAAGAAATAAGGTGGAAAATCCCCAGCAACAAGGAGGAGAAACAGCCACCATACTAAAGCTCTCATCCATTAAAGTAATAAAATTCACCATCTGGAAAAATACCTTTTTTCTAAATCTATGGTAACACCACTGTTCAAGCCGTACCATAGTTATACCAAATTGGAGGCCTCAGCTGTTCTGATTGTTAGTCATTATATTTGCCAAAGGCACATTGGCACAATGGCTTTGAATGATAGCTGAGCAAACAACCGAATGGCATGACTGAGGCTAGACAATGGAAGCTCTGGTGCTAGGTGTGTTTCCACAAGGTGCACTAAAATGGGTGCTTGGACCACAGCTATACATAGGATGTTGAGAAGGCCACATGCTGCATGGCCACAAATAGTTTGCTGTCTACATGCTTTCATATTAGAAGCCCATTACAGTATTGATTTAATAACCATCAAGAAGAATTCTGATCAGCATTAAATATTTAGCAGAACCAAATCAGGAATAGAAGTTAAAAAAATTATTTTTACCTACAGCAAACATACACTTAGAATGAATAATACAGCTATTTGAAAGCACACAGTACATGAGCAGATGGGCAGTGAGTTTCAGCATTCGAGTGAACAGCTATGCAAGCTGGGGCACAAAAGGTTTCAAGTACAGAGAATCCTTTGGTTACAAATACCTGCCACGGAACAGCGAAACCCGATAAAACTTAAATAATATATTGTGTGAAGCACATGGACCAGAACAGAATGGCACTTGCACTTGTAGAGGCCTTAACCTGACCTTACAGCTCCTCTACTCTCTCAAACATCCAACAGAAAACATGCAACCAAGATGAGCTAATACAGTTTTATAACACTCTTCCACCAGAAGTGGTGAAGAAAAAAAAAGGCTCCTGTCAGTGATGCGTTCCGAGTGTCTTTACCAGAGGAAATTCATAAGGAAAGGAGCTTGCAATAGTAACATAATTCACAGTGATCTGCCTCTTCAAGTACACTGCATGGTACTTACTGTGCAGACACACTCATTACCATGTCCAGTCTCTACAGCTAGAGCAACACCCCTCCATCTGACTCAGCAGACTGTACAGCAAGACCCTTCAGGACCACAGCATTAACAAATAGACTGAATAAAATGCAGTATCAGCAGCTTCTCCTCTCTTGATAACACTGCCTCTCCTCTTACCACAGCAATGCAGATGCCCAGGAGCCCTGTTAAAAAAGGAATGAGGACCTTCTCTTGCAGTTCCTCGCCCCACACTCCCTCCTCCTCCCGATTTCCCCAGCCATCAGAGGGAACATAGAAGGGAACACATTGTCTTACCTGTAACAACAGATGTTCTCACGTTCAATCTTGCTTCCTTTGACCTTCCGAAGAAATATGTAGAGTCCGGCAGTTAAATCAAACAGGACACCAGAAAAATTGTGTAACCCCTTTAGTTTGAGGGGTTTTGTATGCTGTTGACGTAAATGCAACCCCTACGAGCTCTGGTGGCTGACATCAAATCTTTAAGGTGGAACCTCACAAACGGGGTCAAAGATGCGTCAATAATCACACAATAAATAGAAAATAGCATAACCAAACCCTGACAAAGAAAAAATAAACTTAAATAACAGTCCTATCTAAAGCTACAGAAAAATGGATTCTGTCTGTCCAGCATCTTCTGTTGTGCAAATACAGTCCACCTTAAGCGTGCAGCTCAATTGAAACCAGTCTAGTCTCTCCTCACACACAAAAATACATTTTAACGTCAAAAACGATGTGTTAAAACTATCGTATTGGCCTTATTTCACATGTGCAGCTTGTCCCTTTTAGTAAGAGACGTTTTGACATTTCATCTGAGAGAATTGGGGTAGCAAGTTAGCTAGGGTGCTAAATGCTACAGAAAACAAACATTAAGTGACAGCTGAGCTTATAAATGAACGAATGTTTGAAGCAGCTTGCTTAAAGGCGACGACAAGAGATTTAAAGAAAGGACTGAAAATGAAATAGACTGTGTCTACTTAATTCATTAAATAAAATGTAAAAATGAGCCTAAACCACAAACCAGATGATCTCAGAGTGTTAAACAAAGGAAAGCAACCAGCCACAACCATTTGGTTTAATACTACTTTAACTCAAATTTACAGTACTATTCGTGCTTTTTCAAGCAGATAAGTGATCTTAGTTGTTAACTTTGCTTGTCTAGCTAATTGTTACAGCAGCTCGTATAGTATACACCACTAAAATCATCCAAAAACTCACCTGGCGTCGTATCCTGTGTCTGGCTGACAGCACACGTTTCCTCCTGTGCTGAACAACTCGCTCCAGGTTTATTGGTCAGCAAGGAAGACCCCCATGCATATAACTTTACAGTCACGAATGCAGTCTAGTTTAAGCAAACGACACCACAAAAGCTTCTAAACACTGACATGCTTTACTTACAGGCAGCAAAATCCCACAGACCCCCCCTTCTCTTTCAGTGGCTAAATAAGCTTCATTTTCTGTTTTACGTCGACGCCTGAACATTTATATTTCAGCAATTTTCTCCAGGTGCATTGAGCACACTAAAGGATCGACTTCCTCTGGGGAAGCAGCCACCCTCTTAAAGTTCTCACATGTATTTTAAAAATACCTTTCTGAATCATTCTCAAAGTATGATAATACTACTCTCCAACCTGCAGTTTCTATGGGATCTCCTGATTGCTGGTCATTATCCCTTGAATGATTAACTGGAAATTTGAGCAGAGTACGGAATTCGTTCTCTGCATGCAACCCATTCACCAAGGAAACAAGTAGGCAGCCAGTAATGCCGCACCCAGGGTGCAATGTGTTAGGGAGTTACCTTGCTGAAAGTTACCTCATGCTTCTTGCACTCCTGGGATTCAAACCCACCAGCTTCTGATTGCAGAGGCAACCCCCGAAACTCTGGGTCACCAGCTGTATGAGTACCTGAATACATTATTTATTCTCATAGTCATGTGTTCTTATAGATATTTAAACTAAATGCATTGACAATTAAAAAAAATGCCATCGTAAACATTTTCTTAATACATGAGTAAACAGAAAATGCGGAGAAATAGTCTAACTCATTTTTTTTCATGCATTAAAATAATAAAACTATACAAAACATTATACACATAGTCTGTGCACATGCTGTAACTGAAACAGAAGCCCCTTCATAAGGATTCTGATAACCACTGATATTATTTTTTCATTTTTTATTCTTTTATCTTGTATGACTGCCCCAACCACTAAAGCAAATTCCTTGTGTGTGAAAACATACATGGCGATAACTTCTCGTTCTGATTTTAAGTATTAGTAATGCAAATATTGGTCGTTCCAGATCACAAAACACATAGGTAACAAAATAATTTTGCAGGAAAAGACCAAATCGTCTCCTTAAGCTTTACTTCAGTGCGTTCTCGTCCTCTAACAGGATAGTGAAACAAGAGATCAACAGCGTTAAGCAGGGCATTGTGGGTACTGAGTCTACAGAGCACGTTGGGATCCAGCATGGCAGGGAAAAACAAGAGGTAAAGTGTCTTTCAACTTGTAATTTATTAGAAAATTAGGAGTAATTATTTTACCCAAATGGTGGCCGAATGTCAGAGATGAGTGTCACTTCACCAGAATGAGAAAGAGCAATCTAAAAGTCTGTTTTCCCCAAAAGTACCTTATTGCTAACACCGGCTAACGAACTGATGTGCAAGACAAGCGCATGTTGTTTAAACTTCAGGCTCTAGAACAGCGTCACACCTAAGTATTTTTTCGTGAATGACACGATCTAAGCACAACATACGAGATAAACCGAATATTTTATTGTTTAACGTGTCACGTGTTGTTCAGACTTCAGTTTAACAACGTGATTCTTGTTCTTTTACTGTCAGTAGGTTTGAATCTAATAGTCAGGAGATTTGAAACTCTTGGATCATGTGGTTCCGACAGTAAAAACTGTGGGGTTAATACAATGATACCTACCTGGTGCTCCTAGTGATCCCTAATTCCTCCAGTATGTTATTTCTTTAAATTTAGGGTGTAAGACTGAAATAGGCACCGTTTAAACATTATTTCCTCTACAAAATGCAGATTAAAATCTAGTTTAATTAAGTAATACAATCGGTGCATTTTATATGCAATATTTTAAGTGCAGTTTTCTTACCATGTGCAAATCATGTGATGTTCTCTAAACGGGGGGTGAATCATTTAATTACGTGCAATATGTTATGGGCAATAGTCTTAATGTGCAATAGCACTACTTATGTCTGTATTACCCATTATCATTTAATGTCAGTGCAATAACATAATGGAAACTACCGTTTGTTTAGGTAGATTTCACTCAGCTCTTGAATATTGATTTTTTCATTACCGATACTGATACCAGTTATTTGCATGTTTGTGTGCCCCATAACCAATATTCAGAACCGATATTTGTTTACTATTATACTTCTGTTTTTGACACAATTATTACGACACCACTCAACTGAAAAATGTTTTATGTATAATAATCACTCCCTCCTTGCATTCAAATCAAAAGTAGGGGACTGAAAGTGCAAAAAAAAAAATACTTAAAAAAAGGACACTGTTACTAAAGTCTTTAATGATGCATAAAATAACTATCTACAAGCTGCATAAACTATATATCAGTAATTTATGTAACACATCTAATGTGTGCATTAATAGCTGTTATGTTTAATAAAGTTTACTAAATATAAGTAAGTATACTTCACTTTTGCAAAGAGTTTTCCCCCCTAGACGCTGTGCTGAAATGGCGATCATGCGCGTATTTCTCAAAACGCCCACCAGATGGCGGTGTTTACCGGCAAACCCGATATTACAAAACCGATAACCGATCATTGTAAAATGCTTAAATATCGGGAAAAATATCGGTAAACCGATATATCGGTCGACCTTCATATACATATACAGTATTCATGCCTAGCATTTCTGTATATGGCATGGTGTATTTTCTAATTGAGTGATTCTACATATTGTTGAAATCTAGATGTAATATTTATATTGAGACAAATATGTTCTTGTCTCTGTGTATCTTTGCTGTCATTGCATAAGAAATATCCCTGGGATCAATCAAGTTTTCAGATTCTGATCAAATGGTCTGTTTACAATCAAAGCAAATAGGTAAAAGATTTTATTAGATTTGGTATAAGTTGTAGTCAACGTAAAAGATTTACAGCAATATCTGCTTATATTTTGCTAATAGGGTGGTCTTATTTAAAATAGATTATTCAATTAAAAATATATTAAAGTTCAGTTTTGTTTTATCTGATTTGATAAAGTACTTGATTACTAATATAGCCTGGTTGATACTGAAATTTTGCTCTTTTTTTGACAAGACATGGACGATGGAGTTCACTTGAGACACTATTTGGACTCACTCATATATTTCAGCTATTTGCTATCATCTGCAGTTTCTCACTCCCACTATACGGTTCATCACTGGTGGGTTATGAAGAGCTAGAGAATGGCATTAGTTATGCTACAGTCTAAAAATGGTCTAAATGCTAATACCTCCCTATGTGAGGTATTAGCATTTGTGTCGCTTTTTTGTCCATCACTGAAAGGGAGGATACCTACACGTGCAGATTCAACATATAGGATTGGAATTTTGAATGTCATATGATTGCTTGAGTAATCATTAAAATGACTAAGATTCCTTGATTAGTAAAATAATTGTGAACTTTATTGTTTTTGTTGCAGGAAGCTGGAGGACCTAAGTGTGGATGAGTTTATGCTGTCTGGATTTGATGACTTTGAAGAGGATGATTCTGGAAGTGAGGCTCCAGTCCAAGAGGGTGGAACAGAGGAACAGCCTGTTTCTCAGGAGAAGTAAGAATTTTTTTTTTTTTGTGGGACTGAACAGTGCAACAAAAGGAAAAAAAATTCTATTCAGGATAAGTGGTGCTTTAAAATAAATACCACGTATTGTGTTTTGACAAGCTTCAAAAGACCAAAACAAACCAACTAATGATTAAAAATGCCCTACAATGATTATACAATATTTGGATTCCACATTTCACACCCCGAACAACACATAATTAACCGTAACTGATCATAATCACTTTGTAACCTGCAATCGGTCAGTGTTCTAGCTGTACGTACAACGTCCATAAAGTGCTCATGAAGGATTGCAGTGATATATAATAAATATTATCCTGAAAATTAAATCTTGTTACATCAGCCCTGGTATCACATTACAAAAGGAATTCTCTTTCCGAGGAAAACTATGAAAGGAATAATAAATAAGGGTGTGGAGTGTCGGGGGAATTGCCCCCTTTAGCCAGGGATGAATCGGCTGGGTGGAAGAGATTCTTTAGCAGGAACAAACAC
>JBBKCR010000128.1:19976687-19987429 GCA_037577295.1 Ladigesia roloffi | reverse complement strand
TTAGAGCCGGAGAGCATTAAAATACACGTCTGTCTTTAACGGAGCTGCAGAGAATCAAAATGCGCCCCGTAGCTCGGGCCGTGTGTGTGTGTGCGTGTGCGTGCGTGTGTGTGTGCGTGTGTGCGTGCGCGCCTCCTATAAAAGCTATGTTTTTTTACTGTGAAGTTTGAGGCAGATTGGTGCCTGCTCAGTGGATCCACGCGAAAAAAAGAAATGTTTACAGCTGGCTGGTGGTGGAAAAATGCATTCGAGTTGGTTTTGAGACATTTGTGTGAGTTTTGAGCGGGATTTGTTGACTTTTGTGGCTTTTTGTGAAGGCGATATCTGGCTAGCTGGTTTCCACTGGCTAATACTCGGCAGAGGAGCTTGCCGGTCGGCCGGGTCTCGCGGCAAATTCAAAACGGGCTATGTGGCTATTGAGGCACAAAAAGAAAAGCAGTGTTTAGCGTTTGTTTATTTGTAATTCTACTTTGACAATATGGATTTCTGAATCCAAGATGGCTAATAGAAGATAAGAATACATTCTGCCCCCTCCCACCAAAGCCTCGAGTATTCAATGTTTTTCACTACCGAATACTCGAAGCTCAAATATGGCATTTGGACCAGCCCTACACTATACTAATATTATAAGACTTACAATCATTTTTGAGGATACTCTCTGTTCTTAAGTATTTCTTGAAGTCCATTAGACATTAATTCTGCAGTGCGTTTTTCTGTGTTAATGTATGGTCATGAAAGTCCTAAAGTTTGTTTGCGCCTGAACTTTTGCACCTTCGTTGAACTCATGCAGTCCACGTGTTGGTCAGGCAGCCCTGCCCGTGTTATTAAGATGCATGGGGGCGCTAGTTCAGTGGTGCACACGTGGTGCTCAGCCGAGCACTGCTCTCCTCTGGCTGGAGACTGGTCTGCCTCGCCTCACCTCGCCTTTGCGCTTTCTGGCTCCTGGGTGCTGCTGGGTAATTAGGGGGGAGGGAGCGTCTGGGCTACACTCACCTCCCAGGCAGCAGCTAATCAAATCCCACTTCAAAGACCAGAAATTCTCTCTCTCCCTTGTGCTGTCGCTCTCTCTCTGGCTCTCTCTTGCTCGCTCTCTGCTCTCTCTCTCCGCTCTCTCTCTCCTCCTCTCTCTCTCTCGTACTCTTGGTTCGTTCTCTAGCTCTCTCTCTCTCATGCTCTCTCTCTCTCTCTCTCACATGCTATCTCTCTCTTGCTTTCTCTGTTGCTTTGTATCTTTTTCTCTTTATTTTTGTATCAATAGTATCTTGATATTTTGAGTTGATAAAATTGTGTTCACACATGGAAGCCCAAGTGTGTCAGTGTTTCATTCTGCATCAAAATTTTGGCCACTGAAATTATTTTCCCAGAAGTAGTCAGAAGCAACATTTTTTTCCAGATTTTCATTTTACATGTGTCATTTTCGTTTAGATGCATCATTATGGTATTTCATAAATAAATATGGTGCAAATATTTTTTTATAAATATTACTGGTGCAATGATACCTAATCGCAACATTGTTTTCTTCCTTTAGACTTCAATCAGTTATGGTATTAGTATTAGGAATTTAGTTAGCATAATCTAGTTGAAATATATGTTGAATAAATTTGCAGTTAAAATGATTTGCAATATGCAATAATGCTATATGGCAGTACTTAGCAAAAATCTTTAAAAAATGCAATCTTGTGAAAGTGTATTGAATTATTATATTATACTGTCAACCTCCAGTGGTTCCCACTTGTATTATCATATATGATAACATTGTTCTTTATGACAATATATGCTGAAAGTTAACCCAGGTTATCCTGTTTGGGGGGGTTTTTTCCGCAGATGAGGATGACGATGATGATGATGATGAAGGACTTTCAGACGTGAGTGGTGGTGTTGGTGATGACGAAGAGGATGTTGCTTCTGAGGGAGAGGGAGACTCGGGTCAGTATCTTGTTTTTTTGTTTATCATATACCATAATATTTTGCCGGCGCCTTTCCATAAGAAAAGCAGCGCCTTGCCTAACTGTTAAAGTGAAAACACCTTTGTTTTGAGGAGTACAGTATGTGTATGTGTGTGTGTGTGTGCGTGTGCGTGCAGCCCTGTGATGGGGGAATACAAAGTCCTCCACAGACGAGTGCAATTCCCTCTGGAACCTCTTTCCGTTCAGGCTTGCGGCTTCTCCTCTAACTTTTACGCAGCATTAGTGGGAAAAGCCTTTCATTCCTGCCTGAGTTTGAAGCAGCTGTACCTTAAAGCTTCACAGCACCAAAACTGGAGAAAAGGCAGTGTCTCCAGTTCAGTGCCGTTTGCCTGTCGTGCTCAGATGCCATGTGAATAATCAGAGATGTTGACGTTTCGGAGCAAGCGCCTTGCAGAATCTGATTGCATTATGAGGTCTAAATCTGAGTATGGTGTAGTTCAATTTGAGTCTCCCAAGCTCTAATATCATTAGGCTTTATATTACTGTGTAGGACCTCATCATTGAAGCATAAAGACCAGGTTTAAAAGAGCCATCATGTATATTTAACTGCTTCAGAACAAAACTACTTTATAGTATATTAAACTACTTCTGTTCTACAAAATTATATGTAGCCATCAGTTGCCCTGTCGTGAAAACGATCATTGAGCGAACCATAGAACTGACAGTGAAGCTGGAGAAAGAAATGGACAGGGGCTTCATCACACTACAACATGCTGTACGACTCTTATGCCTTTATGCTATATGATTTATTCATATAGCTTGGCTTTAAGTATGTGCCGTACAAATTTGTGCACATTCTGAGGTGGTTTTCTTTCTACTTTCTTGGTCTTTCCTTTCATGAACATTGAACCTGATTTTAAAAAGTGTCTGTGAACCTTGTCCTTATTCAGAAATACACATTTTTATTACAACTTTATTTGATCTCTGAGCCATCCCTTGTTTGTTAGTTCCACACATCTAAGCTGAGTTATGCTTTCTTTACAGAAGGTGGTGAGGAGAAGGCATCTACTTCTACCAGAAGAGCACCCAAGCAGGTGACAAGTGTGGATCTGCAGGAGCTAGCAGAAGGAGATGAGGACATGGTGGAAGACCTGGAGCTTTCTGACCAAGACTGAACATTCGCTAATGTAGTAATGCAACCAGAGACTTGAGGGTGACACGTTGTGGATGATCCACCACACCTGAACTTGAGATGAAAGTTTTTGTATTGTTTTATTTGTAATAGGATTTAATTTCAGTTAAAACATTTCTTTTGTATGTTTCCTCTGCTTCACTGTATAATGAATCGTATTAAAAATACATTGTGAATTATGTATAAAATCACGGCAGCTGGCTTCCCATTTTTTCACTTTTTATGGTTCTAATTTGTTTAATTTTGACTCCTAAACAAGACCTTTTATTTTGTAGTGTCCAAAATAGCATTTATGCATGACATGTTAATGTTGTGAGACTTCTATTCCATCCTATTAAAATACATGGTGAATGAGCACCAGAGAGGCTTTGAGTGAGCATCTTGGCTCTGTATAAACACACTTTTTAGAAATACACAGATGTTATACTTGGCTGTTGGATCTGACTTCCTTTCATAGAAATCCGGCTCGCAGATGACTGAGATTATCTTTAGGTAGGGTTTTTCTCTCCCTTTTACATTTTCTGTGTTTAATTTTCATTTGACAATCAGTTCATGGTTATTCAGGCTATCCCATACATCAAGACATCGGACAGATCCAACAAAGAGGTTTATCAAAATGTAAATCTTTCAAATATTGATATATTTGCAAAAGTTGGTTAAGCAGCATATTCCACTATTCCACAAAGCTGTCCTGAAATCAATTGCTAGTGGCATGAGAATATATACTGCACTGTTTAATATAATTAAATATATGGTATATATATATGTGTGTATATGTATATAATGTATATGTGTGTATATATATAATATGTGTACACACACACAACTGGATATTTTACTATAGTAAATAGTGCAGAATATCTTCCCAAGCTTATTTTTCTATAATAAATTGGATCAAACATGAATGCCGTGGTAGGTGCAAATAACTTTAGTTTTATATTTGATTTGATTACAATAATGTGTATTTTGAAATGATTGTATTTTAGAAACATTTGAACTGCAGCTGTGTAAGTGTGTTAAAGGAAAATTGTATTTAAAAATGCTCATTCATTTAAAGTGTAAAAAACAAATGTTACTGCACTTTTGTTCATGTAGCAGTGATTTAAACAAAGAGTGCAGTGCACTAAAATATATTATTTGAGAGCATAAAGCAAGCTCCATAGAGCTCAGTGTGGAAAAACTTGACTGACCCACACAGAGCCCTGACCTCAACCCCATCCAACACCTTTGGGATGAATTGGAACAGAGATTGGAGCCAGGCCTTCTTGTTGAAAAGCAGTGCCTGACCTCATAAATGCTTTACAGAATGCATAGGCACAGTTTCACAAAATCCAAAATCGTGTGGAAAGCCTTCCAAGAAGAAGCTGTTATAGCTACAAAGGTGGGACCAACTCCATGTTAAAGTCTATGTATTTGAAAACAATGTGAAGTCCCTGTTGGTGTAATACTTGGTCCTAATACTTTTGACCACTTAGTGTCTCTTTCATCTTTTCACCTTTTCAGTGCAGGATATTAGCTTTCAGAAACTACTGATAATTGTTTATCCTGGTTTGTCTTGGTGTTGAGCTGCATATTTCAGATATGATTCTGATGATTCTTTTACGTAAAAGTTTGTGTGATGGCACTCTACAGTCAATCAGTGGGCAAAACTGTAGGTCTTTATTGCTTTGAAAAAACACATTTGCTCTTAATGTTTAAATCTGACTTGAATTAAGGTGTTATTGTTTACATAAGCTATGACAATGCATATATGCAAGGCATTTTATCATTTGTAATATATTGTTTGGACAAATCAATAGTTTTGCTTGCTGTAACAATTCAAATCGTACAGAACATAGAATAGGTCAGTACAGATTTAAAGACTGGTAATTACGTACAAGTTTAATCCTGATGATGATCATCCGGGGCTTGTCCAGTGCTGGGTTAGATAAGTGAGCTGGTTGCTCAATTGGACGCTCGCCAGTGGTGTAATACTCCAGAGTATTGTATAGCAATCTGAAATGACAGTGGAGTTTTTGATGCCAGTCTGTGGTGTATGATTTGATGGGTGCTGGTGGAGTAGCCTGGGCCTCCACAGACCGAGGTAGGAGGAGGCTCAGGGCTGGCTGGAAGCTCTAGTCTGCCAGGCTTGTCTTTGATCCTCAGCCAACCTGCAGCACACAGGTAGGAGAGCGAGCAGGGGAAGTAACACAGACCTGGCTGTTCTCTCGCCAAAATGTCTCCCCTGATCATTACTTTCACAACTCCTTCTACTTCTTGCCTTTTTTCCTGAACTACTAGTCATAAACTTGACTCCTAGAAAGTAGGGATGTTCTTTCTGTATTGAGCTTTTGGTTTATTTACACAGATATTGGCAACATGCTTCACTGTTTTTCAGTACCAGTGCTATACCTTTCATTACTCACTGATACCCAAACCAGATTTATTTATTGAATGTGACATTGGTATAAATCTCTACTCTTATGAAGCACAACTAGCCATTTGCGTGCTAATTGCTAACCCTTCTGGTGCATCATCAGCATGCTAAACATGAGTGAGTGAGTTACATTTAACATCCATCGGGTAACATTTAGGGTGTTATTTCCATAAAGCCATCACACATTTTTGTCGGATTGCTAGATAGATATGCCTTTATTGTCATAGAACTGAACCAGGATGCTTAAGGGTCCAGACAAGTACAGACAGTGAACAAGTTACTTGTGTTATGTTTATTTTTGGCTGCATGTGGATATTGTTCTAACCATGTGACTTTACGGTGCAATATAGCATGTTTTGCTACAAGCAATTTTGTGAAATTTCAGAGGGCAAAAATACCGTGTATCACAGTGATGCTGATTCTGCTCTACCTGTATGCATTTTTTTTTATCGAGTATTTTTTCTGCCTTCCTATATCCTGGACTGATGAAAAAAGCCAGCGGTATTGTTGAGGGTACACTGCCACAGCCCAAAAATGAGTCTCAGCCATTCAGCATTACTGAAATTCTTTAGCTGAGAATATGGCATGCTTAAATATTTGTGTATTTCAGTGTGTATATATGAGTGACATTCAGCTTTACCAAGGTCTCAGCTCGTCATCAAGCGCGGCACCTGGTGCTGGAGGTCACAGTGTTTTGGGTTTTTTTTTAAGGTTGTTGCGATGGACATCCCTGAATGTCAGAGGAACTAGGTGGGACACAGGAATCCCGAAGGCCCCGGCCTGGGACTGACCCGAACACTCTGACAGCTGTTGTTGACCCGACCCAACCTCAACCAAACCCCCCAACCCCCCTTACTACCGCTCGTTTTCTCTCCGACCGGGGGATTTTCTGTCAGGCCAGCCGGGCCGCCACTCCCTAACCCGACGGCAAAAGAAGAGGAGGAGGAGGCTGGAAATAAACACATTACTCAGGAGGAATAGAGGGAAAAGCATCTGGAAGTTTTCCATAGGATTTATTTCACCCAGCGGTGAATAGAAAAATAGGATAAAAGACAAAACATTGACAGAAAATCTAGAGACCGTTTTTAATTCAACGCTTAGGTCTTTAAAAAAACAAAAACAAAAGAAAAGCCATTTCAAACATTTGCATAAAGAGCTTTGTGCCTTTAATTTCCCTGCAACAAAGACAAAGAAAAAGTATTATTCTTTGGGATTCATTTAGAGGACGATTTATTTATACATTGTATTTTTGTCAATCCAGCTACAACAAAAAATCCTATAAATAATTTTTTATCCCTCGTATTTATGTGCTTAAGTAGCATTTGAAATTGGAACTCTCAATATTTCAACTGGAATACATAGCAAACAAAACAAAACGAGAAAAAAAAATATGTGAACAAAAGTGCCACCAAGTTAGCCAGTCACATCTTGTTCAGTAATAAAAAAAATGCGTGCAACAACACTTAACAAAAAGTACCACTTATGTAACCTTCACTATATTCTCCTCTAAAGCATGTTTTTTTGTACAATTCAGCGTAACGCTCTCCCGAAGTAATAAACATGACCTCTTAATGACCTCTCTCCATTTAGAGATCAGATACCCCTCGAACTTTGAACCTTCAGAAAGTAAAAGATCCAGGAAACCCCAAAGTTTATTTTTTTTCTTCTTAATCTTCTGGCTGTTGCTTTATATGATGGCTTTTGTTTGTGAGAGTGTTAAGTGCTCTGCATCTCTCCCTGGCTGAGGCCACCTCTCTCATCCTCTGTTGCACCTTGCCTATTCATCATAGGTAAGCTGAGGGAAACAAGAGGTACAAGGACCAATGCTAGGTATCAGCTAAAATTCCACACGTCCATTCATCTTTGGTATTGGACTGTGGAATGCATAGTTGCACTGATGAAGAGAGCAAATGAGTTCCTTTCTGTGTTTTTATTTACTCCTCTCCAGGAGATTCAGTTTCTCAGAACCAAAACCGGCTCCAGAGGGCTGGAAATGGCTGGAAGCTGGAGGAAGAGAGAAGAGAAAACGGGGAAATTAATGTTTTTTTGTTTTTTTGTTATTTTTTTCAGAGTTCTCTGCTCTGAAAGGGCTGGGTACCATGGAGAGTTCATCCCTGGACTGTCTGTCTCCCCCTGCCACAAAAGAATGCTGTGTTTGTGGCTGTCTCCCTCTCTCTGGCAAAAAGGGGGTCCAAGCACCGCCGCCTGCTCTCTCTCTCCCTCGCACACTGTCGCTTTCCTGTCTCTCCCCTTGAGCCCATTTGCTCATCTTTGGATTCGGCTTATTTGCAGCCACTGCACTGGGTTCAGCTGTATAGGCTTGCATTGTTTCATCAGCGTCTATCTACACAGTTCTCTCCACGCTTTCCTCTAAAACGATAAGTGCCCCAGAATAAAGGTCCTTAAGTTTGCTTGTTTTTTTTTTCATTTGGTGGGGTGGGGGTGAGAGGAAGAAAAGAATAGTTCAAAGAAACCTCTGCGTCAACCCCACCCCACACCCCATCCACCATCTCCTTCTTCATCTCCTTCCTGTAGCGCTGCCGTACAGGGAAGCAGTCAGCATTTCTTTTTTTATGGCCGCCTCTACGAGAGAGCTTTACTGGAGTCGTAAGACCCCGCTGAGGGGGGATTTCCGTTCTCCTGCTTGGGAGAGGCGCGGCAGGCCGGAGGCGCGCTGAAGGGGGAAGAGGTGCTGCCGGAGGAGGGAGGCCGGGTCTCTGAGGGCAGGGGGTCCCGGTCCGGGGGGCGCAGAGCAGATGGCGGCAGCGGGAGGGCCAGCGGGAAGCTGGTCATGTAGAATATTCTGCCAATGCGCCGGGCCACCTGAGAGAAGCAACCACATGCCAGTGTTACGGCACAAGCAAAACAAGAAATCACAAGAAGACGTATTGCAATACAAAGTAGGGAAGCTTTTTCAGAATGTCCCAACTGACTTTCTGCTTCTTCTGTCCTGATCTGATTCGTTTAATGTCGATGTACTTCAAGAACATTTTTGAGACTTCAAGAAGTTAGTAATCACCTCTCTGTGGTGTCTAGAAGGCATTACATTTAAAAATCTTGGTCTCACATGCAAAGCAGTCTACTCCTGTTTCACTGCTTTGAACTCTTACCGCTAACAGTTGAAACTTATACACCTAATTTCAATTTTTTGTTTTTTGTTTTGCCTGGAGAGTTCTGTACATTTGACTGAGTGTGAAAGCTGTTTCAGAGCCTGGATTTATAGATCACTGGTGTTCTTGAAAAACGAGGTTAATGTAAAAATTGCTCTGGGGTTCAGGTGAGTCTGTAAAGTGTGTCACAGCTCTGCCTTACACTGTGTTTGGAGTAGGGCGTTGGTTCATTTTGATACATTACTCCCTATTTAACATCCTGCAATGCCAAGAATGTTGTACAAGTGCATGTGCTGAGATTATCAGTGCTTGGTTTGTAGCCCACCAAACATTTGACTGCCATAACAGGGCGAGGGTCCTGGGTTCAGCCAGGGCCTTTCCATGTGTGCATAGGTTTCTGCTGGGAGCTCCAGTTTCCTCCCACAGTCCAAATATATGCATGTCAGCTGAATCGGAGATGCTAAAATTGCCCTTGGGTGTGACTGTGTGTGAATGTGTTTATGTGTCTGCACTGTGATGGACTGGCGATCTGTCCAGGGTGTATCTGAGTGCCTGGATAAGCTCCAGCACCCCCTAGACCCTGGTTAAGATAAGTGGCTGAGATAACGGATGGATGGATATTTATTGCCATACCATTATTGTCAAAAACAGCCGAGGGAAACATATGATTTATGTTTTAGCATAAACAGCAAAGACAATTGTGGAATATGGAACTTTGCAACTGATCCACAGTTTTAAAAGAAATGGTGCATGAACAGACCTGTAACTGCGAGCCCCTCTCCCAAAATGAGCCCAGAATCTTGGTCGCCATAACTTTCACCTCTTGCTATGTGCGCAAGATAATAGCCACTGTAATTTTCATTGACGGTGGCACGATAACCGCAGTCAGAGCACTGCTGTTAGAAATATAACTGGCTGTTTGAACTATGTTCATTTTTCACTTGAAAAATAATTTACACTACAGACATTTCAACTTGCAAGTCGAATAATGTCCACTTTTGTCAACTCTTTCGAAGTGGCAAAAATACAGTGCAATGGGGTAAAATAGTCTCAACAAAGCATGGATATTAAGCCAGGCTTGATATAATAATAAAGAGTAATATATTCCAAAATATAAATGCTCGGTCAGTTCTGATCCAACGCATTCCAGATCAGACTGAGACACCTCTAATTCTTTTCATTACGAACCAATACCTCAAACCCTCAAGCAGCTGAGGGGCATCAATACCTGAGAGCGAATCTTGAGAGCAGGGCCCAGTTTCAGCCCCATGTTGTTGAGCAGGTGCTCTTCGGTCAGGAGCGGCAGTGTCTCGCCGTCGATTGCCTGCTCTCGAAACACCTTTGACAAGAGACGTCACTTCAGTCAAGCGTTACACACTCACCCCATGGACAAAACTTCCCAGATATCTAGTGTTCATTCAGCATGCATGTGGGAATGCACATGGAGATGTTGTGGAGAATGAATGATGTGTGAAAGCAGCAGGTCGGCGAAAAATCACATGAATACAATTTTCCCTCAGTCAGTAAGCCAAGACAGGTTTGGGTCTTTGCACGGGAACTGGGATTGTAATGTAACTAACAAGTGTAATCTGCGTGCCTAAAGTATCACACGCTTGATTCAAGCCACCATGTGTTGTTATACAGGCAGGCTTGTGTGGTTTCTGACACTGTATTACACACTTTTTGTGAAAAGGGCAAAAGTACATTCCATATAAGACATATTTAAATGTCGCACTGTTGAAGTCATAGGATTCTGACCACTGTTATGAATTTCCAAGCAGATTTCAGTACACACATTAAATAAAAAAGAATGAATAAACAAAGATAAAACTTTAAGCCATAATTGATAGCTGGACTTCTGGAGCAGTGGTGAGGTCTGCTACACTGACAGCACTCTAAGTGACTGATAAATGGCAAATTACAACCAAATAGTCCTACAGACACATACTGTTTATTAAGCACAAACCAGTGGACAATTGGCTGCGTCTAAATGGAAAGGTGACCATTCTTGCCACAAAAGTTTAAAGCGATAGTTCACCTAAAAATGAAAATTTGATGTTTATTTGCTTACCCCCAGGGCATCCAAGTCGAAGGTGACTTTGTTTTCTCAGCAGAAC
>JBBKCR010000128.1:19921171-19939084 GCA_037577295.1 Ladigesia roloffi | reverse complement strand
TCCTCCCCCTCCTCCCTCACTCCCTCCCCTCCCCCTGCCCCGGGGCCAGAGTGGCCGGCCGGCCAGCCAGGCAGACAGAGAGAGAGACAGAGAGAGAGAGAGAGAGGCAGAGACTGACTGGGTCTGACGCCTGGCTGGGCCGGCTCTTCTGTCTGTCCCTCAGATTTAATTAACGGCCCTCTCCGGCGGCCCGGCGGCCCGCCCCTCCTCTCCCTCCGCCCCGTCCCGAGCGATGCCGCTGTCTGCGCTCCCCCAATTCCGTTTACCGCTCCTCTCCACTCCTTTATTTCTCCTCCGCGTTTCCAACTCGTCTCGTCTTATTTCCCTTCCTCTCCCTCCCTCTCTCCCGCTCCCTCGCTGTCTCCCTGGCTCCATAACCACATACCCACGGCAGAAAGTCAGACTTGAAAGGAAGTGAAAGAGACTGTGTGACGGAAACCAAGAAAAAAAAAGGTCTTGCAGTTTAATATGGAAAAATGAACACTGGGACCTGCTTTGATCTGCTCTATTAGCAGCACATTCTCCAACTTTTTGTCTCAATGTTGCAATAAGATTTAGAAAAAAGGGCCGAAAAACACGTACATATGAGTCTGCGTTGACTTGAAGCCTGGCAACTCAAGAAAAAGACGATTACAATCCGTTATAATACTATCTAATGAAGATTGCACTCATTTCTTAATAAACTAAAATGTAATATCGGACTGAAAGTTCCGCCCCTTCTGACCCTGCCACGCCCTTGGGCAACCTTTGACCCTGCCAAGGGACGAAAGCTCTCTAATTTCACTGGCAGACAAAATTAGACCAGCCAGTGATCGGATTGGACTTGTTTACAGACACAAAGCGAGCCGCTTAAAGAGCCTCTTAAATCGCCCTATAACGCTCAAACTGACAGATTTTGGTCCTCAGGCCCAATAAGGGAAGCTCATCCCTTTGTGTCCTCCACAATTAGGATTTTAGTTAATTAAGATGTCTTAATTAAGCTTATGAGAGATTACACCAGTCTTTTGGACAATCCACCCCGGTAAGATCTGCTGTCCAGACCAAACACTCGAAACACAAAGACGATTTCCGCTATCCTTTGAATCTTTGGGGCAACAAGTCCCAGACTGGAGAGAGGCCAGGGCGTGGCGTTCTGAATGTGATCACTGGGGGTCTAACTGTGTGTATTATCAACACACATATGGTTAATCATACAGCAGCATTTGTGTGTTAGCTCAAGAAGAAGTTTAACATGGTTGAGGGATTATTATTCTTAAGAAAAGTGGAAGTAAAAAAGCATTTTGCAGTTCTGAATTAATCAAATTGTCCTAAATAAACGGTTATGAACAGTTTTTTCAAGGATACTGCAGATGCTTGCCATGTTCTCTGACATGGTAACTAAATGGAACATTTAAAAAAGAAATTATTACACAGTCATTGTAAGTTAATATAGTGAGATATAATACCACCTCCACTAGTTCATTATAGAATGCGCACAATATAAAAAAAAAGCTAGTGCTATCACATGATGAGTTTCGAGATTTAAATATGACAGCAACATCATGCAACTCCATTTGTTTGAATATTCAGATGCATGTGACAAATGGCTCAGTGAAAGATGTCTGTACTGTTATTTTAAAGTTCGCTAGAGGAGCTCCAGTGTCTCCATTGCATCTCTTGTGCATAGCCTATTGCCCTCCTCCACTGTGGATGTGGATTAAGTCAAATAAAGCTATTTAGTTCACATGCTTGTTTAACAGCGGGTTTAAGGCGCGTGCTAAAAGAAGGAGGAGAGAGCATTAAGGAATGGACTAAAGATGAACACAATGGGATGAGTAATGAGCTTACAGTGGCCAATCAAGCAAATTACACCATATGAACATTCTAGCGCTAAAGAGGTTTAATCGGTACAAGACCAAAAAAAAAAGGGGGTGCAGCTCAACAGGCGGGAGGTGGAGCGTGACCAGTAGGCTAAGAATTATGAAGCTGAGAGAACGTTCGGCTCTAGGTGTGTCCTACCTGAGTGTGCGGAGGCGAGGGTGATGTCAGAGCAGGGCTGGCCCTCAGGCATGCCGTGCTGTCGGGTGTGGTGCAGGTTGGAGATGATCGTTGAGAGGTCGCTGTCTCGACTACTGAGAAAGAGTAGGTGAGAGAGAGAGAGAGAGGGAAAGAGAGAGAGAGAGAGAGAGAGAGAGAGAGATGGTGAGTGCCTATGCGGAATTCTAATCTCACACATGGCAAACATAAAGCACCACCTTGCTCAGACACTAACCACAGCTACAGAAAAACATATCACACACAGCACACGTTTGAGACATACGAACAAGTTTTCAAGCGTTCCACGGCTCTTACGCCATTGCAACCAATGAGTCAGTTTGTGAGGTCATTGCAGATTCTATACATGTGATCAACCCAACTCAGAGAAGCAAAACACCAAGCAATACCACACAGAAGTGCCTGAAGCATGAAACGTGCACAACAGAAAACGAAACTGCAACAACATCACAGCCAATACTCTCACAAATACAACAAACGCCATACATACACCACAGACCAGAGCCCTCTTGCCTGTCCTGCAGGGTGCCTAGGTTATACCTAACAGGCTTCTACACCTCCTTCACAAGCTTCTGCATTTCGCTCTCTCCCTGCCACCGTGCCCATTGTCTTTTGGATTTAAAGCGTATAATAGGCAATGACAGATTCCTGCATCAAGCAATTTCGAGTCTCATCCTGTCTCATCTTCAACCTTAAGATGTTCTAATCAACACATTCAGGACTCCTAAGCAGGTTAGGAGCTTAAATGAAGTGATTATGGTTTTTAGCATCACCCCGCTGAAATCAATTGGAAGACACAGACGGTGAGCGGGGGATAAACCATCGGAGGTAGCTGTCATTGCACAAAGGCAAACTGATAGGGGGAGTACTGAAGCGGGATAAACATCCGCTAAACAGGGCTTTGGGAATTACTGGAGAGGCCACCAACAGACCTCCCAACAGCGTCTGCTTTTTAGGTTCAACTCTAGCACATTTTTTTTCTTCAGATTTTCACATTTTAGCTAGCTTGGTATGATTTTAACCACCAGTACTTCAGTTCCTCTAATGATGACTGAACCCAACACTTAAGCTCAGTCCATCGCTCTTAAAAATAAAGGTACCAATATAAAGCCACAGAAGATCAAAATGGGAGAATGAAGAACAATGTTGGAAAATGACATGCAAAAGTGTAGAACCCTTTTTAAAGCATACCACATAAAGATACACTTCTAAAAATAAAAGAATAACGGATCCATAAATGTTTGGAAATGGTGCATGAGAGTGAAGAACATTTAAAACTACACATAACATTTAAACCAATAAAAGCTTTCTTCCAAGCAAACTTTTCAGTGTGTGGAATTATCTTTGAACATGATGTGTATGTGTGATGAACCTTTATACAGTTTTTAATAATGCAATATAATGTAAACGTACCCAAAATGGGTTCTGGGGAGTGGTAGCTCAGAAGAACCACTTATTGTCTCATAAAGACTTTTTCAGTGGGTAGTTCTTTGAAGGACTGTGTTTGGAAATGAGCGTTTAAAGAATATTTCCTATACCAACCCAAGAGCAGCCTTAAACTGCATATCCGAGTTCTTTTATTGGTAAGAGTGGATGATGCGGACCTCCATCACTAGGTAGGTGAATGGCAGCTTATGGGCATCTAACTGACCCTGATTCGGTACTATGCCTTCGCCTCTTTCTGCCACCCGCGGTGCAACTCTGCCTAGTACATTTCTCAAGGCCAGTGTGTACGGGCATACAGATTAGGACCAGACATGTCCATCCTTCCATTCATCCGTCCTCCCCCTCTCATCCCCATCATTAACCCAGGGCATCATTAGCTGTGCCTGGGCCACTGATGGACCTGTGGAAAGAGGATGGGGAGGGTGAGGGGAAGTATGTCATGAACGTATTTCAAAGCAATCTGATTAAAGCTCTGATCTCCTTATGCAGCATAACGATGTGGAATACGCTATTAGCATTCAGCCAGCATCAGACGCGTACCCCCTCTCTGCGGCTGCCAGGCTTCCGGCCCACGCTCGCCATGAGGGAGGTCTCGGCGGCATTTTTTAACAGGCTGTCGCTGGCTACGGCAGCTCGTCTTGCCCGCCACCATTTTGCCGCAGCAGGCCAGTGGCCCCACTGTTTGTGGCAGCTGAAATGCTGGTTTTACAGCATTCAGATTACAGGCTGTGCCTCCGTAATGTCAGCCTGTCACACTTTCAGCAAGGCTACAGACAGTACGGCACAAGCGAAGGAATTTCTTCTCCCTCAACCGAGCCAGCCTGACAATTCATCTTTCAGTTTGAGCTTAGAACCTTGGCATAAGGGACCTTCTGGTCACACACGCCAGACACAGTGTGCTGGGCTTCACTGCTCATTTTTTTTCAGCAAGAGGCAACGTCAGTGGAAATCTATTAGCATAAAGCTAACCAGGTGATATTTATGGGACAATAATGATGACGACAATTGATTATGTGTCAGAATAGCATCAGTTTACCATTGTTTGTTTTAGATTTTTTTTTTAATGACTGTATTCAATCCAAGTATATTTCAAACAATATGTCCCACACGTATAATTCCAATGTACATTTTTTACACAAAACCTTGCAACTTTAAATTAGAGCTACTCCATTTATATTAGATCTGCTCCATCTGCCTGGACATTTTTAAGCTGCAGGGTTTATAAGTCGTATGGTTTTATCAATAAATTGCACATATTGAATTAGGAATCTAGCATACATTACCCTTGGATTTTAAAAAGGAAAAACCCATGAATATACTAAACACACTTCCTTCATGCTAAGAAAATGCCAATAATATCAACAAATACCAATTTTGCTAACAATTTCTCATTTACATTTTCAACACAATCATAGTGAGTTCACATTTACCCTGAAGAGGGCAGTGATTCACCTATAGGTCTGTACTTATGTAAGCATGTAGTGAAAGAAACAGAACATGTATGGGTGAAAGCTTAAAAAGAAGCAAATCTGGGAGCATTTTCTTTATACAAAGGTTGAAAGAGTCACATTATAATGGTTGAATGCTTTCCACAGATGGGCAACCTAACGGTCAACCAGCTGGCAGCCTGGTTGTTAGGGAGCTGCCCCTGTGATCAGAAGGTTGTGGGTTTGAATCCCAGGAGTGCTAGTGGCACCACTGTGGTACCCTTGGGTAAGGTACCGTCCCCACACACTGCTCCCCGGGCACTGTGTTCTTGGCTGACTGCTGTTACACTTGGTGAATGGGTTAAATACAGACAACAATGTTCACATGTGTGTGCTGTGGTGTGAACAAATAGACTTAATAACATCCTCATGCTTATTCAGAAGTTGAAGAAGAGCCAGTAAACCGTAGCTTTCCCTCCACTGTGACGTCTGACAAACCAAACTACAGCAGACAAAAACACTACAGTTCAGCACGATACTGTATAATCACTAGTTACAGGATTTCCTAAGACATGTTGGTTTCTTTCGTAGGAAGTGATTAACGAAATACTGACTATCCGACAACTGAATATTTGGAAACATTCAGGTTGTTTAACTGATTATTTAGTTATTAAACCCGTAAAATGGTCAGGCTAAAATTAATTAATATTATATTCTGGATCAAAAGTAAAGCTGAGAGGAACTTTCCAGGACTCTGCACCACAGTTCAAATTGTGAATTTAACACAAATGTTAAATGGATCTAAAATCAAAGCACTTTTTAATCAATCATTCTACGTCATCTCCCAAGAGCTGTTTTGACAGTCAGAATATCCATAATGAAAAAAAAGAAAAGTTTTGCGCCTGGTTGGCTCTTAGCTTATTATTCTGATGACTTAGGCAAGAATTTTTCAATAAAGGCAAAACAAATCCAACCCTTCAATACATCTCCCGATTGCCACATTGATTTCACTCCATATGCTGATGGGGAAAACAAACTTCATTAGAATAGAGAAACAATATTAAAAAATTAAATACAGACATCAGAGTACTCATGCATTATTCCTTTTTTTTCTTACATTAATATTTTTCAAATATTAAGCATTTCGATCACTTTTTAACACCGGAGTTTAACTGTGAGCGAAACTATGACATTCCGCCTGGTAAATGATTGACGTGAACACTTAACCTTTACATTAAAGGGCTATTCGGCTTTGGCCACTTAAGTCTCTTCGCCCCCCGTACCCAACATCCCCCCACCGCTACCCCCCCGGCTTCAGCAGTGCATTAATCCATCCAAAAGATCCGTGCGGTAGCCTTCGCCCTGGCAGTTCAGGCAGGTTATTATCCTTGAGCAGAGTCTCTGCTGTAAGCCCACTGAGCAAGGACATTGTTAGCGAGGTAATTAGCACACTTTTTCCCGGGCTGTCCCAACGCAGGGCCGCTAATGAGGCCTCCCTCGACTGCCGGCCAAGGTCATAATCTGCGTCAGGGCTCAAGCTAACACCCAGCCGCCTGAGTCAGCTATCCCAGGCAGAGGCACACAGGTTGGACCTGACAGCTCCGCTAAGGACATCAGTGGCTGCTTATCACGCAGAGGAGACTATCAGCATAATCGCACCTTAAACCACTCAATACTTCTCATCCCTATCACCAACACGATGACCCAGATATTTGGGCCACATGCCCACACCAATCCAGTGCTGACACTCTTTTACCATCTGCTTGGCGATGCAAAAAGCCAGCAAGTAACCGAGCAAACCTGTTGACTCTGAATGGACTGAAAATCCGGTTCGCGAACACAGCGGAATTCCAAAAGCATCCCCAAAGAAGAACAGCACACAAGAGTTCATTAACTAAATGGGATAAAATTAAACATAAGAACAATTAATTGAATTAAATATTAAACGATATGTCATTACATTTATTTAAATAATGTTTTAATCATGTTAAATATTTGGATAATATTCTATTCTTTCGAACCCTCAGATCAGTAAATCTCATACTGACAACCTCCCTGCTTTCTTTAATTCCTCATGAATAATTGATAAGTGTCTAAAGCATGGGGTCTCCAGAACTGTGCTGCATACATAGGTTTCCCAATCTGAAATCCAGCCGAAGTTCATGTTAATCCATGAAAGCTGATCAAAATCGACAGTTGTGCTTAATAAAGCAAAAAAGTCTTAAAACCAAAATACATTCCATAGGAAACACCAAGAACAAATTCACAGTAAGTGGGTGGGGCATGGGGGGCAGTGGGCGGCCCTTCCAGAGCCAGTGTCAAACTGGTGATGTAACAGACCCAGTGCTGCTTCCAACCCTCATGCATAGACTAGCAGAAACAATTTGGTGGCAGATGCATGTGAAGTTTTAAGATAGAATTCTTGCAGTATTTGCCTGGTGGAAATATATTTGTGGGTTCAGGTGAGTTACCATGTGAAAACACAATGGCTGATCAAATCTCTGAACACGAAAACACTACAAAAGTCAGCCTGTCACGTTATTACTGGTAACAGAGATATTTCCTTCCCACACTACTCATGTGTGCAACTACGAGTCATCCCAGCTGGCGACAGAGGGTGAAGTGGGTTTCTGGAAAGGGGCTTTGAGGCTGAATGTGGGGAAGCCTGCAATCCACCTGTGCAGAGCTTTGTCTGACTCAGCCTTGCCTTTAAGATTCAAACACTACTGGCCTGACTTGGGAAGTACAGGTAGAGGGGTGGTTGAGAATCAGTATGCAAATGACATCAAATTAAATTAAGTACATTGATCCTTAAGTGCCATTAGGATGTTTGGCCAAGCTGTTTATGTGCAAGGACACCTGCAAGCATGTCCCAGGCAGATACTGGAGGGGTGTGTCAGCACCACTGCCCGTAGAGGTCATCATGAAAGACCACACTTTGGTCATACTGACACCCGATTTGACACCAGTCCTGAGAACATCACGGACAACAATCTCACTCTCAACACACAAACACAGACACTCACACACCCACACACACACACACACACACACACACACACACACACACACACACACATATGTGCTCACTGCAGGAAGTAGAAAGGTGTGGAGAGGTTCCCGCCTGCTTACAGACCCAAATGAAATACTTGCATTACAATTAATGCAGAGACAGTTGCCTGACAAAACGCAGTGACTGTCACACATTCAGCAGCCACACAGAATGTGCTACTTATTTTCCATTTCAAAATATTAGTTTCGACAAAATAAAAGTGGTGAAAATGGTGAGCTTTGAACTACGGCGAGCTATTTCCTTTTCCCTTCCTCTCCTTTTATTTTAAACAAAAGACTCGGTTTGTTATGCAGCTCACATCCAGATGGAATGGTGGCACGCATCGCAGGCCCGCGTTAGCAAAGGGAATAATAAATAAACACAGAAATAGATGTTCCTGCCTTATAAAAGCTGATGGGAGGTCGATAAGCCTGCAGCGCCACAGTAAAAGGAAAAAAAAAGCCAAAGTGAAATTATGTATTATTTCGCCATGTTGAGCGTTGCTATGCTTCACTGTCAGATAATGAAGGAAAATGCATGGCAAGGTAAAATCCTGAGTGCTTGAAGATTTAGTGAAAATGCCCAGTTGAAGACATTTGCCTTGAGTGAGTATGACATTAATAACATCGACTGCCTGTTGAAGTTGATGCAAAGGGAATCAAAGTGCTATCTACAGTGCAAATATGCATCTCCCCGAGTGGATCTATACAGCCCTATTAGAAGTCCCTACTGCTCTGACTAATTTCGCTCATTGTTTATTTGATAACTAGAGTAGGATTCTGACAAAATGTGATTTTCTCATGTACACTTACCTGAAACAACTGCTTCCACCATCACAAATAAAACAATAAAAGTGAGGAACCGAGCCAAAAAAGTGAATATTGTGTATTTTTATGTGGCGACACAAATCTCTTGCTTGCAAGAGTGGATGGCTGGCGCACCATTACCTTTGTGCAACAAGGAAATGTGCAGTTGCTCCTTGGGTAAAGCCTTGGACACCCAATAGCTCCAGAGGAGCTGTGCCACTAATTATTGCTCTAAGAGGAAGACCTTTCCAGGAATGCTACAGTGCTATCCCTCATTCCCTGTAGTATACTGTTAAGTTCTCCCAAATTACTAGGGCTGGTCTGAAAGCCATTTTTTGAGCTTAGAGTATTTGGTAGTGAAAAATATCGAATATTCAAAGCTTCGGTGGGAGGGGCTGAATGTATTCTTATCTTGTATCCGCCATCTTGGATTCAGAAATCCATATTTTCAAAGTAGAGTTATAAATAAACAAAAACATAGCCTATTTTGAATTTGCTGTGGTGCGCGCTCCCAAGAGGGGGACGCATTCTACTGCAGGCATGCCTTTTTCGGCATAACACCAGCACGCTTCTCTGCTGAGTATTAGCCAGTGAAACCCGGCTAGCCAGATAGCGTCTTCAAAAAAAGCCACAAAACTTGACAAAACTTGACAAACATCTCAAAACCAACATGAATGGATTTTTTCCTCCAGCAGACAGTTGTAAACACTTGCAGCGAAGTGCAAAATAAACTATTTTTCTTACTTTTTTCGCCGTTCACCGCATGGATCCACTGAGCAGGCACCAATCTGCCTCAAACTTCACAGTAAAAAACATAGCTTTCATGGGAGGCACACTAATATACACACACACACACACACACACACACACACACACGCAAACACACACAAAGACACACACACAGACACACACATATATAAGGCAAAAACATGTATATATGTTTTTCCTTGGTCCGAGCTGCGGGGAGAAATGCACTGTTAGACCCGAAGCGCATTTTAATTCTCTGCAGCTCCGTTAAAGACAGACGTGTATTTTAATGCTCTCCGGCTCTAACGGTTTACAGCTAATACACCCGGGGGGTCAAAGGGGCTGTTAGATAGGTCCCCTGGACGTCTGTTTTACTGTGAAGTTTGAGGCGGATTGGTGCTTGTTTAGTTGATCTATGCGGTTCGGAAATCCTGGGGGTCAAAAATAATGGGACAGCTTGTGTTTTTTCTTCTTCTTTAGAATACTCTAATCTCAAAATGAAAACTCGAATGCCACCCCGCCGAACGAATATTTGAATATTCAAATCCAGCCCGACAAATTGCATGGGAAAATGTCTTGACAAAACAAAGATAAATGAAGAGAACACATGGTCACATCATTGGTGGTCAACCTTTACAGCTCCATCATTTCTCCACAGCACAGCTAGTAGCGCATATCATTTAGCAGAAGAATCACCATTAGGGTGACCAAACGTCCGTTTTTCCCCAGACATGTCCGTTTTTCCGAGGTGTCCGAGTTTATTTTTAGAAAGTGGGGAAATGTCCTGGTTATCTTTTACCTTTCATTGGACTCTTAAATTGTTCTATTACTAACACTAACAACCCCCCGCCCCGCGTGCACTCAGGTGTCGTGGTTTCCCAGGACCAAATATGGTCACCCTAATCACCATAGACTCTCTCTGACTGAACGATGAATTAAATAACAATAAAAGATAATTTGATAAAATGTAATTTGTTTGGATTGCATTTGGATTGTTTTTTGTAAGTGTAAGCTTTCTGAGAGGTTCCATCACAAGTAGTCAGTGGAAACAATGTTCCACAACTTGATGATCAGAGTCACCTGCCCAAGAGCACGCAAATGCCTAGCGATGCTTTCGGTCAAGTGTCCAATACAAACTATGTGGACAACAGTAGCAGCACTCAGACACCGCAAACTAACAGTGCAGCAGTTCTAAAAGCAGATGAATATGGAACATGACAAATGCTTTTGCATGGGTACATACCAGCATTCTACAGGCCTGGCCAGACGCTGCAGTCTGAGCTGGGTATGGTCCCCGGGCTTGGCCTTTTCTCGGCTGGCTGACAGTTTCGGTCAGGTCCCGACAAGCACCAGAAGAGACGACAGCCTGCCTTGCTGACCAAACCCTTCTGATGCTTAAAGCCAGGCAGGACCAGGTTTTCCTCAAAAGTGCCGTGCAAGAGAGGCCACCCAAAAAGAGAAGACAGGCGGTCTGTATGCCTAGACAGGTGCAGCACAGGTCTGCATAATTTGCTTTACCTCTCCCTCTTCCTCAATGGGAGGGTCCATGAGGCTGGAGTCAACCTCCCTCCTCCCTTGTCACCGCACTAATCCACTTACGCTCCATTGCCTGGAAATAATGTAACTGCTGAAAAAACATTATGAAATTCAAATGTAAACCTTGAAGGCCAAATAGCCCATTTGCCACAAAATATTGCAACGGCTGAATTACAAATTAATGTCATTGCACCCAGACCTACAAGATGGGAGCAGTTTTTAGAAGCTTTTCTGACTCAGAGACATTGTCTTCCATCCAGGTATAGTGTCTTATATAATCCATGGTGGTTAGTCAGTAATTACCCAGACAACCAGTCAGCACTTCTCAGTCAGCCCTGGAGTTGACATTGTGACAGAGCGCATAGGAAGGCTTGACATAGGCAAGCTTGCGGAAATTATTTGCATGACGCTAAGCATGATCGACTGAGACCAGGAGGTGACTGCAGGTGACTAGGATGTCACTGCAGGTGACAGAGCCGAATTTGGCAACGCACATTTACTCTGATGCATTTGCCATAGTCCCGCCTGATTTAGTTCTTTTCCAAAGTGCAGACAACAGGGGCTTGTTGTCTAAGAATTCTACCTCCAGACGTAAGATCTGATGGCAGTGCAACAGCGGTCTATCGAGCATCAACACGCATTTTTGTCCAGTGTGCCACGTCTGTGCGCCGCCTACTTTCTCAGCAACAATGCTCTCTGTCCCCACACACTGCTCTGGAGGACCTGAGCACTAATCACCAGTAAAGCTGCCAGCCTTTAACATTAAGCTGGTTAAAAGATATAGAGAAGATGACAATGAACTGTAACTTGTTGAAGACATTATGCGCTAGCTCCGCTGGGGTAAACAAAGAGGGAAATAGTGACGGTGGGCAACAAGCAGAAGTAGTGGAGTTGGGCTGATATACCGTGGAATCTGTATCAATAAGATTCCATGTAGAATGTCACCCAACACAATACCACAATAACCTCAAGTGTGTGTTGATGGGGCGTAAATACACTCACACATAAAAACGAATTCTCCATTTTTCACCCATTGTTCAAATCCAATTTGTTAAGACCCCTCCACAACTCACTTAGCTGTGCCTTGTTCAATGAAAATCAAATTGCCCAGATTGAACATCCCATTATCTGTTTGGGTCAGATCCTCGTCTGAGTGAAGTGGGAGGGGTGAGGTGAGGAGGCCCGGAACGGAAGAGACGAGGCTCCACGCAGTCCGCCGCCTTTAACAGGGTAAAAGCCCTCCATATTCGTCATAAGTGTTCTTTAAATTCATTAGCATCCTCAGGCGCTGGCGGAAGAAGTGCTGGTGGGCGAGGATCTCTTTAACAAGGTTAGACGGAACCCCGTAATGCGTTATTGTTCCAATGTTGTCCTCAGCGTCGCGGGCAGGCTGCATGCTGGAACTCACTACGGGAGGGGGGCGTAGCGAAGGAGGGAGAGAATGAAGCTTACATTCAGTGGAAGGGAATTTTTTTCACTAAGCTTGACGCAGATAAGGACTGTATCCTTCACATGTTCCACACATAAAAACATTCATGCTTGAGTCAGCGCTGTGGTATTGCTGTGGTTTATAGGGTCACATGCAGCAGTTGTCAATCACACTGGTCTTTCATCTAAAAGAGTTTGGTCCTTTGGGGTTTTGCCTCCATCTGAAACTGTTCCTATTTGATTCCATTTCTAAAAAAGGTAAAAAAATAATAGCCTGTCATCAGGGCAAAAAGGCTTACACTGTATCTCAGCTTGGATTGTCGAAACTAGGTGACCCACAGATGACCACTTCCCTTTGCTGAGGATGTATATTTGCATGTGTGTTTGTGCATGATTAGATTTTTGTCCATCTACGCTTCACCTAAAATGCTCAGTAACGTAACTGCAGAAGGACATGCACCTTTAGACTTTCTGTAATGGTTGCACATGGTTGCACATGGCCAAGGCGATTAAAAAAAACAGCAAGATATTTTCTTATTGGGAAAAACTGGATTATCACTGATATGTGACTAAACAAGCCTGTTGAACTCATGCATTTGAAATGTGTAGCTGGGAAACTGTAGAATTTCCAGAAAGAGCAAAGCTGTCAATGAGTGACAGAGTGTTCCTGGAGAGATAACTAGTCCGAACAGCTTCAAAACGTATTCAAGCTGCTATCCGAATAGCTACTGACACGTCATGTCAAATGAAGAATGAAGATATACATAAAATCATAGCGAGTTTACACAAGAATCCATCTCCACCAAGTGTAGTACAGTCCTAAACCTGCAGCGCTAGCCAGCGGAAGCTGTGCTCCAGTGATTAGAATGATTTCAATAATAGATTATAACCTCAAGGCCAGGCCTTCCGGCATGTTTTTAAGGATCCGAGATAAGACGACTTGACAAAAGCGCGGTTCCCTAGACTCACCTGCCACAGCTGACATCTGCTGGCTGGTCATCACCTGTAATGCGTTTAGGTAGACTGAAATCGCCAGCGGGGAAACCAGAGCGTTTTAGCCGTGCCTCTTAAACTACCGCAGCCCTGACCACACTGTAATAGGCTTCCTTCAGCTCCCATGTCCAAGAGGAAGGAAAGCAAACTACTCATGGAAATTTAATGAGCGCAGAAATCTTTAATTTCTCTCCCCCTGATTAGAGGGACTGCAGAGATAAGAGATACTAAATGAATACTAGATGTGGAATTTTAGCACAGCACCAGAGCTAAATCCTTAATCTCACAAAAGTGGATGTTTTGAATCGCAGCTTATCCTGGCTGAAGTCCCACGGTTATGGACAATTACAGAGAAGACCGAACCGGCTGAGATTTTCTTAGGAAACAATGTTCGTAGGGTGGTGTTTTTTGCAGCAAAAATGTTGCAAATTTGGACAAGCACTGGACAAAATGTTGGCAAAAATCCCATTCAAACTAATACAAAAATGTAGTCCAGTGTTTGTTAAAACAAATATATTAGATTTTCAATTCAATTTCTTTACTTTGCATATGAAAGAATACACTGTTAGGCAGGTCAGATGTTTTTCTTAGTGATGAATTTTCCTGTGGTTTCCAATTAGCCTAGTTTAGATTAAATACAACACAGTTGGTATTGTATCATTATTAATTAGAAACTTGCCATTATGAAGTAATTCTACACTTCAGAATGTGAATTAAATTGAGGTTTGTCGGAACATATGGGCCATTCCTTTCTAACCTTTTTTGAGAACACATCTCACTCACTATCTTCAGTTTTGAGCAGCAGGATGACCTGAAAGAGCAGTGGGAAAACATTCGGACCTAACACCAGCCACGTGAAAAAACATCCACACTGCAGCAGCCAACTCTACTCTAGTCTGCTCATCTGAGAGCACTTTGACTGAAGCAAGTCTATCACTATAGCCACATTGTCTCCGCTCCTCACCCACGAGGTGAGACGTCCATGTGCTTGCATCCATCTCTGATCTACAGACTCATGTCTATACCTGTTTGAGTGTGTGTTTGTGTGTGTTGGGGGGTGTACGTATCACATACTGTTGAATTATTGTGATATTCAGTATGCATTCTGTACCAAGAGGTTTAAGTCTGCACTTTAGACATTTTCTCCATTTGTTTCACTGTCAAGAAATATCAAAGGAAAAGTAGAAAAGTAAAAGCAGCAGGCACAACAGTAACTTATACAACATACTCTGCAATTTCCATCACAAGTGGTACTGATGGAAAATCGATACTTCTAGAAGAATTCCTTTGCTTTAAGTGACCTGTGACTGAGAAATAATGCATATCTAATTACATCCTTCTTTTGCTACTGCCCACAACAAATGTGACTACGTTTAAGTTTGTATTTGAAAATGTAATACACGTTTATAATAGTGTGAGTGTTTCTAATGACAGCAAAAGCATGTAGGTCTTGGGTATGTGTGTGATGAGGGTGGAAAGGAATGTATGCACACAGTGTGAGTTGCAGGGGTAGAGGCCAGAGGGGCCTATAACTCCTCTTTAACAGTGCTCTGATGTGTGTGGGGGGGCAGGACCCAGCTGGACTAGCTAACCCTTTACTGGAGACTGGGTGTGGTTTAGAAGTTTGATCCTCTTTGAACAATCCCACACCCTCACACCAGCTACAACAGCATGGGAGGTATCAGAGGCAAAGAACGTATGACAACAAGGAAATGAGGACACACACTAGGGCTACATGATACGCACATATTGTAATTAAAGGGCTGCAAATTATGGAGCCATGACGAGACATGGTTAAAAATTGTCTGGCATTTTTCTGACCATGCACACACGCACATGGTTTTGGTCTATGCTAGGCCATGATGTTGACCATAAGGCACATATCTATTGTAAATATGCCTGTACTGATTTGTAATATGAATTTACTAAGCCCTCTTAATACAATAAGCTGAACCTCTTGGTGGTCTTCAAAATGGTTTCGCTCTTTTCTGTTGGTCCTAAGATTATCCGTCACTCAGTTTTTTCCAACACATTTAGGAAATGTCCTTAAAATATATATTAACAAACACACATATACACTTACCTCTTTCTTATCATGGTGTAGTGAAGGTCCTCCTCTTGCTTGATGTCAGCATGGTCTCCATTGACCCTCTCACTCCCCTCGCTGTCGTCGCTGCTGAATATGGAGGCCAGCTCCTTCTTGGGCACGCGGGTTGGAGGCAGCGGGATGGTGCGCTTCTCTGCCAAACGCCCACGGTTCTGCAGGAGCACAGAGGAGATGCACACACGCTAAGAAGCTGAGGACAGGCCCAGACACCCGCCACATTCTAGGATTCTCTGCATTTAGCCAAAAGCCAAAAAAGTTACCCAACCAGTATAGAGTAACGCCACGCTCTCACCTCGGTCAGTGTCCCACAAACAGCCAATTTCAAATTCTCCCCTCAGGTCACACTCTTCAAAACTGTCATGAGGGCTCAAAGCCAACAAAATACGAAACAAACAGAGCAAAGGATTCCAATTGTGGTCCTGGAGTATTCCTGCCCTGAGCATTTATGTGTTTTCCCTCCTCTCACACCCAGTGGTGCTTTGAAACCATTGGTAAAAGACAGGGGATTTTTCATTTTTCACTAACAAATGTGTTATTTCATCACAACTTAGCATTAGCATTGTGCTCAAGTTAATTATTTCCACTCTGATTAGCCAGAACAACATTCCAGCCTAAATTCATTATGTCAAACAGAACTATTGTCAGTGTTCTGCATAGCTGGTCAAACCTTGCAACAGTTACTAGGAAAGAACATGGGAAAAGCATATTTTAAAAAATAGCAAAAATCACAAACGAAATTCAGGCTTCATGGCTACGCAGTATACTATTGCATTCAGTGCAGCCTTATTTAATAAAGAACAAACTTCCAGTAGTTCTTAGTAGTGATGGTTGATCAGTCATTCTATGACTGAAACAAAGTACCCTGGTTGACATTCTTTCTAAAATATTGTTCAGAGCACATCCTGAGGTCAGTTGCAGTCTAAGGTACAGTTAATCCACTAGAGAATACTATGAAGGGAACCTCCAGACTGTTTCTAGGTTTTAGCCAAACATGAACAACATAATTCTGCACTCTAACACCACCAGCATCACTGCAGGACCTGCTGGTACTGACACTCTGAATGACCCAGCAGTGTCTGACAGTCATCGATATAAGCATGACTGCAAGAGACACAAAAATTTGACAAATGACCTTCGGGATTCAAACTTGAAACAACATTCAGCACCAGTTTTGCTCAGGCCCAGAGAAGCAATTGCATGCTAAAGATGTGCACAGCACAAGTTTATCTGTATGGGTGGATCAATATTGAAATATTGATTCTTCCAAACCCTTACTGGGAATTGATCCTCATAAAAACAGTGTTTACTTTAAGAAGTAAGCCGAATATCCATCCTTATGTTACATGTCATGTGTCTTTGATTCTGAAAAAAAATGCAAAAAGACTGATGCAAATACATGTGTAGGAAAGCAACTACTTTTCCTCCTTCCTCTCTGCCTCTAGAAATACATACTTTATTCAAATTATATAACATATAAAACATTATTTTGCTTTTTCCCTTACATGTTGAATGGAGCAAATGGAAATAAGGTGTGTATTAATATCTGGAGTACATATCGTATTTAAGGTTGTTATTTGTAGCAAACAAACTTCCTGTCCAAAGCAAATCGTATAAGACCATTACCATGACCATTGCAATACTACTGCTCAGTATAAATGGATACACATATTGGCTGGAATCTTCATTACAAAACCCAAAGTAGCTAATTTCAGATAACAAAGACACATATACATTTGTAGGAATGTTTAGGAGAGGCCCTAAACTCTTATTTGAACAATAAAGGGCAAGAAAACCCTCATGACATCGAAATTCAGAAAGAACATGCCACTAACAGGCCAGGAGAGGGGAACTATTGATCCTGTTTGGGTTGGAAGGAGGGGTGAGAGGGAAGGAGGGATGATACTGATTCCATCTCTTCCACCCTATCTCTCTGTCTGTCTGTCTCTGTCTGTCTGTGTGTCTGTGTGTCTGTGTGTCTGTCTCTCTCTCTCTCTCTCTCTCTCTCTTCGTCTCACACATCTAAGATGGTAGGGATAAAGTCGAAAAGTGGCCCTGGGGGTTTACTGTGTGAAGCTGAGTGACCTTTAATGTGACCTGAAGGGGTCAGTGCAGATTATTGCGCCTCCGTGTCTGTCCCGGTGGAGGGGCGGGGGGTGTAGGGGTGAGGGGGAGGAAGAGGAGTGTCCAGAGTTATAATATATGGACAGACATGCCTTTGAAATTTCAACTCCAACTGAAAAGACTGTGTATGTGAGAGACACACTGAGTGTGTGTGTGTGTGTGTGTGTGTGTGTGTGTGTGTGTGTGTGTGTGTGTGTGTGTGTGTGTGTGTGTGTG
>JBBKCR010000128.1:19861230-19880994 GCA_037577295.1 Ladigesia roloffi | reverse complement strand
ATCTGAATGATTTTTCATATTTTAATACTGTCTCACATAAACAGCATGAACTGTCAAAAAAAGTTAGAAATCTTTTCAAAATCTTTGGGGGTGCTTTTTTTTTCTAAAAAACAGATCATAAATGGAATCTCATTTAGGCTACAGCATAAGGCAAACTTGTACAACCATACAAACTTAAAGTTATGGCCTGTATGATCTCTATTTCTAATTAATGAGGCTTTGGATTTTTTTTTCACATATTCTGCCCCAGCTGCTGAGACAAAGACATAGCAGGCTAGCTGCATGTAAATATAAACGTTATCCATACTGAACAAGTTTTATTATTTACCTGTCAATATTATTTGACTCATGTTAGAACAGAACTTTGAGGGTAGTAGTGAAAATGAACTTACCTCTTCTTACAGTTTGGCTGCTTAACTGACATTGAAAATATAAAAACCACAGACCTACTTCTGTATCTTTGTTGCTATCTTGGTAACCAAAATCCAGTCAGCCAATCTGTATCATACTGCGTCTTTGTGTGATCTGCACTTCTTTGCAGGCAACAGTTGCTGCATTACCCTTACTATGAAATGAATATCTGTATATTTATTGAATATTAAATGAATAAACTAGATGAAAGCTACCTGACTTATATTGTGTAGGTCCACTTTTGTACCGCAAGCTTTGTCGCTGATTAACAAATAGTTGTCAGAGCCACACAGCGCTCTATTACTCACTACTGAGAAATTTTTAATCACAGATTTTTCAAGCACTTTCAACACTGAGCACCTTATATACAAGCGTTTTTAGATTTGTACTGCAACTGATTAGTTTTCTTTAAATTATCTATCCAAAAAGATTTACTTTTAATTACGTATATTTATTTATTTACATCTTTTATCATTTTAAAACAACAGACTCATCAGCAACATAGTTCAAAGTTCCATTTGAGTAAATACAAGCATTTTTGACTACAATTCAACTGTTACATACACACATAGTAAATGCACAGATAAATGTGCAGATAATAAATACAAAAAAGCAATTAGTGGCCTACCAGAACCCTAGCTGACCAAGAACACTATGACTGGTTTGTTGACTTGTCAACGCTGACGGGACAGCCATATTTCATTCCACACTTCTTGTCTGTGCAGACGCTGCCTGGTCTTGACTATTGGCGCCTATCCAAATGATGGCCGTAGTTTTGTCCGAGGCTAGGGTCACTAAGGGGTTGAACAGGGCTCGTTGTAGAGAGTCTGATTTTGACAGACTGATGGTTCATATGTTTCACAGAGCAGATTGCCCTTAGATCAGCCTGCAGCACAGAGCAGGAGCAAGAGCAGGAGCAGGAGCAGGAGAGTGCCGGGTTAATAGAGCAGCAACCACATTTTTACAATCCTGAATGCCACAAGAATATTTTTTATACAGACTACAAATAACATTATATACATATGCACACATATATTCATGGTTATTGCATTCATTAATGCACTCATGTATGCTCTGTGAAAAGTTTTTGATTAATGTGGTTTCATTGGTGGCATCAACCATGCTTAAATACAGTACGTAATTAAGCATGTAATTATTAAATGGTGTCCGTTTGATATAAAAAATATTTATGTTACCCTGTACGGTGTGTGGCTTGACAAAAAATACAGAGAATGATACCATTAAAACTAATGAATTTTTCATTTAAAACCTGTGAAGAGTACAGAACAGCTATAATACACTTTCCTACACCAGGTAGGCTGATTATAAATCCAACCAGTTTATTCAGAGAAATACTATCAACTTTTGAAGCATATAATCCCACTTTACTAATCTTGAACATAGTCTTGCTGCTGTTCATGTTCAGTCAGTCTGGAATGTTTTGCAAAGGGAGACTGATTGTGGCGGCCTTGATTCTGGGAAATATAAGGGACGTTGGAGAGAAGGAGGTGGTTGCTCAGAGGCGGCCTGGCAGCTTCGGAAGCGCTGAGGCTGGGGGCATGGTTGGCAGCATGCCCAGTTCTAGGTTGGAGGCAGATTTAGGTGAATGGGGGCCAGGATGAGCCTAAGGGCAACAAGAGAGTCCAGTTCAGACCTCTGGCCACTCAGAGACCCAGAGAAAGAGAGAGAGTATACCCCCCCCCTCAAATAAAACAGAATAGGGAATTGAGACACACAGTACACGGGTGTTGGAGGTGAGCATGTGGGAGCTGGGTGAAAAATCATAAATCATCATTGATCCATTCATTTATTCATCCCCCTCCTCCCGGCCAGCCTCGCGCCTGGTGTATCCGCAAATTAAACGCATCAATAATTAAAATCACGCATCAGGTGCACAGTGCCCATGGCCCAACAGCGAGCAGAGCCGACCGACAGAGCCCCTCTTTCTTCTTCTTCTTCCTTCTTTTTTTCAAGTGCCGCAGTTTCCAAGGCAACAAACTTATGGCAGGCTACTTTCACTTCCCACTCTCTTTCTTTCACCCTGTCTCCCTTTATCTCTCTCTTGCTGAATCTACAGCGGTGGTGGTGACTCTCAGCTCCTAGCGATCAATCAGCATCTAGACAGGCAGGGGCTTTGATATCGAGAGAGAGAGAGAGAGAGAGAGAGAGAGAGCTAGAGAGAGAGAGAGAGAGAGAGAGAGAGAGAGAGAGGAAAGTTTCCCTTTGACGAGCATGTTCCATTGTGAGAATCCCCAGCGGCCTCTGACATCTGGTTCCAGTTAGCACCGTGACGCGCTTCCTGCCTGGGCCACGGTTCACAAGTCAAACACCACAGTGAAGGGTGAGGAGAGCAGAACACACACACACACACACACACACACACACACACACACACCACTCTCTGATATCGTTTATATGCGTGTGTGAGATCTGAAGTCCATCTAGTGATTACTACTATAGGAAGTTTGTTGCTTACATGTTTGTAGCTAAGAATTCTTCATAGTTCACTCACATCTGCTCTCTTAGCCATTCTACAGCACTTTCGTCTTAAGTAAGCATCTCTTTTCCCCAATTTTCAGTCTATTCATGCTACCTAAATGCGGAAACTAAAGCAATAAGTCATGATTGAGCCAGCTAGTGTTTACGTGAAGTCGATAAGAAGTGGAAAAGTGTGACCCTCGAGATCGTGGGTGTGGAACGTATGCACCGAATGCAAGCAGCACCCACACACTTTGAAGGGAAACCCTTCAGTCTTTGGGGGCGAGCGCGCATAAACACGCACCGCGGCTGGGACTCGTGGGTAACAAAAGTGAGAACGTGGGGGTGAAATGAGAGCGAAAAGCGAAAATGTCAGGAGTATAGATATAGAACACAAGAAGGCCACAGAAGGGCTTGCCTGCGTCGGTGGCATCACTAAACACTCCCGCGCACGCAGTGTTTGTCTTTGATCTCTCAGGAGACATTGCATTCGCCCTGAACCTCACCCATCCCCCCCACCCCCCACCCCCCACAAGCTCCAAGCCATTGGGTTTCTTATCGTATCACCCAGAGATTTGCATCTGCAGATGGAAAATCGTGATGCAACCATGCAACTGTTACGATGTCACACTCTGCACATCACCACGTACATAAGAGACCGAAATAAGCCCAATGACTCAGTGCCCGACACACACCACTGAAAAACTGTATCCTGCCTACAGGTCCACACAGTACACACTTTCCACATCAATATTATTGAGCTACTGTTTAGGGAGCCGTACCTCAAGCCTCTGCTCATCGGCTGCTATATGTTTCAGGTTCCTTTTAAAATCCATACATGTCAACATGGGAAACAATTCTAACATGAAGCACACACTGATATAGAAGTACAGATGGTATTGTCTATACTTTTAAAAGTCCAAGTTTTGAATGAAGGCTGTGAAGTCCTCACCAAATAAATATGTTACTCTAAAATCAATTGATATTTGGTGTCCAAATTTTGCTTCTTTAATACAAATAATGTAAGCTTAAAGTTTTCAAATTAGCACTGTATAGACTTCAGCCCAAATAATTGCACATGAGTTGTTAAATAATCTCAAACACCCTTATGATGGGATTTCTAAAACTGTTTTAATCCAAAATGGACAAATGTGTACATTTAACACATGGTTAGAACAACAGGAGCAGCCTACTTTAGGCCTGTCCATTTTGAGAGATAATCACCTGTTATACAGTGTTTAAAGCAACATAAGACTATAAGAGATACCTAACAACGTCATGCAATTTGAGGTTGTATTTGTTTGTACAATGTCAATCTGGCAGTTTTGGTAACTCAAGGAGTGTTCATTGTAAAGGAACTATATTCCCACTGTTAAGAATAAGATGTTCCTCCAAAAGCCCCAAGAACCCAATAATTTGTTAAGATACATGGCATCATAGACTAGTGTATTGTACAAAGATTGTGATTAGATCATCAAGGAAGACAATCATACAAAATACACACCCAAATCCACACAAAACTGGTTTGTTGAGCTCAGAATCAAAGTTTTGACTTGGCTGTCCCAGTTTTCAGACCTATATACTATTGACTACATTTTCAAAAGGATTCTGGAATTTTATTGAAAATCTTGAAAAAAGCCATTAGCCACTATAAACAGGGGTAACCTGATTCACAACCTTGAGAACAAACTTGCAGGGCTAAGGCTTAAATGGCATATCAAAGAATGTATTAAATGTCAAAATGTATGTTGTCTCTGACCTTCTATCACTCATTTCATCTTTGACTGAATTACACTTGAATTAGTCATAAAACGATGGCATGACCGAGGAGTTTCAATGTTCGGATTACAATTAGACAACACAGCCTGTTGGTACATGGAACTAAAATTATTTTTTTATAAGAAAAAAAAAACAAGAACTAGCATTTTCCAAGTGTTCATTTTATTTGAATGTTATTTCTGTAAATATTTTAAATATACAGTTATGAGATTTCAGAAAGAGATCATGCTAAGTGGAAAAACTAATTAAATTCTGAATCCATCCTATAATATATTCAGATATATTTACATTAGAAGCACAAGAGAATGCATCATGAAATGCATCTGGTTATTAATGGTCCTTAACAGCACTTTCATAAAAGAAATGTGTTATGTAAATAAATTAGTCATATTTTACATATTTTACACTCTTTATGCAAAACTAACTATCTTTCTGGGAAAGACAGTATTTTATTCCATATCGGTGCCAGTGAAGCAGAGAAAACCAGAGATTCTCTATTAGTTTTGGTCTTATTTCTTTTAGGGCCTAAATGAGTCAAAGCATCAACAAATGAAAATTTAAGGAAGACCTATTGATTGGGGCAGGAGTCACAGAGAGTTCGAACCAATAAGAGCCTACAGACAGAGCTGCTGCCCATGGCCCATCCTCACCTGACCCACACCCTCTGACTGACCCCTAACCGCAAGACCACCAGCACTCTGGTCCAGACAGCCCAGGCCAAACAAAATATATACTAGACATCTACTTAAATGGAGAAGCACTGTCTTTTTCTGTCCTTTCCCTATTGCACAGTCGAGCAAGCACACAAGCACATACACACACGCACACACACACAAACACACACACACACTCATACACACACTCGCACAAAGGAAGGAAGCGTGGCACTAACCCCCCTCCAGCGGTGTTCATATCCTCCAGGAGCCCCCAGGTTTCAACCTGTCAATATTGCGCAGCACGGCCACTCTGCTCTCCTCGGTGGTTCAGTTAGCCTCCACACACACACACACACACACACACCGGGACAACAGCCTCTGCTCCTCCTCAAACACACACACACAAACACACACAGATAGAGAGATATCACCATTTTACTTTCACAACCCAATTACAGACCCCATCAATACAATAACATCATGCTTCTGCCTCTTATTTATTTACTGCCTTAACAGTCCCAAAGCAATAGTCAGTAGCTAAAACATCAACTTTACAAAAGGTCCCCCAAACCAAATGTAGTCCATCAGGCGAGAAATGTTTGGTGTCTAAAGTTTGTTTTGCACTGAAGATGTGAGGTTAATGCTAACAAGTAATGGAATCTTCCAGCCAATAATCTGTGTGTGTAAAACGCAGCCTTCAGACATCTCACAGTGTAGGCTATAAAAATTGATACATTTATGAAATGAAATGGATTTGACCAACGCAGCGTGTAAAATGTCTGTAAAATGATTTTGATTGTTAAACTTAATTAACTTGGTGTTAAAAAGAAAAGAAAGGTCAGTATGGCTCTGTGACTCTATATGTCAATAGCATGGCGGCCCCAGGTCAGCTTTGTTGGGGTGTATTCTCTGTTGTTTCCTCTGGTCTTGTCCACCTTCCTGTTAAAGGCATTTGGCGATACAGAGAAGGTGACATGAAGAGAGGTGTTGATATGTTGAGCCTTAGTGAGGGAATCGTATGAAGGTGCTCATCTTGTGGCCCCTCCCCTTCCTACGATGGGTCCAGCTACCAGACCAAGAACCATGTGGAGTAGTGTGGCCACATTTACTCACATGACTACTCCTATATGTTGGGTTTTTCACACTTTTGGACAACTTTTTAAGGGGAAGTTTTTTGCTCATGATTATGTAAAGGAGTGTATGTTATTATTGTGACTTTGGCCAAGACCATTCCTGCAGCCTAATGCTTCACTTGTGGGTTAAGAAGTAAGATGGCAAGGGAGACACCTTTTATGTCACGGCCTACCTAGATAAGCAGTCATTTAATTAAGTGCACTAGCAGTCAAGGGCATCAGAAGCATTTTTAATGTGAGGGGATGCGTGAGGAGTTGGAGTGGGGTTTGGGTGTGCGTGCAAAGTCTAGTCCTTTTAGGGAGTGGGGGTGTTTGGAAACCCCTGTTGAATCTTGAATCTTGATCGAAAGAATCCACTCCACTTAATCAGCAGAAGAACACACAGCCTTGGAAATTCGCTTCAGGTTTTCCTCCAACTCATGGCATGTAAGTGAAGTGAATGGTCAGCACAGAGACAGACTGTACTCAGATTTCCAGTGGTGTGTGTATTCTTCTATCGATTAAATGGAGTGGATTCTTTCACAAAAATTATTTATGTTAAATGTGGGGGGTCCAAAGGAATTATTATGAAATGTGAGGGGGACATGTCCCCCTCTGATTGAGTGGTGACAATGCCATACTAGCAGCATTGTGGTAGGTCTCTCTAGTGCATAAACCTCTATGGTTGTTCAGGCCTTTTGCCAGCAGAACTGACCTATAAAATCACTGTCAACTGTGGTTTTAATTGTGTATAGTTTAATACATTTACACTTTTAGTGCACTTTAGCCTGTCCATCATGTAGATATACAAACCATTTACAAATTATTGCATGTTTACACTAGTTGCTGTGATTTTAATGCAGTACTTATAGTAAATTTTACAATTTACCAGTAACTGAGCTATCCAGCAATTTACTGAAAATGTTACAGGACCTGTTTCCAATGTATGCTCCTGTCCCAGTCTAAGGTAGATACATATCAGTTCACCCACAGAAGCTTTAGTCACAAAATCTTGCATTGCAGATCTATATGCGGTCTACATTTTACCAACAGTGCATATTTCCAAAACAACTGTCTCTATGTTGAGGATAATCAGAACAAAAATAAAGCTGTTCTCTGTAACCTGGTTTGACAAAAATCAACATTTTAATGTGAGTAGTGTGACTACAGTGTCAAAAACCTCTTTTTTGAGATTACTTCAAAACTATTTTGTAGCAAGATGGAATTGATGTAGACATGCGATTTACACAGTGTTAATGGGTAGCAAAGATTCATCACTCATTAGGTGCATTAGCCTTGTAGATCCAGCCCAAAACTTAAGAAGCCTCTGGAAACCAAAATTGTTTTGGCTGATGAAATACATTTGAGGTTGGTGGAAATGGTCGCTTTTGAAAACTCCTCTTTAATCAGAGTTTTGGTACTTCCTCGCCTATTTTTCTTTCACTTTTTTATAAAGTCTCTGTATCATGTTGCAAATTGGCCCTGAGATTGTAAAAGTTGTAATAAGTGTGTAGATTCGTAGGTCCAACCATTGCTTTATAGATGCATTTTTTAAGCATTCTTAAAAACATTCCAGCAGAAATGTTTGAAATATTATTTCAGTAGAATCGCCAGCAGGTAGTAATATTGAAAGCATATTAGCAGAATTCTCAAACATGCAAAATAAGGAATTCAGTAAAAATTAACCATCAGTAGACATTGCGGCAAATCTCAAACTCATTGAACTCAGTTCAAACTGTTTATGTTAGAGTTCTCTTCAGCATGTCATCTGGTCTACCTACATCCCATGGCCTTTACTAATTAGGTGGCTAGCACAAGGATAAGAGGCCTTTCCACACTTTAAGAAACTATGTGTGCACATATAAGTAGACCTTTTCACACCTATGTACGTGCTGGAAGCGAACATTCGCAGCTGCAAACATGTCCGGGCGTGCACAGGATAACCTTTCCGTGAGATGCTGGCGACGTACGCTAAAATCTCTGGTTTCTCTTGTGCATGAGGTAGAGTGTGTATGTGTGTGTGTGGGGGGTGTCTATGTGTGTGTGTGTATGTGTGTGGCAGACAATATTAAATCTCTGCCGCAGCGCAGGTGTCAGGTTGCGGCGGCTGCTTTATGGCTGGCGCTGGGGCTGGACGGGGGCTAGGCCGGGGAGGCGGCGAGGTGGCATTATCTCCACGCTGAGAGACGGCTGATACCCCACCAGGCTGAGTGGCCCCAGCTACAGCAGCATTTAAAATCACAGCAAGCCTCAGAGGCCTCTGGGGCCTGCACACAGCTCTCAGCCAATTACCACTCATTATAGGCCCAGCCAGTCTCCTCCAATCACCTCTCATGGTGGCCCCATTCATCATCCAATCAAAATGTTTGATTGGATGATGAAAAGCTGTGATTAATTGTGACTTAAATTTTACTTAGTTATATAAAAGCTGCACATTTTGCTATGGTCATGGCAAAGTGCAAGAAAAGGTAAAATGGGCACAGATTCCCAAAAAAAATTGTAGTTGAGAGTAACTTAATAGAGGCGAATTTTCATCTCAGTCTGGGGTCACAGACTGAGGCAAGTTTTCATCTCAGTCTGGGGTCACACGAAGAAAAGAAAGCCCAAACGCTGTAATTTCCTCACCGTTTTAAAGTAAAAATCTTAACATATACATCAAGAATTCACTTTAACACTCACAACCACCCTCCACACATTCCAAATATGGCAACTAAGCTGCAAACACAAACCTTTTTGATGTACTTTTTCTTGAATGTCACAAAAATGAAACTATTTTAATATATCAGTCTTTTTAGCCTACAGAACTTACATCTGTTCATTCATTCTCAAGTTATACAGAGTGTTTCAGCCCAGACAGCTTTCTGAAGGAAGTACGGAGCAGCCAGTCAGAACAAGGGTAATTTGCAGATATGTGTCTTAAAGGCACATTAACACATACAGCCTGTTTCTTAGTGATGCAGACAGGTTGGTATATAGCAATGTAGAAATTAATGACTTTTTGTCGTTTATAAATCGACACACATAAAATGCCATAAAAGTTGGAAAAACGGAAATAGAGAAATGTAGGCCCTTTAAAGCAGAGGGACACTAACACTTCCTTATGACAAAGACTGGCACATAATGCACACTTATGAATGATTAACATTCAGACATCTGCTACTGCTGAATTATAGATCCCGCAAAGCCAAGCATATGGGAACAGATTGCCATGTGTTACCATTACTAAACACTGCCTGTTCCCACATTAGTGCTCTTAAGAACACTTTCACAGACAAGAAGTACATCAGAGTGATGCTGGAGAGAATGACGATGAGAAATTATTAATTAGAGAGAATTGTATATAGTAAAGATGAAATATGTGATCTTGCAGGTTAATCAGCTATTTGATAACGTGGGCCTTTAGGTGACAAGCTCCATGAAACACTATTCAGAATATTATCAGTTGTAAGATTCTGCCTGTATAATAAAAAGTCCAACTTATTATAAAAAAATGTCTTATAAAAAAGCATTCTGAAAATATTTAAACTAATTATAGAAGGGTTACTTATCAGTCAACAATATAGTAAAATTCAAACATTGTGATCATCTCTATTTCATTTTTTCAGATCTCCCAGCCATTATTTGGAGCAGCCTAGACCTTGGCTTGTGCTAAAGCTGACATGTGGCGCTTAACAGCTCAACTGCTCTGCAATAAAAACTCATTGTCTTCTATCAGGGTACAGGCAAGGGGCACTTTTCCAACCATTATTTCAACCAGAAAAGGGCAAAGCTGAGCAGCTCACACCAAATTCTTCTGAATCTCGTGGTAAGGCTAGCTCAGGCCTACGTGATAAAACTGGCTGTTTTTCTTTCCTTTTTCTCTTCAGCCTGACCAAATCCCAGTCTTTAAAGAAGAGAGCCGTTCCTTCCGGCCCAGCTGAAAGGGTGGGGAGGGTGGAGTGGGGCAGCTGGGCTCACCAGGGAACAGGTCGATCTCAGCCTTACTTCAGAGGATTAGCCTCTTATCAAGCTCCTAAAGCTGCTGTAAGCACTGCCTCTCATTACTCTATCTTTAATTAACCAACACCTCATCTCATCCACATAGGAGCTGCTGGCTTAAAACACTCACAGGAATGCTGCCTGGCTTTATATAGACAATATGAATTTGTGGTGTGTGTGTGGTTTTTTTGTTTGTTTTGTTTGTTTTGTGGTGTCCCTTTAATTGTTTGTTTCGTTCGCCATTCAGTATCGAGCGGCAAACAGAATCGAGAAACAACCCCCACCTCCCCAACCCCACTCACACACAGGCATGCAAACACCCCTAGCTTACCACAGGCTTCAGAGGGAACCCTTCAGCCACCCATGCACCTTCTCCTCCTACAGCGTTTCCATGCTTGCTGCTTTACTGCTGATAATCATCTGCGATGGAAACTGTGTGGGGGCTTGCAGGAAACCCTTCAACCCTCTGCCTTTTGGTAGTCTCCATCTAAGAAAAAAATCTGCAAACCATCAGCTCAGCACAACTAAAACAAAAAGAATGTGTGTGGGGGGTTAGAGGAATAGGGGCTTGTGTTTTCTCTTCTCGATAACACACACACACAAACACCCACACACACACACACACAGGCACACACAGTATGATGATGTGGCTCCTGGAAGTGTGGTGGTTTAAACACAAGATTAATGAAATGATCTCATTATTAGGAATCAAAGAGCAGGAGGTGGTGAGATCGGCAGCGGCAGCGGCAGCAGTGGCGGAGACACCGCGGCTCCTTACTTGCTGATGAAAAGAGACAGAGCACAGGGAGAGAGACAGAGAGAGAGAGAGAGAGAGAGAGCAGGGTCCTATGGGGCGGCCTCCATCCTGCCGGGGCCCGGGCGCACCATGCATGCATTAATAGGTTGGCTGCACTAATTGCTTCTCACTTAGACAAACCTCCGCAAATGACGGGGCAAGCCGGCAGCGCTGCCTCAGCCCCGCGGGACAGGAGACGGCAGGCAGGCGGGAGAGAGAAAGGTTGGGGGGAGGAGGTGCCGGCAGAAGCGTATGGAGTGTGGGCGCCTCTGAGGGGCGAGAGGGAGGAGGCAATCCCAAGAGAGGGAAAGACGAGAGACAGAGAGAGAGAGAGAGAGAGAGAGAGAGAGGGAAAGAAAAAGAGAGAGAGGGAGGCACACACATAGGCCTACACTCATACAGACACACACACATACACACACATATGCATTTCCACAATTTCAAATACACACACACAGACACAGATGTAAAACTGTATTTGTGGGGTATTCTACTTACTGTAGCTATAAAAACATTATGATACTGTATTCAACTGTCCAGCACAATTTGGCAATACTTCTACTCAAACACACACAATATATGTGTCAATTAACTTTAGAGTTGAATAAGGAGAAAAAAATAACTTTGCTGGTGTCTGGCCTCCCAGGATCTGAGCTCAACACCACTATGCAACGCCTGTGTCCTAATAGATTCTAATTATTTCCATTGCAAATCTAAAGAAGTACACTTCAGGTAATAAATGGGCTTTGGTCAATAGACTCTAACTGATATTTGTATGAACTGTCACTTCCATCTTAAGAATTAAAAGGAAATCCTTCAGCTTTTTAGATGTATTACTTCCTCTCTTGGGGTCTAATAAAACGTCCAGAAACTTTTCATGCTTTTCTACCAGCACAGGGTTAGTTGGACCCCACAAAGAGCTAAATACACACATGTACACACACACACACACACACATTCACTTCAAGAGCACCTATCGTTAGTCCACTGTGAATAGAACTTGCGAAGCCCCATACCCAGCACCCCTGGAAGCACTCTCACATCTCAGCTCCCTTTCCACACCCCACACCCCCAACATCTCCCCACCACCCACTACCTCCAGCTCCCTATCTCTGCTCTCAAACACCAGCCCAGAGAGGGGTAAGATGAAACTAAAAAAAAGGAGGGGAAAAAAATCAATAGCGCAGATGGATAGGCGGATAACAGGGTCCGGCATGCTCTGGCGGTGAGGCAATCCAGAGGGTGCCCTCACAACTGCCAGGCAAGCGGAAAGGGGAACAGCACAAGGCCATGAATAAGAGGTGATGGGCTCTAGGAGCCTAATCACACCCCACACACACCCCTGCTTCAGCCCTCATTTTTACACCTTGCCCACGCATTTTTCTCCCTCCTCCGTTCCTCGCTTTGTACAAGCGGCCTCATCAACCAGCCTCCCCACGGCCTCGGAAAATCACAAGATTATTAACAGACATGACCACTGACCAGGAGCATTTTGATTAGCCTGTATGTCCAAACACACACACACACACACACACACACACTCTGGTATTGCTATTTTTGTAAGGACACCCCGCTGAGTTTGTCTGGTAGTGTATCTCTGCACCTACATCTAAACCTAAATTTAACCTCAGTAACCAAAATGCAATAGTTCTGCTCTTAATGCTTAGAACTTTGCTGAAATTGCACTAAAAGCAGCACATTTTCTTGTGAGAACCTGCAAAGTGTCCCCAATTGCTTGACATTTGGTCCCCGCAAAGCAACAAATACATCATCCCCTCACTCTCTTTCTCACACACACACAAACTCAAAATCAGAGACTAAACTACATTTTAGACAAAGACACCAGGACAAATTTGGGCAACAGGTTGTTGAAAAGTAATACAAAAATAAATTTAACATTTACTAATGATTTCCTACCTAATAATCTCATAAAAAACCCATTTAGTTTTTGCTTGCTTACAAATATACAGTGTTACACCATATGAAACAGGGACACTTTTTTCTGTTGTCACGGTAAGTGAAGCCCATTACTTTTTTTTAACTGGAAGAGGGTTACTGAAATGTCTAAGAGAGACTTGTTATGTTATGCTATTTTTATGAAAAATATTCTGAAAAGGTGTATGATTTCAAGCAACGTATTTGTGAATAAGCTGGGAAAATGTCTTCTTTAAAAATAATTATGCTGATTACACTTAATACTTTATTATTAATGTGTGTTGGCCAAACAGAAGGTTCCTGCAGATAAAAAAGGCCTTATGGGCTGTCTCTTGCTTGGACTGTATTCACATATGATGTCAATAGTGTCCTAAGAGCCTGAAATTTAATATTCATCAAATAAAATCATTTCAACAGTGGGTCATGTCCAGGCCCCACCCTGATATAATATGTTTAATATATCCCACATATAACAGCTGTAACTCAATCACTTTGACTGATTAAATATTTACAGATATGTACCCTGAGCAAGTAGTAAATTGTCCTCAAATGTTTAGGGATTAGAAGCAACAACATATCATAATCAAAGGTGTTCTGAGTGATACTGAATTTTGCTACAGTGTGCTATCCTGGCTCAGGTCTTTTCAAACTGAAATCATATTAAAAAAAAACGTGTCCATCAACCAATCACATTTAACAACCTTTATTAAAGTGCAAACATTCTAATACACTATAAAGTATGGCCACATGGGAGCACTGCTCATGGTTTAAAACACTACATTTTCTGTGCCGTTCAATATATACTCAAGAAAGTGGACTTAAATTGTGTGAGCTTGATCATTTTGTCAAAAGTAGTAATTTTATGACAGTTTGTACCATTTTTTGACAAATGCTCATGGTCTAAAACTACCCCCAATCTACCCCCACGGTTTTGCTTTATTCATCTTGAAATTGAGCTTGCAGCAATAATTAGAGTTCGAAAGAAAATAATTATCAAAAACTGTTTGGAACTGTTGCTGCAACCGGTCAATTAAGCTTTTAGGAGCTTTTAAGAGCCACTTGGCACAATTCAGCCATACATAGACTGACTGAGACCAGACAGGCTTGCATGAGCACATAAATGGAGGCTTTGACTTAAATCTGCCAGGAAGTGCATACGTGACCCTTTTATATCAAATTAATCTTGTAATTTCTGCATGAAAATGAAAATCCAATACAAATTCATGGCCTTCGTGGCTCGGTCAGAATAGTACAACCACAGAGGCTTTCTAAAACGCTTGCGTTTTCTACTCAGGTGTAAAATCTGAAAAACTGACTTTTTATTATCAAACTTCTAATGTTGTTTTCAACACTGTTTTGATACTTCTGTATTACTGGGGTCTCTAATGACAATTTATGGCCTTATAAAGCTTTTTTTACCAATACCAGTTCTGAAAACTTCAGTATCAATAAATAATCTGACATTTTTCTTTAAAACAAACTAAATATTCTAAAACCAGCCACTTTTAATTGCAGACCAGCATCTAAAATCAAGTTCTAAATAATCAAACACTCAAATTGCACTGCTAACAACATGACATTACAATAACATCCTGTATAATTTATATATATAGGGCGAGTTGCCCTAAAGTGGTCCATTTTTTTTTATTTAATTCCATTCCAAAAATATTGGCCACATTAGGGCAACTAATTCTTTCTTCCTTTCCCATATCCCATTCAGCATTTTCTGCAGATATCAGGCTGATGCCAATACCTGATATAAGATCAGTGCCCTCTTTAGTTATTTATATGTTACAGGAGTAAGAAACAGAAACCTGGAGCCATGGGCAGATTAAAAAAACAGTTTGGCCATTTTTCAATTACCTCAGTTTCAGCTGATGGATCAAGACAAGTGGAAAAAGGTATGCTTCTTTAGTTTACAACAATCAAACAAGTAAGAAAAGTTGCCAATTGAAGTTATGTGTGAAGACAACATTGCACATCAACCAAGTGTAAATAATGTGAATTTGTTTCTCTGCATTTAACCCAGCAGGCACCTGACACCAAGAAGTGGCTACCAGGGAGCACTGTGTGGGGATGCTACCTTGCTCAAGGGTCCCTCAGAGGTGCAACTGTCAGTCCTGGGATTTGAACCCACAACCTTCCGATCACAGGAGCAATTCCCTAACCACCAGGACACCATCCGCCTGATTAGAAGTCAACAGTCACCTGACCACCCCAAACTGTCTCCATAAAAAGGAACTGTTTAAATTTCTCTCACCCTTCCCAAACCACATTAAGTCACGCAGATTAGTCAATGTGGTTAAGCTGCCTACTGCTTTGTTTGAAAGTGCTGCCCAAAGACGTAAAGTTTTTTATTTAAAAATAACAAAGAAAACTGTGAATTAAACCACACAGATTAGACTACTGTGGCTGAATGAATATCTTAATGAAAAGCTGGATGTATGTTGAGCAAGTTGAGCATGTATGGGTTTTGATGTATGATTATAAACAATTAGAGCTTTTTGGGTGAGTATAGAGTTCTAGAGTTTGTTAGCCTTGTATGTTTAAATTTGTTTATTTTTTCTCAAATAAAACCTTTACTTTAAGAGCTTAATTCCAGATGGTGTTTTCGGACAGGCACGGGACTGGCAACCCCTCCACGCAAACAAGAGCAAGAGGGGCCACAGCGGAATCCCATCAGCAGCACCCTCCACCCTCGGGAACAACAGCCTGACGGGCCGCTCTAGTCTCAAAATGCCCGCGCCGATTTTGGTCCCAGTCCAGTCCTGGTTTGTAGTGTATTGTCGTTTATGTTCAAAGTGAAAGAAGAAGTGAAATATTGTTTGGAACACATAATTATAAAAGAAGCCAATGAGCTGATGTTGAACACCAACGCGGCAATGCTAGAGCAGTCCTTTAATGTCGGGGTTGTGGAATACTGACAAAAAACGCAAATTTGTGATGCCCAAAAATGCCTATAAATGAGGGCTGGGGGATATGGCAAAAAAGTAATCTTTTGAACGATAACAATATATATTTCGATATAAACTGTTAAAAATTAAAGGTTTCATTAAATTACATTTTAAAGTATAGTTTATTAACAAAAACAGATAACAGATTTGGCCTTAAAAATTTAAATTATTTACTAAAATAATAAATAAATAAATAAAACTTGTGACAAAGTATGGTAAATCAGTAAATGTGCAAAATGTAAACATAAAATTATTGTAAAAACATAATTTGTAACACAATAAGACTTTAAGAGGTAGGTTAAATGTGCAAAACATCAAATTATACAACTTCTAGCTAGTGAAAACAATTTGTAAAAAAAAAACAAAGTCTGTGAACAGTGACTTTAAGAGGTACATTAATTAATTTTCTGCTTTGTGATTGTGTAATGTAACACAGTGGAGGAAAATTCCCTTGTTAAATGGGGAATATTCCTGTTAGCTGTTTAAATATAACACAAATATAAAACTTATTAAATATTAGTTATATTTGGGAATTAAGAAGTAATGTTCCTGTTGCTTCACATTGCAGGGCCCGCCCATTTGACATGTTTGGATAATATCTGTGTTTGTCAGATTTTCTTAAAACCTGTTATAATTCTGGTGGACATCTTGGAATTTGCAGCTCCCAAATTAAAAAGATTATAACTCTATCATATTTTATTATTTTTGTTTGAGGTTGGGCACATATAATAGATAAGACTCTGAAGTTTCATGTTCCAGTGAAAGAAACTGTTTAAAAATTACGGTCACACAGCAGTATAGGATTAAATACTGGATTTCATATATGCTTCTGTCAAAAATATTTGAATTCAGCAGTATCTTATCGCCCTGGTATTGTGAATGGAGCTGAAAGCACTCAAACACCGTGGCCACGGGCCTTTTCAACTCATGTGCAGAATCTGAGCTCAGAATAATAAAAAATGAGCGTATACGTCTTTTAGTGCAACAAGTACCATCTGAGACTGCATGCACTTATTTTCTTTTCAGCTAAAAAATCTATATAAATCGATAGTGCATGCGCCAGCGCGGAAAAAGGAAACGAAACACAACTAGCAGACACAAGCTACTGATATGAGACAAACGAGGTTAAACAAGTTTAAAAAACATATTTATAGAACAGAAGTGAGACAACCAATATTAAATAGGCTTTAAAAATATTTAGAGAACAGGGCAGAGAGGCGACTGGAGTGTCTATGGACTTATGGATGTTAGTTGCTGTGCTGAAACGGTTGGCTAAGTTTGGAAATTTTTGAAACTCCACTGGACTTTCTGAAATGGGACTGGATTTTTCTTCATCACCAGGGGGAAGGTGAGCCACTAGGAAACCGGATTGTTTTTTTTTTTTTTTCAAGAAAGGACTCACAACGTAGGACGGAGACAAAACTTGGCAAACTGTGCATCTCAATCGAGCCATGGACTCGGCTGAGCTGTTTTTCCCTATAAACTTAGATAACCCCTTCATTGCCTCAAAGACTTTAATTAAAGTTATTTGAGTTGAGGAGAATAAGGTGTGAATTGTCTAAATTGTTTCATGTGGTTGTTTAATAAGGCTCTCAGATTAATCCATATCAAGCAAAAAATGTCGAGAGCTTATCATCGTTACTAAAATAAAATAAATCGCGATTCGATATGATATCGTTTATCAGCCCAGCCCTACTATAAATGTCTAGATTTACAGCACAAACCCTAAATATATCTCAAATATGTTCCCAAAATACTTTAATGAATAACCTATGATAAATAACGATTCGTGTCTGTATTTGTATTTGTTAAAAGGGAAAATTATTCTTATTTCTATTTGAATTAAATTCATAACCCATCATGCAAACTCGGGGAGCCCCCCTCGAATCTACTTCTAAACTTGAGCGTGTGACAGGAGGGGAAGTGGAATATGCAAAAGGGAAAGTGATAAATCAGTCATACGTGAACACACAGTATGAACAGCACGAAATTCCTCCTATGCATTTAAACCCATTCACCAAGTAAGGCAGCAGCAGCCATGAAACGCGCTCAGGGTACCTCAGAGGTGTCTAGCTGTCTTCAGGACCTATCCACGACTTTCTGATCGCAGGGCGAGTGCCCAACCACTCAGGAGGGTTTCCCAAATACAAAATATTTGTCCGAATACGGTATTCGTAAAACACACGTTTACACAGTTTATACAGTTTACACTGAACTCCTGCAGTGTTGTACTGGCAGTTCATTTGGTATAAGCAGGTAAATACAGTAATACACTCATTTAATTTACAGTAATATAAATTCTATGCTTTAAGAGGAACAAAACGAATAACAAGAGAAGATTCAGAGAAACAGTCAAGGCTCCACACAGGAAACAGTTCTGGGAATGCTGGACTGCAGCTGCCAGAGATGCATCACAGGGCACCAGCCAATCAGCAGCAAGGAGAAATTAATAATGTTCTCAGACTGAATACTTTCAAATCTCCCAACTCTGAATACAGCAGTATTTCCCCATCCCAGGACAGGCTTTCAATGTGTTCTCCTGACAGTACTAAAAAACGTATAGTTATTTTTCATATGAAAATATAGATGAATTTGTGTTAATATTAATCTTACAATTAATAGCACTAAAAAGCATGTATATACAACTAAACACACTGCATAGCAGATAGTGATTTTATGTAGTTTATCAGTTTTAATTTACTTCAGAAACCTGGTTTGACTCAGTCAGTCCTTCATTAAAGTAAATCAGGAGCTGCTGATGGAATTTCACAAATCCAAACAACAGCTGGAGGAACCGACAAGGAATCTGGAATTGAACCTGTGTTCTCCTCATCAGCTCCTGAAATATCAACTAAATATCAACTACTTCTTTCGAATCAAAACAAATCTTGATACTTTTTACTACATTCTTGCTTGTTTACACTTATTGTAACATTAATTTTGCTTGCAGAAAGACACTGAGGGAAAAAAAGAACACTGAGAAAAAATGGTTTCAGCAATTTGCATAGGTGACTAAGACTTTTGTATATTAGTGTGCATGTGTGTGTGTGTGTGTGTGTGTATCTATAAAAGATTTACTACCCCAGCTACAAATGCATAATAACATACATCACAGTTTATTACAATTTCTCCTGCTCAATAGATAATCCTTAAATAAACTTGCAGTCAATATATTCAAACCAATCAGATATAAGCTAGCTGTTATATTAGTAGACTGAATGTCCTGGGAATAAGGATATTTACACCCTACCATATATTACAACATAATATATTTCGGAGCGTTCACATTTAAGGGTGGGATGAAGGCTGTCTGCATCACCAGTACCACCTATTGACAAATCAGCAGTACTGAACAGAGTAAAAACACACTTGAGCAGAAACTCACAGCTGCTGTGGATTAAGTTTAGAACTGTTCGTGCATTCAAACTGCAGCCTCTCCCTGGATAAAAAATACAGCATCCACATTCATAGTTGTAATCTGTGGGGTGATGAGTTAAAAAAAAACCTTGACGTGAACATTTCCAAAAATGTTCAAGATTCAAGATTCAATGTGTGTAAATGAAAACAAGAATACTCTTATCAGTTTTCAGCAGTGTTGTGCAAGTTCACACTTTTCATGAACTAGTTCAAAGTTCAGTTCACGCATGCTCAAAGTGAACTGTTCA
>JBBKCR010000128.1:19847729-19861130 GCA_037577295.1 Ladigesia roloffi | reverse complement strand
TTCAGTTCAAAGTTCACTGAAATATGAACGTGTTCAATGAACGCGTTCTTTTGAACTAGTTCATGTACAACACTGGTTTTCAGCGTGTCTTAGATCCGAGGCTATGGACCGGGCCTGTTTAAACAGCAGAAGGGAGCACACTGAGAGAGCAAATGAGGACAAAGTCAAAGAGAGGTGAGGGGAAAAACTTTCTTTGAGCATCTCAGGGGAAAGCCCTGCCGAATCCTGCCAAACATCTATACTTTGGAGATGTCGCCCTCTCATGGCTAAAGAGAGTAATTACAATTACTTCTACTTCTGAAGAAACGCTCCAGGAGCTTTCAGTAAATTTAAAGTTAAATTTGAGTGTTCAGCACAACACATAATACACAGTGTAAACATCACGAACATCATTCCTGGGATTCAAACTCAAGACCTTCTTATTAGAGGGGAACTTCCTAAACTTCAGGCCACCAGCTGATCCTAATTCAACATAGTCTGTTGTTTACACTTGACTTGGCTGAAGACCTAATGAGTCATTAGGTTCTAACTAGTAGAACTGAAAGGGTGCCCAAACTTATACACTTTTTTTTCCATTCACTTATTAAAAAATAACTGAGCATTAATGTATGTGAATGTGTTCCTTTCACTTTGAGCAGGGCTGCACTTACTTTTAGAAATTATCAGGGTATCAGTCTCATATATTATAAAACATATATACATTGTCCGTCTGATTTCAGTGTCTCGAATCATTGTTCAGTTATTCATAAATATTTAAAAAATCCCATTAATGTTGAGTGATATTGCTCCTTCAGACAAATCATTTCAAGCAAAAGTCAAAGTCTGCTGAAATATTCATTGTTACTGACAAATATCACTATGATATTTCACCCAACTGTTTTCTCCATTAATCCTGCATAATCCATAACTGTCCACATGTGGCACCGCAACATGTGGACGCTCACGCTCATTTCCTCATAACTAACATCCATATTTAATAGTAGTATGGTTGAGCATCTGCCCCTTCAGACAAGTCCCCTTGTCATCAAAATATTTTTAGGTTTAGTGTAATTTCCTCCACAAAATATTGGGATCAGAATCAGCCAAGGTGCGTTAAACATGAGATTTGTGAGGTGATCTTATGATATATACACCCACACTCATGCAGTTTTTGTATTGAAATTAAGATTAAGATAAGAGACAAGAGAAACCTTTATTAATACCTCAAGTGGCTTACTAAAGTTAATAAGGTTAATAAGAACTTAAAGCCCTAGAATATGAAAATGTAGGCATTACACTCTCTCTTGTATTCTGAACGGTTGGCTGAAATCTACTCTAACAGTTTACTTATAACACAATGGCCTTTTAATGTGTCATTGGTTAAACTGCTGCTAAAGCTCCCTCTGCTGTTCACCAACTCATCCTGCATTTGATTTCATATATTGATTCCTCTGGAAGATCAATTCAGCACAACATCTGCTCACATTGTGCAGAAATTGTCTAAAATACATGGCTTTATATTAAACTTTACATGCAGTGTATAAATATGTGTAGGCAGAACTGTGGGCTACTGCTATTTCAGGGGGGGCACACACACACATACTCAAAGTTGAAATAAGAAATTAAGGAATTCAAATGTTTTATTTGGAATAACAATGCTGAGTTCATCAACAAAAACATTAGCATAAAGAAAAAACATGCGGCATGCAGCTCTCGATCATCTGAGAGGCGGACCACTGGAGAAGACCGGGACCCGTGACGTCACCGAGACAACCGGAGCGGTGCTCTGACCAAATTCAGATTTAGGTTTTATTTGTCACATACAGTGTCATACACGGTACAATATGCAGTGAAATTCTTACTTCAGCCCGACCTTAAAAAACTGTAAAGAAAAACAATAGAAACAGTCTGAAAACCAACAGCATCAGGAACCACCGGTAGCAAATAATTTTGGAGTGGAACCTGGGACACCCCTTTGGCTCTGCCACTGCTCAAAATAAAATAAAAACAATTACACAGAGACTCCAGCGCAGGTTTAACACAACCCAGTCAGCTTATAGACACCTTTAAGCGCAGTGTCATAACTTACACGTACTCACAGCCAATCAGTTCAGTAAACAAATGGTCCGTCCGTGCTTCATATGTTTGTGACCCTCAGCAATTGGGTAGAGAAAAGAAATTGACGTGACAATCCTCATATTACGGCGAAAAACGTATGTTTCTGGAACTGTGTACGGGAAAGAGATGGAAGGGGTGTATCTGTGTTGTGATTCACCCTCCTCACACCGCGACAATGGTTCCTGAATGTGCGTGTCGCGATTCCGGTTTTGTATCGTATATCGTTACAGCACTTATAACAGCACAATAACTTATTTTTATAGCTTAATCTAATGCCATTATAGCTCCATAGAGAATATATTACGTTATTTTTGGTGGTTATTGCTTTTTCAATATATAACATAAAATGGTCCATAATGAGAGAGTAGTTAGGATCAGTTATATGTGTACACATCATTTTATTTTATTGGGTGTAAATTCCCTAAAAAGCTAAAATGCAAAAACAGCACACAAACTGTTCATGCAGTATATTAATACTTTGTATGCTACAAATCAAATATGCTGTAGGAGAATTTTATAAACACTCTTGAGCCTAATGCAGGTTTGGGGAGAGGGTAATTTAATCTTAGCTTCAGGCTCGTATACTCAAAATATAAACAATCTGAGTTCTTGCCTATAAAGGAACCATCAGTGAATGTTCATCTTTAAACAACCAGTTCGAGTCTTATCTTTAAACAGCACTGACCACCATTATGGTCGGCTGTTTAGATGATTTTATAAGGCTAACATTACCATGTACTCAACAGGGCTGAAATGAATTATACACTTGTTTGCATTTCCACTCACTGGAGTCTAAATTGTGTAGCGGCTGGGCTTCTGGAGTATATGCAGGGGCATAGCACTTTTGTCAGATTATATTGTATTAAATTTATGAAATTGTATTTATAACTTGGCATCACTATCTCAGAACCGCAATTCTGTATTGCAATTCATGCACACGCATTTTCTTTTGTATGTGCTGTCACTTTCTTTGACATAAGCAGATAAGTATGGTAAGAAATACATTTAATTTACTGTTATAAAAATAAAGGGCTTTAAGAGGAAAGAAATGAACATAAAACAATGCACGCTTTATTTGTGTTCTCTGGACAGCACCAAAAATGTATTTTTTCTATGGAAATGTAGCTGAATTTTCATTGATATGTATGTTACAAATTAAGTAAACTATACATTCTTAATAATTTAGTTCTAAAATGCATGAAAAATGCCATGCAAAAAGATAATCTGGGTCTCATCCTCCACGCCCCTTCTTCCTTGTACTGGGTTGTTTATGTTTGGGTGCAGTGCGGTGGACCTGATGAAACCTAATTTGGTTCATTTTATTAGATGACTGAACATGGTAAAAGATCATGTGATCATGTCTATGTGAGTTTGTCGCGGAAAAATCAGCATTTATTATTTTAATAATAATTATTATTTTTCTTTTTAAATGATTTAAGGTTTATTTTGTAACCATTTGATTCACTGTTTTAATTATTTGTGATTATGTTGTTACACTGGGATTTCTTAATTATAAATCCTTAAGTAATGTTAAAATCAAATAATATGCTATTATGTGGGTTTAAAGTAAATATTAAAATTAGTTAGAAACAGCACATATGTTGTTTAGCTTAGCTTAGGTGATTAGATGTTCTCAGGGACACTTCGAGGGTTGGAGTGACTTCTCTTTTAATCTATAACAATGTATGTTTAGACTAGAGTAACTCCGAGAAGTCGGTAAGCAAGCCCGAATCCTACGTAATTCTGTATATAATAGGTTGGGGGAAAATCTTACTAACTCTGAGCAGAATAGACTTTGATAGACGTAGGTGACTAGAGGTGTCACTGTGTTCTGTTTTTACTTTCTGTTTCTCCATTCTGTCAGAATGCAATTAAATCTTTCTTTTGATTATTTGAGTGAAGAAAAAGACTGTTCTTTCCGTGAATCTCTGACACCAGGGCGATTTTCTCTGGCTAAATGGCGAATTGCCAAAACAGAGTTTAATTATCAGCTTGAGGCAAGTGCACAAAAGTATTGGGACACCTGACCAATTGGTCTTCAATGACATTGCATTAAAATCCACATGCTTTAATATGGAGTTGGTCCCCTTTTTGCAGCTATAACAGCTTTCACTCATTTTGGAAGGCTTTCCTTAAGATGTTGGAGTTTATGAAAGGATTTGGACTCATCCCAAAGGTGTTGGATAGGGTTGAAGCCAGGGCTGTGTGTGGATCAGTCAAGTTTTTCCCACACTGAATTCATCCTACCATGTCTTGCTTTGTACACTGGGGACAGTCATGCTGGAATAGAAAAAGGACTTTCCCAAACTGTGTCCAAAGTTGGAAGCAAGGTTATGTCCAAAATTTCTAATTAAGCAGAAGCTTAAGATTGCCCTTCATTGGAAATTGGGCCTAGCCTAAACCTTGAAAAACATGTGTTTCCTAAAATTTTGTCCACATAGTGTATATCCCAGGCATCCATTAAATGTTAGCTACCTTGGTTTTACACTTCCAGAACAAAACTAAAGAAGCAAGGCTCGATGACACCTAGATAAAACCAACAAATTTTAGCTTACTGAAACATTTATTAAAGCTTATAATAAGAATAATTTTATTTAGCTTCAGAAAAAGTCAGTAATTATTAAATTATATACATATGAATCGACCCAAAATAATTCAGTGACTGCAGAATCAGCAAGTCCCCTGACCTAAACTGCCCCAAAAAGAAAAGAGCTGAAGAAAAGCATCCAATAGAGAGAACCATGTAGGATCTGGAGGGATTTCTTATTGAGGAGTGATCTCAGATTCGTAGCCTTGTATTATCCAGTCTCATCAAGCATTATTGGAGAAGATTCACTGCAGACAGGCTGCGCAAAGCAGGGCTGGCAACTCTCACGCGACTGACAGACAGCTCATAGCACATACCTCTTCTCATGCAAACTTTTTCATTTTCTTTTCCTCCGAGCACAGCAGTGCGTGCAACAACAAATCATTGACCCCCCCCCACACCCTTCCCCCAGGAACAAATCTCACTCCTAGATGAACTCAAAAGTTGGCAAAATACTACACACAGGGATGGCATTACTTGTGACTTCAGAAACTATCTGCTCTATACTCTTATTGCTCAAGTTCAGAAGGGCCCCACTTCCACCTGAGTACAAAGCAAATGGCAGTTTTTGGTGAGAGGGTGAAGTCCAAATATCCTTCTGTTCACTAAAATAGAAAACAAAAAGCCATAGCCCTCAAAGTGCCTAGTGAGTCGGCAGGCCCCCCAGGGGGTGGACTTAATATCGGCAAGAGCGGACCTGATATCTGTCCGCGGTCCCAGGGGGGGGGCCACGGCCAACACCACATCACAAATATGTGGGTTTTCACTATTCACGTGTGTTCATGAAACGTCGGGGGTTTACATTGTATATAAATTGTCTATATAATCAAACTTCCCTTACATTTTCTCAACATCTAAATGAAGCTGCCAAAATGTCCTGTTGTTGATTTAGTTCATTGATTTGGTGATGCAATGAGAATTCGCTTTCACTGTTTTTTGGTTTATCACTCATTAGCCCCTTCCATCTACACTGAGGTTTCACCCCAGACTGCTCTTTTTAAAAGCACAGTGAAGAGTAAGTGGTCATTTTCATACAGCATTTTTCCAAAAATGTTATGTAAAAATTTGGATGTGAAATAATTGTCCGGGAAAAAGTAAAATGCAAAAAAAATGTAGGACTTATTACATTCCGTCATGACTAATCCAGGACAAAAATCTGTATTTTCATAACATTTTATTTTCTTTCACAGTGGTTACAACAATATACCTATGCTTTCCCATACAGCTTGCATTCTATGAAGACATATCCAACTGCACTGAAAAGCCTTATGCGTAGCCTAACAAAGCCATCACTGAAAATCCTGACTGAGAAAACTCAACAGAGGCTTTCTTGAATGCATTGTCCCATATCTAAAGAAGAAAAGGCTGAAAGTGCAGTGCCCCTGAACAGGCGGAGCCCCCACAGAGCTGCTGGATGAGTGGCTTTAATAAGCGTGTTGGGGTGGAACGCAGCACCGGCTGCGGGTCCTCTCCAGGTTTTGCAGCGAGTCGGTGTAGCCTGGGGATCGGAGCCCAGGCCTCATTAAGTGTGCTGAGGAGACACATCACGAGCACTTTTACAGAGACGGCCTGCTCCGATCTCTCATTACAGCCATATCCCACCCCAGGCACTCCACACACAAACACACACAAACCCACACACACTCACACCACACACACAAACACTCACAAGCACACACGCCTTTCAATATCAAATCAAATCAGCCAGCCGGGGAAATAACCCAGAACAACACACACAAACAAGTCTGGCCCAAATCACACACACCACACCCACAAAGTCCACTGACTGTGAAGTATGGGTGAAAGACATGATGATATTTTAATCGCTACTGTGATAAATTACATAACTCATACACCATACCATACATACATACATACATACATATATATATATAAATTATTTAGATCAAGATTAAAGAACCAATAAACAACAACCAGTGAACAGTAACCATAACAAGCAGCTGACTGGTGGTAAAGCCTGTGTTTTACTTATTGATTGGAATTTACTCTTCCTTTTGAATGTTGAATCAAATACTGACTTTGGAGGAGTAATGTGGATACATGTTGTGTCTAAGTGCATTTAGATAGACGCTACATTTATGCAGTACACACAACACCCACTGGGGTGTGTGTGTTTGTGTGTGTGTTTGAGGGGGTCTCTTTGTCTGCTGAGATCCTCATGTAAGGAAAGGGCTGTCATTTTGACTGGAGCCAGCTGTTGGAGCAGAAACCCAAGTAGCCAATCTAGTCTAAGCAAACCTCAGAAAGTCTAAAGACGCACATTTCTGTAAAAGTGTTGTTGATTTTCTCATTTGCAGTGCATAATTTCTACCTATTTCCTATATTTAACATTTAGCATAAAATGTGGCCAGTTTGTGTCATGCATTAAAACGTGTAGAAGTGTGTTCTCTGTCAAAGGCCTACTTATGTTCAATTTGAAAGTCAGCCAAACCTCATTCATTCTCCAAACATTTTCATGGGGATTTATAATGTGTCATCAGTTATATTTTTGCCATGTTGCCCAGCCTTCCTGTGAAACACTGACCTTTGACTTGTTACCGAATATGTGTCCAGATAGTTCTTCTGAAATCAAGTATAAATAGAGAGTTTGTCCCTGCTTTCCTGCAGTGACAACCTCTACTCTTCTGGGAAGGCTTTACACTAGATGCGGAAACATTGCTGTGAAGATTATATTGCGTTCAACCACAAGGGCATTTGTGAGGTTGAATTAGTTCTGGATCACAAACTCCACTCGGTCTCATCCCAAAGGTACTGGATCCAGATCTATCACTCCAAAGAACGACTCCACCGCTCCATAGGCCAGTGGTGGGGGGCTTTATACCCTATAGCCAGCGCTTGACATTTGGCATGTCGAGGTTCACGCAGCTGCTGCATTCTCCTGGCAGGGCTTTTTAAATGAAGATTATAAAAGCTGTGTGTCAGTGATGGAGGCACTTTAAAACGGCTGATTTACTGTCTGAACACTTCTGGTCATAAAATAAACCTGCACATATGTCTGTAAGACAGGAAGGGAATTCAGGGTGCTGTGTGTTAGCTTCAGCTTAAAGGTTCAAAACGTATGAGTGTTGCAGAACATCCAAAGCAAAGCACTAAAGCTCAGCTGGAAGAATCAGCCTCATCCACAACAAAGTGGAAAATACTGCCTGACACCATGTAACCCCGCAGCCCGTCTCTTGCTGTGGTTACTCAAAACCAAGAGCAGCACACTCAAAATGGAGGACTAGCTGCTTAACCTCCCACACACGGAGAGCTGCTGAACAGAACACAGAACACACACACACCAGCAGCCTGCGTGCTGAAGGTTTACTCAAGCACAGAAGCCATTATCGGTGTTTACACGCCCCGCTTTTAACTCTCTGGTGAAGAGCAGTGTCCCTCATTTCCATCCACTCCACTGTCCACTGCAGGCCACTAATGTGGCTCTAATGGCATAACGTGTTTACAACAGCTGCTTGCGTGAGAGAACAAGAGAGGGAAAATGCTATTATGTAAATTATTGTTTTAAATTAGTTTTGTTTTTTGTTTGTTTTTTTTTTGCTTGCTTTAAACTCCTCCAGAATAGCAGACGACAAATGTCAGTGAAACGGCCTTAAGAGGAACTTTAAAGACCAATTAAAGACTTTAAAAACCCCCCAGTGGAAAAAAAAGAGAAGATGGGAGCAAATTCCACGTGTTTGTTTTACATGAAGCAGGAGGCTGCCTCTTTCTTCAATATTGACACACCTGCTTCAAAAACCTGACCATGTTTGAACATGCGGGATATTATTTGTTGAACACAGTTTACACAATGCTCCTATTCAGACCAACAGCAAGCAAAGCTTGGCAGTAAACGCAGGTCATTTTTGAGGACAAGAAGGCAAACCAACTTCAGAGCGAAAGAGTGAGAATATATAAAAGCGAGAAGATGATAAATGAACAAATTCAAATTCACTTAAAATGTTCCTGTGATATTCTAATGTACACTGATAAAATCTGACACTTTTATGTAAACACTGATATTGCCATAAGGTGGAGAAATTAAATAAGAAACCATTGACAAGTAAACAGTCAAGCAAAATAGCACTCAAAGATAAACCACTATTTTACCATTGCCATTATTGCAAATAAAAAACTGCGCAGTTCTTGCATACCTCCCATTACTAGTAAGTTAATATTTGTACAGCATACCACCCTGTGGGACTGTTTACATGTTGGTGATGACATTACACAGAATTTTAACAAATCAGTAAAAAGGCATCATTGTTTTATTTTCCAAATTACCATGGCTTTAGCTACATTATAAAACTACATTATGAGCATTGGGACTCATGACCATTACACCAAGAGGGACTTTATTGACATTGCATTCAAATACATACATTCATGTAGGATGGGAAAGGCTCACAATCTCCATTCCAGTTCAACCCAAAAGGTGCTGGATGGGGTTGAGATCAGGGCTCTGTGAGGGCAAGTCATGTTCTTTCACACCGATTTCACCCTACTATGACTTTATGTAGCTTGCTTTGTGCACTGGGACAGCAGCAGTCATGCTGGAATTGAAACGATTCTTCCCAAAACTGTGAAGCATGGCATTGTCTAAAATATCTTGATTGCTGAAGCATCAAGATTAAGTCCTTCAGAGGCAGTAAGGGGTTTAGCACAAACTCGGAAAAAAATGTATTAGTGTGTCCCAATCCATCTAGTGTATTCCTGCTATGCCACACTCTCCGCTTTTATCCACTAGAGGGCGCTCTTAGCCCATTTTCAATGCCACCATTATGTTCGGTGTTGTAAAAAAAACAGCTCTGAAGGGTTATCCAGACATCATCGGTGTTTTGCACAGCTCTTTTGAGCACATACGCCTTACGTTCAGCTTTTCTTCCGAAGTTAACGCTGCTGTGTGAGGTACAGCAGTAATACCGTGAGATGTGGCTGTGTTTGTGCAGACAGAGGTCCGTGCCAGCTTCCTCTCCTCAACAGCCGTTAAGAGCATTAAACCAGAAACCACCAGAGACGAGGAAACCGGGAGGGATCTGTGTTTTCTCCATCATGTACTCCTCGCAGCTCCCCCCAGGGGGTGCCACACTCAGCTCTGAATGTAGAGGGGGTGGGAGAAGGTGGTGAAATGAGCAATTCTGTTGCTAACCCCAGGGCCTGTCTCCAATCCAAAGAAAACCAAATCCCTAATCACTTCTCCTACTCCCTTCCACCCTGCAAACCCACCATACAGCGAGAAGCACTGTCTAACGAGCTGCTGCTCCTTCAGCTTGTTCCTGATGGAACCGGGCGAAGCGAGACAAGTCCTTTTTCTGACGAGATGGAAAAAAGGCCATATGGCAAGACCTTCTGGCCTTCATGAAGTGGAACAGTGGGCTGCCACCAAGGAGAGGCACACGGAGAGCTGTGTGGGGATGGTACCTTGCTCAAGGGTAGCTCTGTGGTGCCATTACAGTCCGTTGTATTCGAACCCATGTCTTTCAAATCACAGGGGCAACTCCCTAACTACTACACAACCAGCCATACTGTATGTATGTGTCAGTTTTCTATATTTTCTTTCATTCTTCTATTTATTTTACTCTTGAGTATTACTAGTGCCCCATGTGACAGCTGGTTCCCTTGAGTAAGGGACCGTCCCCACACATTCTCCCCAGGTCCTCCATCGCTGGCTGCCTACTGCTTCACATGGTGAATGGGATAAATCCAGAGACAGAATTTCACACTGTTCACAATGTGTGCTGTGCTGTATTCACATATGCCTATAGGAGGACTCTTTACAAGTAAGAAGGTACATGGGAACGGAGAAGACTGTCTTAATTAAATGTGTCAACATGCATTCTAAATCTTCAAGCAAGCTAATATAACTAGAATAATATACACCATTTCTAAAATCATTTAATATACACCTGATCTCAACGTCATCTTTGTACACTCCATGATAACACTGCCCATGTTGAAGGCTGTGGTCAATGCCGCGTTTTGAGCAGTCCACTGGTTTAACCAGATTAGCGTGCACTGTGATCTTAACCCCACCTTTCATAAAGCTTCTCCAGAGGAACATGGTAGGCGAACGGGGCCATATTGCATTCCAGATCCATATCAGCTCATTCAGAGCCTGCCTTCTCTCAGCAGACTGTAATGGAAGCAAAGCAGGCTCTCCATATTAAAAACAGACGCTTCCTCCCTGGCCTCATCCCTCTCCCCACAGCAGGCTGTTGAGATTGGACTCATGCATCTTCAGGGGGCTTTCTGTGCAGTGTGCTCGACAGATCCGCTATGCTGAGCCTGTGAAAAGCCCCTCATCTCAGGGATTTAGAGCAGCATCTGATTACTGCCATGTTGCCACTTGTAATCCCAGAGTGTAGTAATTAGACCGGAATACTGCCTGGAAGTAGAGATCATGTAAAGTCTTAACGTATTGTGAAACGGTGTCATACATGACTAATATTCCTGGAAGAGTGAGATTACACACTGAAGGCATTTTTCTAAATTGGGTCGGTTATCTTGGTCTTAAAACACGTAACTACTCTTAGCTTTTCACAAATACGTCCACAACCAGGGCTAAACTGCTGGTGAGATTTCAGCATTCCTGCATATTAATGATCAAAAAAATCTTGAAAATACTTTAATGTAATGTGGCAGTGAAAGCCTTACATTTATTCAGGGGTGGTAAACACATCCAATACATTTAGGATCAGTGTATATCAAAAACACCGCCCACAGCTGCGTAAATCCATCTGTTGTGGACATCACAGTTCTGGAGATTAGTTACCGCAAGACACTCATGGTTCACTCTACTGGTGAAGAAGAGAAGCAGGGGTGAAGTATTCTGATGCAGGACAAAGAAATTGTGAGGGATAATAACGATGCAGTAGCTATAATAATTTTACACAACGCATTGAATGTGATCAGTGTTTAAGCATTTGATGAGTGTTAACACGAGGCAGACTCTCTAGTGTGAGAGATATCAGCATGCTCCAACAGTTCGGCGGAAAATCTAATTTACACAATTTTCTCCTCTCCATAGATTCATTTAATTGGTTAAGACATGTTTGGAGCCCACTATTTGCTTCCTAAGTTTAGAACTGGAGCTACAAGGGTAACATTGCTAAAAAAAAACACTAGAAGTGAATATTCACCCGAACTGTTTCTGTAAATACACCCCCAAACCTTCTGTTAGTCCACTCAAACCACATCCAGCTCTTCTTTAAAGTGCCCATAGACTGGTTCAGGGCACAATATTACTTGCTGAACAGACACCCACTGTGTTGCTGAACAATGTACAGCCTTTTTAGGCAACACTATTGACCTCTTGCTCCTGCTCGATACTTTAGCCTCGCAGCTACAGTTCTGAATTAAAGAGGCAAAGTTTATGTTGAAACATATCTGATCGATTATTATCTGTGGTCAGTGGAATAATGTATGAATTTGATTTTTGACCAAATAAATAATTTTAAGTATAGTTCCTCCAGAGTTAATAATGTGGTGCAATTAGAATTTCAAATAAATTGATTATTGTTCATGAAAAACCAGGCTCAATTGAACATGGCATTTCCTGAAGTTATTTTCTGCAGCCATTAGAGACGGCCAAAGTACACATCAATAAAACTGTTGACTGTTTAAATAAAGAGATAAAACCAGCCTTTCATGAAATGAAATCTGTGGAACACATATCATTGGAATGGACAACACAGTCTTGTGTGTTACTGAAATTTTGAAGCCAACCTGTTATATATTTTTAGGCAGGATATCATATCTCATGGCACAGAATGCAGTGTGTTTTCTTGGGAGCTGTAAAATGAACAGTTAGCAGGTCAACAAATCAACATACAGCATTAAGCCTATTATGTGGTTGGAGTTCAGTCTGGAAATATTTCATACCGAGACAAACTGCATCTGGATGTGCCGGGGTGAAGAACATTCTCTCTATATATAATCCAAGGTGAAAGAGGCCCCAAATGGCTTTGAATTTAAACATCTTCTTTCAGCAGCTCTCTTAGGTGGTGATATTCGGGCAGGCTGTGGGTGCATTTACCCCTGGCGTGTGAGTTTATCACCTGCCGGCCCAGGCAGTGCCTACCCCGCTCGAGGCAGCCAGGAGGATGGACTCAAGGAAGATTAATTGGGCGGTGAAGGTGCGAGGAAAAACAAAGACCAATCTATCTGCGTCTGGGAAATCAGACAGCCCCACAGAAAGCCGAGTGAGAGAGCTGGCATGGCTATCTATCACAAGACACTCATTACACACAAGGTCAAGGTGCTTTCTGTCTCCAGGCCCCAGGAGAACATCTATTCCCTGCACAGTTTCACCCTGAGGCCCAGTGGTCGACCACAGGCCACAGGCTCCCTACAGAGTTCCTCTAAATCCAGCAGTCACCCACAACAAACCATGTACGTAAAGAGATAGTTTAGCCGACATTCAATCAATGGAAACAGTAACCATCGAGAAGACCAAATGATGTCTGTAAGTTTGTCCATTTTCATCTTATCAATACTCATTTCATGCAGTGCTAGAAGCCACAAATTTACTTCAAGATGGCTGCCAGAGTCAGCTTCAGCTATCCGATGTCATATGGTTTTTACCTGCCAGTCGAATATTTCTACTCCAAAAAATTAAGAATAGTCTGTACACCATGAAATCCAACACACTCACACACACTCACACACTCACACACACTCACACACTCACACACTCACACACACTCACACACTCACACACA
>JBBKCR010000128.1:19811839-19837439 GCA_037577295.1 Ladigesia roloffi | reverse complement strand
TCATCACTGTGATCAATTCACTGTTTGCATCTTATTTTGGGGGATTCATGAGCAACAGACATTAAGATGTGTTAGACTCATAAGGTAAAGAATGTATTGAAACCAAATTAGGAATTTATGGTAAATTCAGATTTTTAGCTGAGGCCTATTACTCTTTGACCTCAAGTCACTCTAACGAGGTGGACAGTGATGCTTTCTTTGATGGCTGAATTAATTTCTAATGAGCATCCTGTATACCAGTTAAATTAGACCAAGACTCATTCAAACTTAGAAAAAAACACTCAAGACGTTTTTGTCAGCATGAACATTTACTTTTAACATGTCATATAACAAAGTGATATAAACTAGAAATCAAGTATCTTTGTGGCGTAACAGTTTTATTTTAATTCCACAAATTTTTCAAAAAAATTACAAAATACTCAAATGGGGAGAACACAGGACTCACAATTTTGTTTTAATTATTTCTACTTTTTGTTTACATTGTGTCATCCCATGGCGACTACTAATATATACAATAAGCTTCAAGATACCAGTATATATAAATCTTAGCAGTCAGAATTTACATTCTGCTATTGCCGCTTTGAAACAAGAAGCTAAACCATTGACAACACTCAACACCAAAGGTTTAAGACACAAAAAAGGGGGACAAAAGGGAGAAAATGCTGAAATAAAAGATGATGTATACATCAGAGACAGAGACAGGTAGATGGTAGAGTCTTAACTCAAGGAAAAAAAAGAAAAAAGGAAAAGGCCTGATGTTTGAATTAGGGGTTGTACTGTCAAAATGGGTTTTTGTGCAAGTATTTAAAGAATATGGATGTACTTTTTTTTATATATATATATATAAAAAAGAAAACTAGCATCTTCTGAAACAGTACTGTTTATCAAGTATTATTGAAATTAAAACTGATAACAAATCCACCTTGCAGCAATGATGATATCAATGGACGTAAAATGAATTCTTCGAGGATATTTAAAAAAATAATAATTCCAACGGGTCGAACATAAAAACAGCGAATACTGCATGTAACAGTCCACAATGGCAATCACTCAGCCTCATCACGACTGGGAGAGAGAGACCAGGAAGGTCATGCATCGTGTAGGAAATGCAGTGTCAGGAATGCAGAGAGAAGCTGCAGTGGCAACATGTTCATCTCCACTACTGCAAACATGCACACAAACGCACTGTCTCTTGTTCAAAGCTCTTTCTCCGTCTCCTGCTGAAAACCATGTCGTTTGAGTTATCACAGTGAGAATGACTGAGTAAGGAGCCTCGCACGCTGGAGGCAAAGTGACACGAGTAGTGAAGCTGGCCTTGAAGACCCTGCCATCTTTTTTCTTTTCTTTTTTTTCTTTTCTCCCCCGGTTAGCACCCTTTGACTATTAAAAAAACGTTAAAAAGCACTCATGGCAACAGAGGGGAAACTACAATATCAAGCCATTATCATCCAGGATCAGCTAATTTTTTTTCCCCCACAGAGTTGCATGTAAAGATCTGAACCTAATTCGCTTGGGCAATGTTCCAAATTTCAGCTTCTTCACTTTGGTACACAGAAAAAGGACAGAAATATGTACTTATTTCCCCACGTCAGTGCACTTAAAACCAATTAGAGTTTCACATTTCAGCTTTTCAATGCTTTTCAGTGCAATTTTGGCTTTTCAGAAGGATCTGGGTGTAAGCCCTCATGCGCGGCCTGTGACAAAAGTACTCTTAGCTTTCTTGTGTCTTATGCCTAAAAACTCATTCTAAATCCAGAAACAATAATGAAGGAAATGAAGATGGTCATATCATGAATGGGTCTGAGTAAGGGTCTGTGTCTTGTTGACAGTCTATTGGACAAAAACAGCTCAACTTGAGCATTCAGCTTAGGTGTGTGCGGATAAAAATCTGGTACCGTTCTCCCAGCGACCCCGTTTTATGGACTACAAACCACCTGACATGGCTACTTGCTCAAATAATGCCATCTCGTTCCCCTCTGAAACAAGGGATAATGCTTCAGAACTATTATGTCGGAGGTCTAACAACTTGGTTAGGAATCCACACCTAATAATAATTATAATAATCATCATAATAATAATAATCATATGTATATATTTATATATATATACTATTTACAGACTCAAAAAAACGCCATGCTGCAGCTTTTCTTAAAATTATGAAAACCTCCTACAATGTATTAAAATAAACATTGAATTTAAGATAGCACTTTTCAGATATAATGGCCCAACTGTTCTCTTCCTCTTTTTTGAATAAGCACAGTGACAAAGTGTCTGGTATTCTAGCACCTACAAAAACGTCAGGGAAGCTTCTCAGAGGATGTTCATGCAGGAAAGTCACAATCAGTCTTGAGGACGTTGTCACTACTTGAATGCTATATACCAAAAAGAAGTCAATGTCTTTAGAAAATAAAAATGTCCATAATAGTAAAGAAAGCTGACAACAGAAAAAAGGTCTTCAGACAATCCTTGTCACTTTTCTGTTCTTTAGCAAACTAAAAATGTTTCAAGGACACGAGTTCCTTTTTTGTGACTGTTCTGGTGCGACCTCCTGTGTCCTGCTGACCTCTGCGATGTCACGTCCCTCTAATGATCACAGCTGCTTATCACTCTCCTTCTTCAACCGGCTGCAGGGAGACCAGACAACAGCACCAATCAGACATGTGCATTATAAACTTCAGCTTTCAGGATCAGTAGACAGATACACTGAAGCACAAATGTGTATTTCAGATTGTTGCTACAATAAAACAATTGAAGTTTATTGTTTGTCATCAGTCAGCTGTGTCAGAGCTGTTCTAATGTGTTTGGCTGACTGACCTGTAGTAGTCCTCCTGTCCAGGCAGAGGGCCCCCGTGCATGTGGTGATGTCCGTGCAGCCACTGCTGCTCCATGGCCAGTCTCTGCAGCTCTGCAGACTGTGCATGCATAGCCTGCAGCTGGTGTGCTGCTGACATGGGAGGTGGCAAACCTCCTGGCAACTCTCTAGGGTATGGAGTACCTACAACAACAGAATCAGGTATAAATATATGAAGATTAGTTTGTTAGACCAGACTTATCTAGATCAGAGTCAGACTGGAGTAACCGAATGTTGAGAAGTGTTTGTTGTGAAAAGAACTTACCAAACACAGGGTGCCGGAGCATCTCATGTTCGTGCGGGGGCTGTCCGAGCAGGGGGTTGGGGATGGCTCCAGGTGGGTAGGGAAAGCGCGCCAGGTGTGGTCCTGCAGCCAGCGGGTCAACTAGCGGATGGGCCCCCGAACCTGGGGGACACACAAGGCATTCACCACCACCTTCGCCGTGTCAGCAGTTTTTTTGTCAGGGTACAGAGGAATTATAACAGTACAGTCACAAAAGCATGCACATCACTCACATTCAAACATCAACCATTATCACAAGATTATATACACCATGCATTTCTGCAAGCATGCTATTTTTATTCAGATGCATATCACATGTTTCATATATTTGAGCAAATTAATCATATTTTACTCAATTTTTTATCATTTATTACATTAGAATATATTGTGAGGTGTAATATAATCAGAATATTTCCCTCACCTTGGTGCAGTGGATCTTGCTGATGCAGATGGAGGTGCGAGTGGATGTGCGAGTGCTGGTGATGGTGTGGCGTCACATTGAACATTTGCAACCTGGCGATGGGGTCGTTGGCCACTGAGGCCATTCTCTCAGCATGCAGTCTCTCAGCCGCCAAGCGCTCTGGGTAGGTCATATCTGGGCGCAGCTGGGGCCCAGCTAGTGCCAGTCTCTCCCGCTCTAATGGGTTCAGGCCCGGGTGGAAAGACGCGAAAGGGTGGCCGGCCATGTGCGGCAAACCGATGGGCCCGTGCCGGGCAAAGTGCTCCATAGGATTTGTAGAGGGATGCAGGCTATCAAGTTCAGGGGGTTTGACCTCAAACCCAGGCTTCATTCTCTCCCTAAGTTCCCGCTCACGGATCTCCCTCTCACGCATTTCTCGTTCTCTCAGTTCCCGCTCACGCATTCCGGGGTCTGCATTGTACAGACCAGGCATGTGGTAGGCCAGCAGGGGGTCTGCTGGGTTGAGGGACATAAAGAATGGATGGTTGCGGTTGGTGGGTGACATAACATGGGGTCGGGCATACTCGCTTAGCGTGCGCAGGGCCGGTGTGTCTGGGCCAATGTAAGGAGGAACTGCAGCAATGGTGGTGGGAGGGGGGTCGAAGGGTGGTCGCATATGTGCAGGTCCAGCCATCTGAGGATCGCCCATCCGACCTTCGTGAGAGGAACTGGAAGCTTTCTGTAAGGGCAAGATTAAATTCTGATTAGGTACATCAAATTTGTAGAATGATAAGACTGTTCATATGTACATATATTTTTAAGTCTGTATAAGGGAACCTACAGCAGCTCTCTCAGCCTCTTTCTCTCTCTCCCGTTCCCTTTCCCTCTCCTTCTCTCGTTCTCTCTCCTTCTCTTTCTCCTCCCGCGCCCTCTGCTCAGCTTCCCTCTTTGCTTTCTCCAGCACCTCTTCTCGCTTCTTGGCCAGCTTAGATGATGGCAATGGAGTGAAGTAGAAGTCCGTTCTTGCACATGTGTTGTAGCCTCTGTCCAAATACTTATAGAACCTAAAACAGGAGAACGGCATACATTAGACCAGGCGCAAGTACAGGTGTAGACCTAAAACCCAAGTATAAGTATAGTACATTTAAAAATCACTCTGCTGCACGAATGCGTATAGCGTAGTAAGCAGGACACCCGGGAAGTGAAAAATTCGACTAGTCTGCGGTCTGCAAGTCCTGTTTTCTGGTGGCGGTTTAGCAGCCATTTGAAAAAGCAATGCAATTACTTCATGACAAATAAATAACCTCTGGCACATCAGCTCATTATTCTATGGTAAAACCACTCAATCAGTCTCTTCACTGCCTGAGACATAATGAGCTGCACCCTGGGTGCATTAGCAGCCTCATTGCTATTCACTGGCAGTGTGTTTGCAGCACTTAGGACACAGCTCCACAACAGGCCTAACAATACTTATTCGTGTTCTGATGGAGCCTTTCACTTTAATGATGTCATCATTAATCTCAGCCCTGTCCTGGCCTTGATGACTGCAGAGCAGCTATGAGCTAAAGGTAAGAATGTCAGAAAACTCAGTATGCAACTACTTCCATCATTGTGGCTTCTTAATTTAAACTCACTGAAACGACATAAGATCTTGTTTACTGGTCAGTACTATAGCGCTTACAGGCTGGATCCTGTGCTCCAAGACTTGGCAATAAAATTGTGCCTCATACCTTGCAGACTGGCTGGCATGGCTAGGTGTGTTGACAATGGTGGGTTCTGGTGAAGGACTCCTCTGTGGCGGTGGGGGACTTTCTGGCTCCTCGGCTTCATCCAAAGGTTCTTCTTTAATTTGCACAGGGGGCACAGTGGAGGGTCCAGGACAGGAAGCACTGACTGAGGCAGGCAAGGGCATGGAGATGGAGGAAGGGGGCTGCTGCAGTGCAGCAAGGGGGCCTGTCGCAGAGGATGGAACTGAGGAGGATGGGACAGATGCTGAGCCACCTGGGATATATGGATGAGGAGGAAAAGTTGTTTGGGAAGGCGCTGAGTGTGAGGAGGTGGTGGAGGGAGGCAGAGGCGGTGCTGGAGGAGGTGCATGGCTGCCTGAGGCAGGCAAGGTTTGAGACTGGGTAAGCACTGGAGGCTGTGCAGGTGGAGGCTGCAGCTGCTGAGGCATAGGTTGTAGTGGAGGTGGGTGTGCAGAGGGTGGATGGTGCGTTGAGAGGGAGCTGAGGGGCTTTAAGGCAGGAGGAGGGGGCAAGTTGGAAGGCATCTGTGGAAAAGGTGGTGCCGAAAGGTGTGGGGGGTGCTTGTGTGATTGAGGGGTTTGCATCTGTGGGATGGGGGTGGTGGGTGGAGGTTTGATGTGGGGCATGGACATGGGTGCTGGGGGCAAGGGCTGCTCTCGAGGGGGCTGGCCACTGTTCTGTGAAGAGGACTGCTGAGACTGTGATGGAGGAGTGTGAGGCTGCTGTTGCTGAGACAGGTTTGAGGCTTGTGCCTGGCCTGATAAAGGGGATGGAGGGACCTGAGACTGAGCATGAGGGAAAGGCTGTGGAGGTAAAGGATGAGAATGAGGCATGAGTGAGCCTGTCTGCAGAGGGTGGCCCATGGGAGGCATTGGACCATGTAGTGGAGGTTGTAAAGGTTGGGAGCCAGTTTGGGAGGGCACTGGGGGCTGAGGCATGCCCTGCAAGGGCGAGTGAGGCGAGGGAAGCCTCTGAGGGTGCAGTGCTGCTCCTGACTGGATGTGAGAGAGCGTGCCTGCTGGAGGTATCTGCTGAGGAGGCATGGCTATGGGGGGGACAGATGGAGACACCTGGGACGGGAGTGCTGGGGCCCCTGATGATGGGGGAGTGGGTGCCGTAGGTGTGGAAGAAGCAGCTGTTGGTGGCAAAGAGCCTGGCTGACACTGGATGACAGGAGGGTGCTGGCCCTGAAGAACCTGCTGCTGCGCAGATGAGTCTGAGTCACTCTCGTTATCACGCGGGCTGGGAATGCTAGGAGAGGAGCTGCGGTTGTCCTGGTCAATGTCTTTAGGGTCACTGCTTCCCTCATCATTTACGCTGCGACCATCTGAACTCTCGCCTTCTCCCTCTCCCTCACACTCTGACGGTGAGTCAGGCCGACTCAGTTCCTGAAAGCCAAAGGAAGAATGGTCAATAAAATGAGCAGCAGCCCTGCTTCTAATGACCTGCTCAGTGAGCAGCATGGCCAGCATTCATTTCCATGAAAAAAAAAAATCCTCACAGGTTGCTACAGCAAAGTACTTGTGACTGAAATACATTACTTACTGTAATTGTCAATTTTAAATGAATGTTTGGTCAATAGAGCCAAGTGTATACATTTTTTTCCTTCTATTTTTGGTAAAGCTAGGCTTAAATGTACAATACTGACGGAATCATACCTGAGTCTTTGACTTCTTAGCGCTGGCCCTCTCTGGCTCCTCTGTGTCTGAGGAACCCTTCTCTCGCTGGCGTTTGGCACTCTTCATAGGTGATGGAGCCTCCTCTTTTATCTTCTGTTGTGACAGAAGACAAACATGTAGACTCTGCTGACGCACAGGCTAAAGTAGATGTTGAGCTAATGGTGTGTGTGGTACAGTGTGTTGTAACAGATACAGTAAAAGCAATGCAACTGTACCTTGCTCGGTTTCTTCATGGAGTCCGTTTTGCTATCAGTGCTGGATGTGCTGGCTGCACTAGGGGAGGTTCGACCACTTGACCGCAGGTCCTCATTGGTTGGTGAGGCTCTGCCATCTGGACTGGCTGTCTGCTTCTTTCGGCCACTTCGTAGTGTCGACATCTGCACCAATCAAACGCCCTCAATTTATACCTTTTTATAACTTTTTCAGTTCCCATGTCCTGAATTAACTGTCTAAGAAATACATGGGGATGAATCTGTAAAGTGGTTATCGTAGACAACATGAGATCAAAGCCTTGAGATGCAAACTTACTGGCCCACGGTTCCGTCGAGTCCTCATGCTATGCTTCCCACCGAGTCCATCCTCTTCCTCTTTGACAGGTTTGAACATGAACGGCGGCGGGTCCACAGGTTTCTCTATGGGGGGCAGTTCTCCGTACTTTTTGAAATGGATGCGGCAGTCGGTGCACAGCAGGATATTCTCACGACCCCCGTGGTGCCAGTCTTTGGAGGCTGCAAACACATTTCCAGCTTAAAATGAGCTCTGGTTCCTTGACTGCGCAAGCACAGTGAGTTAGGAAGGGTTACCTGGTCCCTGACTTACATCCTAACATCAAACACTCCGATGTCAGTGCATACGCACTTGGCCTCACCATGCCATATTAAACGGTGGCACTCATAGCCGACGCCATATGGGAGCTCTGCAAGTGCCAACTGCACCCAACAAGTCAGAGGGTTTAATGAGGCAAAGAACAAATGAGTAACTGTCAGGTTGGATGAAATTAGCAGTGACATCCACAGAGGTCCATCTGGCAATGGAGCGAGTGGGTGAATAGCACGGCTCCCTCAAACAGAGTGTAATTACAGGCCTGCTGTGGGGATTATTACGGGCCTGACGCGCCTATGATGCTAGCACTGTTGTAGGGCCTCCACCTGTCTCTCTGTGTTACTACCAAAGCCTAATACCATGATCACTGCACCTGGGGACTGGCTAACTGCTGACAGTGGAAAGCTCATATTTCACTGAAGTCGGTTGGATCAGTTCAGCAAGAGGGGGTGGGGGGAGTGAACATAACGCAAACAGAGTTTATTTACTGTGTAAATAAAGCATATTCATTACTGCTGAAGAGGAAAGGAAGGAAACAGAAACAGGGACAAATACGCAAGCTCGGCCTAATTAGAATGCAGTAATGCAGTCACTGCTAATGAAGCACAGTAAATAGAGAGCAGCCTTACTGGTGCTGAAACAGTGGCGGCAGGCGTAGCCCTTCAGCTCCTGCTCGCTGTCCTCACTGTCAAAGTCATCCTCGCTGGCTGAGCTCAGGTCCACTGAATGAGAGAGTGAGAGTTAACAAGCACACAATGACAGCTAATTTAACACTACAGTACAATCACACCTGCACTAATGTCTGCCCAAATTAATCTTACATTTGCAAGTATAGTCCACATTAAACCTCTTACTATTAGCACCCACTTTCTTATGTCATACAAAAGTGCAATTTTAGTCTACTAACATTTTAGATTTTTTACATACATATATGTATATTTGCATAATATAGCAACACATGCTATACTTCTGTTCAAATACTTTTACCAAATTTTAAAACTGTACACTATATATTAATTTATATTATCTGTATTTTAGTTTATTGTATTTTTACACTATTCTATTCCCCCAATTTTCTCTTAATTTTCCCACTGTCACTTTCTGCCAAACAAATTTCCCACTTGTGGGACTAATAAAGGTTTATCTTATCTTATCTTATCTTATCTTATCTCATCTCATCTTATCTTATCAGAGAGGAAACATTGCATACTTTATAGAATCTCCAATGTCTAAAATCTGTATTAGTGCACATTGATTTAGGGATGTTCTTTATAGCTGTGGTGGAATCTTGCTCTGTCTCCAGGCAAAATAGGCAGAGTGCACTTACAGAACTCGCTGGAAGGGGGTCGGGAGGGAGTGTTGACAGGCGTGGAGGCGGTGCGGGTCTTGATTCGGCGGAAGACTGGTTGTCTGCGGTGTCTGCGGTGGGCTCGGGAGCTAGCAGCCTCTGGGGTTTTCTTCCAGTAATAGTAAAAAGTTATCAATTCTCCCTGCAAGCACACAAGCAAGAAATCAATTTTTTCCTTGTTTTTTTGCACATAATTTTTCCTTGTTTTCTTGCACTTAACCAGTCAATGTTTCTGGATTCTTTATTTCATCAAATAACTAACCACTGCCGAACTGCTGTTACAAATCAAGAGTTAACAGATTTGTGCTGAGCCAATGGTCCAACACAAACAAGACTCTTAGCTGCATTTTTTGCTCCTCCATTGTTTGTACTAAGCCCTCAAATGTCAAACTGAAAAGAGCACACAAAGAGCAGCTTATTTTCAAAGAGTAGCTGACAAAATAGGTGCAGTGCTGAGGTCAGCTAGCAAACGAGAGACAGCACAGGGCCTGGGAGGGAGATTCCATGCCGGGTTTTGCAGCAGGCCAGCTTGTTGTGCTGCGGCCGTGTCTGTCCCAGGATTAGGCGGTGAAGCTCACTGAATGCTGGGATATTAGGATCAGTACATTGGTGGCTGCCTGGGTGGCAGGCGCTTGAATGGGAACAAAAGAACATGTCGGGGAGAGCTTTGGTGCTACAAATAGGGAGTGAAACGGCTCCGAGCCCCTTCGCTGGAAGAGTCAATTGAACTTTAATCAAACATTCAGGGTGCGCTTGCCAGGGAGCAGGGCGTATAAATCCAGCACACAAAAGCCAGCCAGGAAATCAATACCCTACTGAAACATTAACACATGCAATCATGGATCAGAGGACGCTTTGCTGAGGCAGCTTGCACAAATTAACCGGTGCTTTCCGGCCACACTCAAAATACACATACTCCGAAATTGTCATCTGGCTGAGAGAAGTGTTGTTGTTTCCACTGTAGTGGCTCAACTCATTTCTCCTTTGTCCCTTTCTTAATTTCTCCATCTCCCCTGGAACCATTCACCCCCTTCTAGTTTTTCAGTTTAGGACATGCAGTATGTTGCACATCAGCTTCAGCCCTTTTAACACGCTTTAATGTTCTAACGTTTACGAGATTGACGGTGAAGGTCAGCAACTGAGTATGACAGGGCCTGTTAAACTCGGGCTGAATTGGGTTTGCTTGTCTTTAATGTGTATTGATCGCTTTCACTCTTAGCTTTAGCCGTTTTTCTTGACATAAATTGGTCATTAAAATTCTGCTCTCACCAACATTTTAGCAGCTCTGCGGCTAACACTTAGACTACAGTTGGCAGGCAGAAGAAAAACATGCAAGTTTCACAAGATTATCCATGAGCCTCATTTAATTTCGTGCTTTAACCAGACAAATCTGCGGCATGCATACATTTTTACTGCTACAGCATTCACCGCCACCTCACTTCAAAAGATGTATAAATTCTAAGCAATCAATTTATGTATGCAAGAATGAAAAAATGGATTATCAGGTACATTATAGACAGTGTACATGCTGCCATGTTTGCCATGAGTAAATGTCATTGTTCAGAAACATGGATTAAGGACCGATCTGTCTTTCTAAAAGCAGCGATGATTCATCTTACATGGGAGGGTTTTACAAAATCCCCAATGCTGAGGGATATGTACATTATTTTAAAATTCTCTTTTGTAAATTTGAAAAAAGGACAAACTCAAAAATACAAACTGACACTGCTAAAATAAGTTAGAAGTAAGAAAAGCTGTAAGAACTGTAAGAGCTAATGTGTAAAGGGAAAATCTTGAGTGGCTTTTTGGTGCCGCTCACTAGAGAACTAAATTTCACATCTGTTTCCAACAAATGCTTCCTCATGCTTCTAAATCAACACACCACCACTGGAACAAGCCCAGCCCACTCTTATTGAGCACTTTGGTGGACATGAGTAGGCGAGATATCAATTATCACAATTACATCAATTACTTGTGGGTGGTTTAGACGTTAGCCAAATGAGAAACAGAAGTGTGACAAATCCTTTTCTTTGACTGAGATTTTCACTCACCTCAGCTTCTCACCGCACTTTAAACACATAATGTGAAGTGGCTACCGTGCAGTGTAGTTTCCACTGTCTGTGAATAAGGGTTAATGTTCATGCTCCATCATAACCCTTTACAATATGAGATTAGTGAAGCTCCATAGGGTAATTTCAGTCTGATATGATGTGGTGAAAAATAATGGGCTGTGTGATGGTGAGGGGAGCGAGAGTGTTGGAAAGTGCTTTGGTGAGGCTGAACAGGGCTGAACAGGGCGCAGGTGCGGGCCAAGGAATGGCAGGCATCCTGATGTGAAATCTAATTGAAATGTGCAGATCAAAACTGTTTGGCGGGACAGAGGGCAGGCTTTCTTTAGAGCCTAATGACTGTTCACAGCACCACACTAATGCTCTGCCTTCTCTGTCTGCTGTGGGCTCCAAGCCATGAAGCGCAGACTTCATATGAAAGGAGATGGAAAAAGGTCAATTTAGCTCTAAATCACGTTAGCCATTTACGAAGGGAGCATTTTATGGTCCTAAAACTTTGGAGAACTTGATGCACCTTCTACCAGAGCCAAAATTCAGGTCAATAACAGGAGGAATGCTCTGGTATGAAAGGAATCACTACAGTCATTCAAATTAATTTAGTTTGCAGGCTATCAAAACAAGTGACAAAGTCTGGAGAGAGCAGACATTCATAAACGCACCTAAAAAGCTGTTTTTAATACGTCATGCTTGGGCAATATATGGAGAAGTGGAGATGAGGCTGAACAGACTGATGAAATGTTTTGAGGGGATCATCTGTGGTGATGACAAATTTCTTTTGGTAATAACTGCTCGACGGAGACCTATAGAAAATCCCCTTTCAAGCCTAGGAGTGGACATGGGAAAGGAAATGTGATTTGAGTGGAAGCGTGGAGAGGCTGGGCTAAGCTGTAGTCCCCAGTTCTGCTCTTCTCATCTTTCTTCCCCTTTGCTGTTGTCCATTCATTTCCACAAGGCCCATCCTGATTTGTTCGGCGCAGACAGAAAAATAAAACATTTCTCCCGGCACAGTATCGAAACGTGGGAGAAGCAAAGGAGAATGTTATTAGTCTTTTATAAAGGGAGATGTCCTACCGTGAAGCGAAAATAAAAGATGACACCTGAAGGAGGAAATGTCTCCCACGAGTTCCTGTTTGCAGTGAGCCCTCTGAAGCCGGGTTCACATTGTGAGTTAGTGTCAAAGAGACAGATTGACAGAAAGAATTACAAAGTCAACCCGTCTGCGTGCCAGAAAGGGTTTGTTGCGAGCGAAACAGATTTTTCCAACCCACCTCCAACCTTCATGAGCATCAAAATGCCAGACGTGGAGACATTTTGAAGTATGCTCAAGGATATGATGCCTGCTGCCTTTGATTCTCCGGCTTCCTTTTGGCTCTGATGTGCAAAATGTGACCCTATTTTTATATTTAACAATCTAAACACCCAGCTTTTTGAATGGTGTGTTTATGCATTTTTGTTAACCTACATTACAACAGCTGCTGCACCAATTGTTTTTTTTCTTCCACTCTCATGCTTAATCATTTTGTTTAATATTTGGTTTTCTTGTAGGCAAGGTTTCAACAACAATGGCAGTAAAATTTTGGAAAATAATTTTCTTAGTACTGTCACTTGCGCAGCTAGAAAATGTTCATTGGTGAAGGATCATTTGAAAGCAACAATGATGGCAACAGTTAAAGGTTGCTTGTTTCTTTAGCTGTAAAAATCAATCACCTCGACAAACCTCACGAGTACTCGTGCAGTTATAAATACTGCTCAGTGAAAACGACTCAGTTTGAAGGTTATGGTTATATTCAAGTAGTTTACCTTGGAATTAAATGACCATTACAAAAATGTCCATTTAATATTCTTTATGTATTATGTATGTACATATATTACTTATGACCAATATAGGTTGGAAATGGTATATAAATATATTTTTAATGCTGAGGATAATTTTAGGAAATAATCTAGAATGCACCAAGCTAATGAATTCATTATCGAAAGAGCCATTAGCCATGTATGTGATGTATATATGCTTGCATATATGCACACACGTATGTATGCTGCTGAGCAAGAAATACTGACAACATAAGCTTGGAATTATAGGACTTTTCAGAATGCTCCCATCTGCACAATATTTCTGGGGGGTGGATTATCTGACAAGGAAGGGGCTTACCTCCTATCACTCCACTAAGAGTTTTTTTTCTACTCCCCATCCTGTTTTCGCCTCAAGAAACTGTTGATGTGCAGCCATGTGGGTGTGTGTGAGTGCACGGCTGTGTGTGCATGTGCACTACAATTTCCAATAGATCATTCCCTTTTCATTGTGATTTAGAAACCGCTCTGGTGGAGGGTTAGGGGGGAATTGGGCCATTTGCTAGTCGTGTGTGTGGCTGTGTGTGTGTCGTACGGGCGTGAAGGCTAAACTCCTGTATTTATACACTCATCCGTGCTCAGGCCCAGGCTTGAACAGATGGTTTCTGTTTTTCCTGGCAGATTTGTGATGAAGCCACAAAAGGCCGCTGCTTTGACAGGGCGCCAAACGGTTAAGGCTGTAGCTGGCAAACGCAAGACGAGGCGAGCAGGAGAGAATGCAAAGGGAGGGCAGTGAGGGAAAGAGCACCAAAGGGAGAGAAAAAGAGAAAATGGAAGATAACAATGGACAATCAACCTTGCACAGAGGAAAATGTCTCCAGAGCGTTTGCTCAGTTAAGCCAAATGCATTTCAGGCTAAAAGAACATGTGGTCACTGGACACAAGCAGTTGATCTGCAGCTGTAAACATCCATTAGTTGAGTTTGGACTGTTCTTTCCTGTCTCTATCCAGGGCAAAGTGTGCCCATGCAAAAAAAAAAGGGTAGGAGAGGGAGGAGGGAACAGTAGCTGGAATGTAATTCTAACCTCGATGGCAGAATAAGCCAGAAAGAAATTCAACTTGTGCTTCTTCACTGCCGGATACACAGGAATACAGAACTACAGATTGTAGCCAAAATTTCCACGGTACTTTCATCTCCCACAGGACGCACCATGACAAAAATATTTCCACTGTTTAAAACAGGGAATCTTTTTCACAATTGAAGGGTGGAAAAAGTAAATAGCCTTAACTGAACACTGCACTAGACACTGTAAAACAAAAAAATCTGACCCTGTATTCCATTTTTTAAATAAGTTTTTATAAGACTCCCTTATTTACTTGCAATTTTCATGTTTTATGGGTCAGCAAAAATAATAATAATAATAAAAAATGCACCTTTTGACAGCAAATAGAATTAATGCGCTAATCTATTAAAAATTGTAACGAGTAAACACCCCTATGCAGGGCATGTATCACTCTAACCTTGCACCAAGGTCGACAAAGCCAAACTCTGTACCACACTGTGAAAACTGGTTTCACTGAAATATGGACACCCACTTTTGTGGTTAAACCAAGCAAAGGCGAGAGAAAAATGAGTGCTACAATGGCCTTGGCCGGTGGAGCAGGGAGTGAAAGGATGTTAAATAGACAGCGAATCCCTGCTGTGCTGCCGGTTTCTGTTGGAAAAGAATGAATAAGCTTTGCTTTCACAGGTCAAAGATGCACAAGCGCAAGAATCAGCAGTTGTGTTTCCCTGGTGTAAGCGGTTTTGCCAACAGAGGCAAATATACAGCTACAGCACGACTTTTGGGTGGGGGTTGACCGCTCTAATCACAAAGATCAACCTGAACAACCAGAGCTTTGTTCACAAAACCACATAAAAACATATATACAGGAAGCTCCAAAGACAAATTCAAAGAGGACAGTCAGTGCTGTATATCATGTATTAAGTCTGTGACATTCAGGAGAGGAGTGGTGAGAAGGGAAAGGGAAAAAAGGAAATAGTTGACATAACATTGGTTACAGCCTGTTAGATACAATTTAACACTACAAAAAATGGACAAAGACGAATAACATGTTCAATGTTTCCATAAACACTGAAATCATTTACCAAAACAAGCAAGCTATTCTGTCAAGTGTCATAGAGCTGCTGCCAGCTGAGCAGGCCTCAAGTTCAGCCATTTTAATTAGTGCCCAAACCCTCGTACTCATAATCACACATTTTCCTGGGTCCTGGCTGCAGGGGTGACGACGCTACAATGAATTCAACCTGACGTGTGTACAGATCGCACCAGGGCAAACATCTGCTACACAGTTGAGCAGAAAACACTTCTATCATCTTGGCCATCTTGAAAATTAGAGCGCCTGAGGGCAGGAGCTGCCTGCTTGTGCTACTGGATGCTCTGAAGCCTAACCTCCATGAAAGACCATCAACACACAGCTGGATCTGCTGCTTTATGTCATGTCTTGTTTCAAACCAGGACTACAAAACACACATAAAAAGGCTCTTCTACTACTTTTCGTTCACCCTCATTCTCTCACTCGTGCAGGTGTACTAACCTTGGATTTGACTGAACCAATTAGGCTGCACTCTTTCTCCTGAACAGCAGGTATCTAAGCACAGTAAAAAGCCAGGCTATGGCTCAAGGGGTTTCGAGTGTGTGGCTGCAGGAAAAAGCACCAAATCATAAAAAGCGATTTAAGAGAAAAAATTTACTTTAAAATTTCATCATGAGCAACATGCCCACTCTCAGTGTGTAAAGCAACAGGGAATGTTCAGGAAAAATATAACCCTCACCCTCAACTTCAATGCAAAAGTTTCCTTGAAACATAAAAAGAGACTTATTATTCGACAAATGTGATAAAAATCACAAACCACTGTGGTCTCATTCCTTATTCCTTATCATTCTTGATGTGTGGCAATTTCATACAGCCGCCGAATCAATAGAAGCTGAGGGAAAGCCGAGTAATGCAGTGGCAGAGAGTCTATTCCATACAAGGTCTCATGGGAGGGGCTGTGTTAGGAAAAAAAAAAAGCACAAGGAATTATCTGCTATCTGTAGACTAAGCATGCTGGGGATGTTTAGGAACATTTCTAGTGCCAGTACACAAATTATTCCATGACGTTGTCTTTCAAGTGAAGAAAATGGTGGCAGTGAAAAGAGCAGAGACGGACAGAAGACACACCCACTTCCCCAGCTTCCCCTTTTATTTGTCTTCATATAAAGCATTCCTGAGAGCTAGTCAGGCTTAGTGTGTTTGCACAGTGGTAGGTGCTTACCCTTGGCACTGGTTATTTATGAGAAACCCAGCTAATAAGAGCTGACTAGAGTGGCAGACACACACAATCTGCACTGCATCGCCCTCTGTGGCTCTGGCTGTAGGCCCGAGACTTTAACAAGCTCCTCAGCAAGCTAGTCATACAAGAGTCTGGCATTGGTAACCTGGACCAACTGTGCAAAGATGAGCAATCTTCACCAAAGCAATCAGATGTAAAAAGTTTGGAAAGCAAGGTTTGGTATGGAACACTTCGATTCTCCATATCCTTGGGCTTGAAATCTTGCATCAGAGACTCGTATATGAATCATAAAGAAGAGTAAGAGTAGGGAGAGTGAGGAGAAGCAAGCAAAGGAGATGGAGAAAGACTGTTGGGAAAATAAATCAAGGTTTCCTCAGGGTATTGACTGGCACTCGCACAGAGGACTGGCTTTCAGCACCAAAGCAAGTTCAAGCTTAAGCAAAGAAGGGCTTTTTAGCTGGGAGAGAACAGGCTTTTTCTTCAGTGTCTATATTGAACTAACCCCTCAACCCCCTACTTCAATAAGACTGTGGTGCCTCCATCTCTTTCTTACTGTCCATTAATCTCTCCTACCTCTGTAACTACCATCCTAGTTTGTTCTTGTTTTTCAGTTGAACAAGTAATGGCAGCATGAAATGTGCTTGTTACGTTTGTTTTTGTACTGTGAACAGGCCAGGTGTAGGAACACTTTGGTTATTAGGAAACCTAATGTCAATACTGCATATTTGCTTAATGACTATGATAAAAAAAACAACGGTTGGATTATCAGTGTCTTTAGTCACTGTGCAATCTCATTCTTTCTGCTACATAAAGAGTGTAAACACAAGACTAATGAGTAATGAATCTGATCATGAAGGTGAACTGCTACTCTAGTCAAACATATTTGGTTGTGCAAATACTGTCTTGGTTAATCTTTATTTGCTCTGAATTTGACCCAGCAAGTTCATGTAAGAGATTAGACAGATGTTCACTTATGATTAACATGAACTTTTTTTTAACTATTTGATGGGGAATAACAGGTCAGAGTGACTGAGTAAGTCCCAGCACTGCCTCCCTTCTGTTCTGAGGATTTCTTTAAGGACTAAACTTCATGCTAAATCAATACACAAAAAAGACATTTTATAAGTGAGCTTTTAGTCATTGCCTGCCTAACAATAGCTCCAACAAGATACTGAGACTGACACTGCAAACAGCTGACCTTTAAATGACAAACATGGTTTAAGTCAGCCAATACGAGGTTCTCTCAAACTAAGCCAGAGGCACCAGACCGAATAAAAACTGTATTTTTCTGTTCAACACTCCACATAAAATCCAGTGATCTTAAACAGTGTGTGCACTTCTGTTATGAGGAGTGACCACAAATGCTAAATACTATACTATATATATATAAATAAATAAACACTTCTACAATAGGATTGCGTGTCTTCCTTAAGAATTCAGTTAATGTCCACGATGGTATACATGATATGATGTACATAATCAGCATTAACCCCATTTATGTATGTTGTCAGTCAACTGCATGAATTCCTTAGGTTAAAAAATAGCAAGACCAAATCTACTGTAATTACACTGTACTGTAAATCTGCTCTGTACTTAAGGTTCTCTTGTGCTCGTCAAGATGGGAAAACACTGGTATAGATGAGAAAACAATGAACTTTCTTCTAAAACTAAGCCCAACATGGTGGATCACCCCATTCACTGAGATACTGACATAAAAAGTAAGGCAGAAAAAATAATCAAAATCATGTTAGCAAATTAAACTTGCGCTAAACAAAATTGGATGGGACTGGTATAAAAACCTGACAAAACCAGTGAAAACTAAAGCAAAATAAAGCATTTTAAAATCCCTGATTTATTGAAACTATTTATGGAGCTCAGTGTTTGTTATCTTTCTCTAGGTCACTTAAACAATGAGGGGGAACTTGATGGAAAAAAAGACACAAAAGAGGAAGTAAATAAAGTAGAGGTTTATATTCTCAATACTAATTTGTCAGTTACACGGCACTGCAATAAAGAGCGCTTACTTCAATAGCACTGCATAAACAATCTGTGGTCTGTTTGGGTTTAAAACAGTGTGTTCAGTGTCCTCGGGAAGCCATCCAAGAGCGCTGTATGCTTACTGTTAAATCTAATATCCATGCCCCATGTCCATCTGTGAAGTACTTGTGTCTATCATCTCTTTCTCTGCCCCACGTTTAGAGTGAACACTGCTAAGATGTACTTTAACACACTGTTCACTAAAAAGATAAGGCGTTTAAAAAAACAAAACAAAAAAAAACATGAAAAAAAAAAAAAAAAAACATGAAGGGACATGACAGGGAAAGGACTGACAGGGAAAATATTTACAAATGGAAAAAATAATGACTTACCGTTTCCTTGTTTGGAAGCAGCTCCTTACGAATCCTGAAGAAGTTCTTGCCGTATTGCCTCAACCCTTTTATGAACCGTTTCTGTTTAAAAAAAGCACACCAAAAAAAAAAGAGACGGAAAATCAGATATCAGAATTTTTGATCAGCTACAAAATCTCACCACGAGAACACGCAGCTCTTTAAAACGCCCTGTGCTGTAAGCCACAGGGAAAAAAAAGGGAAAGAAAATGTTTTGATGGCTGTCTAGATATCTCTGCTGTCTCTGGTTTGAATGCTAAATATTACCACTGTTATGATACTGGCAAAAACAAAAAAAATGGCTGCATTAGCAGAGTCAGAGCTAAGATTAATTCATCAAAAACGTGCGAATACGAAGGCAGTTTAATCTATAACAGAGTTCAGCTTCACAATCTGCATCGTGGAGTCGCATGAAGCTGGAGTTCAAAGCAGAGACTGAACTTCAATAAGTTACGGAGAATCACAACACGCCTCATGATCTAGCATTTCTCATGCTTACACTTCAAACAGAAGCTTAATTCCTGTAAAAAGTCTAAGATTACAAAACCATTCGTTTACATAAAGGCTCTAACATCGAAACCAGAGTTTGTGTGCATTCATTTAAACAAGAACAAACCTAGAATCTACAAGCAATCATTTCAAATGTTGACATAATGTAAAATAACTTCCACGGAAGAAACAGCTAGTTTAAAAACTGCAGTCATCACATTTACAAAGACTGGAGAAACACAAAAGAATAATCACTGTGGTTTAAATGCTCCTTTAAGAGCCCCGGACTGTGAGCCATAAAAAGCGGAAAAGGGAAGGCAGAAAACATTCATAACCAACGAACCAGACAAGCAGCAGATTTACTTTCTTGTTCCAGAGGCGAGACCCGCTCCACTATAATCTCAGTCAACGGCTTCCACCAAGTAACTCCACCGAAAACCCAGGGAAGTCCACACCGAGCACAGTCCACAGTGTTAGGTCCACTTGCAGGTAGAGGAAAATTTAGAGTGCAAATCCACAAAGTCTCCAAATGTGCAACGCTTTTTTAACAAGCAAGAAATAGCTTGTCACTCTCTGCTCCTCCACTACAAAGGGGAAGGCTTTACATGTGATCTTTCTGCTAGAGAGCCTCTGGTCTGTGGCAGCGTGGAAAACCTGGTGTGGAGTTCTGCGCTGCATGGTGGCTCGCGGCACCTCTGTCCCTCAAGCGTGCTCTGAACGCATTCAGCCTTCCAGGGCTGCCTTTATTTGTGTCTGCGTGTGTGTTTACCCCACACAGCTTCACACAACACCTCCATGCCTGACCTTCACATAGGTATACCAACACTTGTCGTGAAGCCTTTTAAAAAGGTTTCCCTTACATAAAATATATTCAGAGACTTTCGAGCACACAGTTTCAAAACCAGAGAGCCTGAGAGGGGAGGGAGGCTGAATTGTGTGTGTGGAGAGAGGTCCTGGCCACGGGTAAAAAGCAAACAAGTCTCTAGTAAAACCAGACATGGAGTTCCTCTTCCTTCAACACATGCAGCCTTTGGTAGTTATGTAACCTAGGAAATGTTTACACATGGCTTTTAAAAGAACAATCTGTGGCAGACACAGGAGGGGGCATTTCTTGTTCCAAACAGCACTCTTAATAAGATTTCTTCTTCAAAGACGCTCTTAAAATTTACAGTACAATGCGTCTACTAATTCACCAATTTAAAAATACATGCTCCATCAAATCTGCGTTCCTTTTTTTCTTCTTCCTGAGACTGTAATGCTCTCAACTAAAATGACGGGTAAAAAAAACCCTTACTGAATGTAAACGTTTCTATTTACTTTCATGTGGCTAGTGGTAAGGTGTTAACCAGTAGGTGGAGTAGTATACAAGACGAGGGATTTTGATTTATTTACTAAGCAGAGCACCTTTTTGCATGGGATGAATGAGATTTATGAGAAATGCAATGATAAATTATACAACATTATATTAATTTGCTTGACATAACTCCCACAATTACAATACATTTTAACAGTCAAAGCAAGCATCACCTCAAAGTCAAAACTGAAACAGCTATGGCTGCCCTATGCATCAGTGGTCTTGGTTTCTGATTGAAGGGGCATTTTTTTCCTTTCTATGACATTAACACTGGGCAATCTGATGCTGCTTGATAATGAGCGTGTAAAGCAACAGTTGGGGGTCACAGGTTCGTCCCTCAGAATGTTGCTTAACACATTAATACCCATCGACACAGGGGGATCAGAGCCGGCCGTCATTATCTAGGGTCTGGGATCCTGACCGGTGAGCCAAAAATCAATTACACCTGTCAGAGCTGTGTGTGTTGCTGCCCTGATTGTGTCACCCTAATTATGTTACCCCTACTGTAATATTTACACTGCTTGCCTGTCTGCACTACAGGCGGGAGGCTATGTTTTCCACTCGCTCTATCATTTTCTCTCTCTCTCCCCCTCTTGTGCTCTGCGCTCTGTATGTCGGCTCCACTTTAAGGCTCCATTTCAGCTGCCTGGGCTCGCTGCTCCCTGAGCCCATCTAATAAATCATCCACCAATCTGCTCCCGGAATCGCTCTGGCCCTGCCACGATTGCTCCAGCCCTGGGTTGCTAGGCGACCAGGCAGAGGGGAGGTGGGGTTGAGAAGCTGGAGGGAGAACGGGGAGGAGGGAGGAAGGGAGAACCGGGAGGAGGGAGGAAGGGAGAACGGGGGAGGAGGGGGAGAGGGTTACCAAATCGCCAGGCGCGCACTCTGCTGAAACAGGCTTCTTTCTGTCAGAAATTGTTCCAGAGAGCTGGCTCTTTTCCCTGTTTTCTGCTTCACACTCCCTCCCTTTCTCTCCCTACTCAACAGTACACTATTGTGGGGGACAAAAAAAAAAAAAAGATGAGAAGACCACGGAAAGAATAACTGAAAAGGCCATTGTGATTTGAGCATACTTCCTGCTAAACAGTAATTGTTGGAAGCTGAAAAACTGGTTAAGATATACAAGTGTTTACAAAAAGAGGACGTCACACAAATAAAGCTTAGGGCACTTCAAACACAAGCCAGCTGTAACAAAACCACAAATGCATTCAAAGAAACGTCTTTGTAAGTGTCAGGCGAGCCACTACAGTCATCTCTGTGTAACGCGGGCATAAATTCACAGCAGGCTTGTGAAATCAGTCTACTTGACCTTTTGCTAAGGCTGACCTACTACACTAGAGAAGGAAAGACTGGAGTATAAATTTAGTCACTGACAATTTCATACAAACATGAACCGACAAGAAATCAACAGCAGGCAACGATGACACACACACACACAAAACAACCACAAAAGCAAATGTAAGACAGCCCACATCCTGTCTACTTGAACCTTATATAATAAGAAAACCACAACAGAAACGAAAACAGACACCAGGCCTACTCAAACATATTAATGAGGTTACGTGCAAGGGAATCATTCTAACTTAAACTGACAGAGGCCCAGCTATATTGCACACACTCTCGCTTGAGCTATAAACATGGAACAACTCAGCGAAACCAGTTTCCTTTGAGGCGCTCCGTAAAAGCAAAGGTGACAGGAAACTCCGTAGCACGCCCTTTCCTGCCTGCTAGACTCAAACTGCTATTAAAAACTCTCTAAATCTGGCTATCGAGATGACATGTTACACAAAACCCTGCTTTCAGGTTGCCAAGAAAGAGGGGAAAATGTCTGATAATAAAACTGTAATTTAACTTCAGAGTAGGTGGGCACTTTCACAGTTCAGTGGAAGGAGCCCTGGGCCTACATTTGTGATAGTATATATATATATAAGTGCTAATACTAACTCTGCTCTACGGCACACTGTTACTGGTAGTGAGTTTGGATGGGCAGAATGTGCAGACCCTCGCTCTGGCCACTGGGGGGCCACAGCACTGCTGGTGCTGCACTGGCTGCCTGCTGCCTCGGAGGGCACTCAAGCTATCCGAGGCTTCACGCCATCATTCATCACTGCGTGACAAGCACTGTGATAATACACAGCAGGGTTGCAGAGCAGAAAACAGCCTCACTCTGCTCATATATCAGACTGAGAGCAAAAAGGTGGGCCTGCCGCTCTGCCCTGCAAGCTTCGGTACGTTTCTCCAGAGGATTCTGCTGTTTAGATAAACAATAATGGCTCGAATTAAGCTGAACATCTACGGGGGGCATGTGCAGACATGAATGAAGGGGTAGGAGAAATAGAAAACATGATTGAGACAGGTGATGAGAGGTGGTGTGCTGATTGGTCTAGTACCACTAAAAAAGGAAACTAATTATATTCCTCCCTTGTCCTTGGTCCACTCATGGTCTTTGTTTATAAAGAAATGTGACTGTTTACATAAAAACAAAACAGTGTTTTTATTACTGTTGTTTTAAGACGTAAGTGTGGGAATTAATTTTTCTATGATATGGGTCCTCTATAGACTATTACACATTCTGTGAGTCTCTCAACCCAGAGATGAATTCAGATCAACTCCGCGATTGCACGTAAAAAATTGCTTACAGAAATGGCCACAGCACACTCGCTCTCCATGTTAACAGCTGTGGGCGGTGGAGAAGGAGAGAGGCATTGAGGGGGCTAAAGCAGTGAAGAGAGAGAGGGGTGACAAGTGACCCTGAAGAGGGGATGATTCTGTCATTTCAGAGGCAGTCACTGTCACTTTTATTCACATTTCAAAAAGGACCGGTGGAAAAAGAGCAGGAATAATGAGGCCTTGGTCCTGAGGGCTAAACCAGCAGAGGGCGGGGGAGGGGGGAGCAAGAGTGAGCTAGAGAGAGAAGAGAAAGCAGGGGATGATAAATAAATGAGGAGCAGCAGGCAGAGCTGGTATGAGCACCAAGGTCAGAGGTACATTTACACCTGTCCCTCCAGGCAGCGAAGCTGCAAAGGCACAACTTGAAATCAGATCAGTGGGAGTGGTGTCCTTGGCTTTGCGGCAGTGGCCTGGCTGCCTCACAGACGGAACGAAAGGGGTGGGGGGGTTTGGGTGGGCTACATGGCTCCAGCCTCCTGCCTCCAACCCCCTCTAGCAGCGTGTGCACACACGCACACAAACGCAAATAAAAGACCAACAGAGATGTAATTGAGGCTGCTGCTCATACACTATTTATCCAGACCCTCTATTATTCATCTGAGACAGACTGTTTTACACTTCACTTCACACAAACTCCACATTATATACATTCAAAATACTGTTAAAGACTCAAAACACACAGCTCTCAATCAATAAATAACAACGCAAAGTAATTGATCCTTTTTAATGTGCTTGCTGGCACCATTATTGCCACCACCCACATTTTCCCCAGGGTATCCGGAGAGGATATCTAAAAGACAGCCCGTTCAAAAAGAGGCTTATTGCAGACTGTTCTGGTGAAACCTGCATGCAAACACACACTAGCAGCACTGGAGTCTGCCCTTAGCCAGCATGCATAAACATCCGATAAGTAATGCCTTTGGGAAACAATGCAAGATTAAATTTGTTTCAATTAACATCACTTCTGCCTCTGGCTTCAGTTTTATTCAAACCACGCAATTATGTATAATCAACAAATTTAAGAGTTCTCCTTCAGCCCAGTTTTGTTATGCCATTAAATAAGTAAGAGCTACATATCAAGTAGCATGGAGATTTGACTCTACCCTTTGACAAAAGAGCATTTTAGGTACTTTCCAGTTTGTAAACGGAACGCAGCCCCTTTTGCTTTCAGAAAAAAGCAGGCGCAAGGGAGAGAATAGTGAGGGTATTTCAGGCCTGTCTTTACTGAATGGAATGAGTCAGTAACACTGGGTGTGGACTCAAAACTAAATCTTAAACAACGTTTAAAACACAGATGCCTGAAAGAAGTTTAAAGAAAACAAAGTTTCAAATTATTAAGAAGTCATTACCACCCTTTTCAAAATAACCTCTTTCACACATGTTTACAAACATTACGGTAACATCTACACCCCAACGCTTCATGACTTCTGGTTGTGCAGCAGTCAAACCAGCTATTCGATTCCAAAACTTAAACACAAAATATGCTCAACAGCTGAACAACATCTTAACTCCAACACAAGAAAGCCTTGCTTAGAACCAGTCTGAGCCCTCAGCACTATTTTTTTCTCCTTCACAGTGGAGATTTATTCTACAGGCCATAAACAGGATGCAGCTGCCCTGCACTGGAAGACTTTACCCAGTTGAGTGCTTTTCAGTGGACTACAGACCACCATGAATACAATTCTCACTCTATCAGTCTAAACAGCAAAAATTAACTCTTTTCTTACCACTTCGTCCTCAGACCAGCACTTCTCAATCAGCTTGGGCACAGGCTTCTTAACCAGTCGCTGTAAGGCCTTCCCTGCATCGTAGCTGCTTTCATGAAGCTGTAAGAGGGAAAAAAAAAGAAAGAATTGAGTCAATATGTAGTATACAAAATAAAAAGCAGGGTAATACACTATGCGAGATGTTTTTAAATATGCACCTGTTCTTTGCTGAGTTTCTTCTACTGACACTTTTGTATTAAAGGCTAAACATGTGGGGGAGTTTGTACGATTAGTTTTGTGTAAACAAGTCACAGATGGAGTTTGGACTGCTAGGCTGAAAATGTGAGAACAATTAAGGTTTGAGAAGTCCACTGCCATGAAGGAGCTTGGAAGCAATACACTGCCACTAAGAAATAATTCACACGGCACGTTGTTAATGACTGAATCACTAATCCAAATATGTTAAGACTACTAAAGGCAAAGAACGTTAATAAATAATAAACGGCAAAAAGCGAGAAAGATTATAAAAAAATGTTTTTTTACTTGTATATTTACTTATTTTATATCTATATCTATTTATATCTATACATCTATATATCTATATCGATCTATATCTACATATACATATATATCTATATATACATACATACATACACACACACACAC
>JBBKCR010000128.1:19788532-19811739 GCA_037577295.1 Ladigesia roloffi | reverse complement strand
GATCTATATCTACATATACATATATATCTATATATACATACATACATACATACATATATAAATAAATAAATAAATAAATAAATATATATATATATATATATATATATATTTTTTTTTAATTAACCATTATATATGTGAGATACAAATTCAAGTCCTGTCAGAGTGCAAGGTTGTCTTGGGGGTTGGGGGGTGGTGGCATCATTTCATCGCCTTGGCAAACACACAAAGCGAAGTCAATATCAACAATCATTACATGCAAGGCTGGAACAAAGCAGTCTGTCAAAGGCGAGCAGGTATCAGGCTGAGCACGCTTTATGAAAACACATTAGAATTGCGAATGAGGGAGAAAAGGTCAAGAAAAAGTGAACCGAAGACAGCATTAATTCTCCATTCTCCCCTCCTCAGTCTGAATGGAAATTCCGTGTTTACTGCAATTCAAGTATATTCATCTGTGCTTTCTGCCACGTTGGCTTTTGTTTGGGAAGCTGGGAGAGAATTGCCATCATCATGCATCATGCAGTGTGGGGCTCAAGGGGGTAGTATTAGCATATACTCAGCTGTTCTTTAGAGGCAGGCTGCTAGCATACTTTTCTTTAGCTCATCCGCTGGGCTCTCCGGCAGCCCAATAAATTCAGCTTGTGGCAAAAGCGCAGTGGTTACAGCCTAATGAAGCAATGAATTACACCTCTCTCACTGACACTTTGCATCTCATCACAATGGTGCTTTCTGGCACCAATTTGGGAGCTTATTTCAACAGTCCTCAGTGCATGATTCCTTCCCAAAGTGTAGTGGTGTTCCAAGCACTCGACACTTTACGGTGGACTTCAGAGAAGGTGAGCAAATGTGAGAAACAGCAGAGGGACTTTCTGCAATTCATCTTTATCTACAATTAGGTATGAAGTCTGCCAGAGACATCTCATTTCACTGTGCCTCTCTGCTAGTGGACGCCTAATTGGCCAGGACAAATTGCCCTTTTTCATTGCTGCAGCTCAGCCAAAGAAACTCAGCAGAAGGATAAAAAAGAAGCAAAGCATCCAAAGACGTTAGCTTTGATGCCACTGTGAGAAGAAACAAAAAACTAAAATAAAAATAATTCACCTCATGGCCAAAACACATTGTGTCTGAAAAGCAGTTTACAGTTTATTCAGACAATCCTAACAAAACACTTAAACTAGATGGAATGACTAAAACAACAATAGGTTAGAAAATGGCTCAAAGAAAATGGGACCTAGGACTTTCAGTTGGTCCGTTTTTTACGACAGGTCCATGGTCAGTTTAAGTCACAACATATGTATACATACAATAACATGTAAGTGTGTACAAATTCCCATGTTTTATAAACAGGGCTGAATGGCACTAACTCTACTCTAACATTTTTATAATAAATACAATAATGAGCTAAATCACCCAAAGTTGATGAAGGGCCATGGAAAAGAGCAGCTTTGCTTTAACTCATAAGCTGAAGAAATAGCGCCCACTTCAATAAGCTTGAAAAAATCTTTCTAAAAGGCTTGTGCATGGGAAAATTCCTTTTGTCCAGCACTGCATTTGCAGACATGTTTAGGACTTGTCACTGAAACTAAACAGGCTACAATTTAAACACCAAGAGATACACATGCTTTTCTAGTTGAACATGTGAGTTATGCCTCCCAGTGGCCAAACTGTTTAGAAAACAGAGGCAGGAAGAGTGGAGGGTTTGGGCTTACCAGTTAAGATGTCTACAACACTGCAATCCATCAAATGTGTAATGAAATTGGAGTTATTTTCCTGCTATAGATGGAATTATACCAATACTGGGATCTATCCGCAGGTTAGACCATGATTTAAGAGAACAGCTCAAAGCGTTTTGATCAACTAAATTCCTGAATACCACACACTAGTTTGTGCATCATGTTTTTTAATGTACTTCGAATTAGCCTAAAAAAATATTGCAATAACCTTGTGAGCGATCCTGGGACTAGGTTTTCAAATATAGATATTGTTATCCAATATGAAGAGAAGTAAATACAGAGCCTTTAAGGCCTACAACCATCTCAATTTGGACAAGACATTCTCATAACACCCATTTCTTCAACACTCCACTAAACAAGAGAAAATGTATCTTCTTGATGTCTGTGGTCATTTCCCTACAAAACCAGTCCTTTTCATATTCAGTCATGTGTTTTACACTTTTATTAACTGGGGCTAATTGGATTGAGCCAACTGTTTCCTTTAGGCTTTCAGCGACGATTTTTCCCAGTCAAATTAAGAGAAACATCTGAATCGGACAAAAACAATGTACTATGACTAATTTAGTACAACATTACATTGCTGAAGTGACAGGGATTGTAGCCTAAAAGTCATTATTAGAACTTATTCTGGAACCGAGAAATTAAACTTGCTGACAGTGAATAGTTCTTAGGCTGCAGGCGAGAGAACTCACTACCACATTATTTAGCATCATTTTACACCGATTTCTTATTTTTTCTGTTACTCTGAGAACTGAAGTGTTAATCAGCATACAGGGAGCCATCGAAGCATCCTGCGCTGCCATACAAATAGTCATCAAAGCCTTAAATCATATCTTTCTTACGGCAGTTCCTTTTATATTATGAATGATGTGGGTTAGAGTGATCTTTAATGAAGTAAATATTTCTGGCACCTCTGTTCTTCCTCCTGTGCATTGACTGCATGTGCCGCGATCGTTTACCAGTCGTCTTGCCCTGTTCAGAAACTGGACCTGATCACGTGATCATACAGTTACTGAGCAAAGAGGGCTTGATTCTGCTCTGAGCATCTAAAACAATTGTGGTGAAACTGAATTGATGGGCTAATTACCTTTCATTTTTCCCTTGTAAAACTGATCGTACAGTAATCAGTGAAATGTTTTACTAAATAAAACTAGTCATAACACGGATTAGCAAGCGTTTACATTCACAATGCATTTTCCTTCCCAGGCATTTCAGTAAAAATCACAAAACTGAAAGTCAAAATACAAGAAGGTTTTACAAAGAGCTACATTTAGACTGGAGACTGTAACCAGTTGAGCAGCGCAGACCGGAATGCACTTGTCATATACATAAAAACACTTGAGAGAGTGTAGTCAGACCGAGCAGCAATACCTTCCCTGGCCATTTCAGTGACATACTAATAGAGTTATGTTTTTATACCTCATAAACCTGTAGAATAATGCTGACACTGGATGAAATTTATAGTGACATTAATGCCAACGGTTTGTTGTGTTTGGACTTTTATATTAGAAATTCTAGGCTCAGAGCTATTTTTTATTGCAACCAATGCACTACAAGCAATTAGAAATAAATCTATCTTTGTTTCGCAGCAGTAGGGAAGAGGATTACTAATGTCTTTGCATTAAAACAGCTGGAGAGCCCATCACTGTGATTTTTGTGCCCAGGACACATCATTTTTGCATGGACAAAATGGCTGAGAGCTCTTTAAAACTGTTCTGAAGATGTCTGCTTTTCAATTTTGTTAAATAAACACAGATGATCACTAATGTATCTGCAACTACTGGAACAGATTAAAATAACAGATTGATACGGTGTCACAGAGACACAAATCTAAATTGGATGCAGGTTTGGACAGCTTTACTTACAGTGTTTAATGCATTGAGTGTAGTGTCATCTCGTGAGGCAGCAAGGCACCCATCCTCTGTCGATCCACCATCACACATGCCAGCAAATGCTGCCATGCTCCTGTACACAAAAATGGGTTGAGTGGAAACATACACAACAAGAAATAAGAGAAAACTTCTGCGTTTGTACTGATTAGTTTAAAGAGAACAGAATGTCACTAAAAATACAGAGGCAGGTTTTAAAAAGTTGGTTTGTTTGATACATCATCAATCTCTGGAAATGGCAGGACTGCAGTGACTCACCTGGCTGCCCGCAGGTACATAAGCAGATCACAGTCATTGACTCCGGGCATCCAGACCAGCTCCTCATTCTCAGTCACAGGCTGGCCTCCGGGTGAGGGAAAGGGCTGCAGCTCTGGGAGTTTAGCCTGTTTAGACAGAGAGTGGTCGTCTCACTATGAGCAGCACAAGCAGATAGTGCTAAATATCAAGTGTTTTAAATCGAAATCACAAGCAGTGCTGATTAATTTCACAAAACCCCACTTGAATCATTTACAGCTCACACAACCCATCAAACATCCTATTTGTACAGATGTGGGACTAAATATAGTAAATAAAGGGTAGAGTAATTATAATAGGTATGTACATTCATTTGTCATCTTTTTGTTTACTCCAATCTTACATACATGTGATGATTAAATTCAAATTGTTCATTCATATTAGACAGAAAATGTTCAAGAAATACTTTTGTTAAAAGATAACTCTTCACAACAATTAGCCTGGTTTGTTAACTGCTTTTTGCACCCTGGTAATGTAATTCTATACATTTAGACTTGAACCATATTGACAATCAAACAGCCCATAAGAGATATTAACATAATGGCAACACAAACAAGCTTATTTACAGTATTAACAACAGTGCAGTCAAATGGTCCCTAGAACCAGCCTGCCATGAGTGCATGCTATACTAGTTTTTGGCAAATAACTATCTGTGACAAATAAAAATCTTTTAATATGGAGGGGTGACTTCAAATGAACAGCAACACCTGAAGGTTTTGAAATGAAATATTACATTGCAGAGGTGCAATTACTGTTTGTAGGAACCCATTTCGTTATTAAGGGAGATCTTAAATTACTGCTGTTAAATGGCTTGCTCTGAATTCATGCACCAATAGACAGCATCTTCTCCTCTGGTACGTTACCCCTCTGAAGTCTTTTGCAGCAGTCCTGAGCAGAGGACCCGCCGCTGTGATCATTCCACATGAACACGCTGATGTATGTTTGGAAGGAAATGCACTCTATGACAGCGACTGCGGGTGATATTCAATCTTTTTATCCTCTGCCATTTTTGCTCACCCTTTCAATTTCAAACCACTGCAACCACATTTAAATTCCACTAAACATTGCCAAGAGTCTGCGTCTGTCAAACCCTTTTCCGTTCCAGGACTAGGCCAGAAAGCACCGAGCAGCCATAACATTAAAACCACTGAGAGGTTAGGTGAACAACTTTGATTATCTCGTTATAGGAAAGGGACATATTTTGCATCAAGGGAACAGTAAGTTCTTCAGATTGATGTTTAAGAAGGAAGAAAAAAGGGCAAGTGTGAGAGCCTCGGACAGGAGTCAAATTGTTATGGTAAGAAGACCACATCAGAGTGTCTTCAACACAGCGGGTCTCGTGGGGTGTTCCAGATCTGCAGAAGTTAGAAACGGCTCATCAATGCTCTTGGGGACAGTAGATTGGTCTGTCTACTCCAGTTCCATAGTAGAGGCAAAAATGCTCATAATGTTAATGCTGGGTAAAATGAAGCTAGCTAGCATTGTAGCTAGCTGCATATCCACAAACTGGTCAGAGTCTCCATGCTGACCTTGTTCCCCAATGGCTGGGGCCTCTTCTGCAAAATAATCTGTCCTGTCACACTGCAAACTCGGTTTAGAAATGGCTTGAGAAACATGATAGTTCAAGGTGCAGAATCCCCAGATCTCAACCTGATCAAGCATCTGTGAGATTTGCTGGACAAACGTATCAATGGTGGCCCCACCTGGAAAATTACAGGACTTAAAGTACATGCTGCTAATACTGTGGTGTGTGTGATACCACTACAGGTAGGTGACCTTCAGAGGTCTGGTGGGGACCATGCCCCAGTGGGTCAAGTGTTAAGAATATCAGGCAGGTGGATTTAATGTTATGGCTGATCAGTGTTTACATATTTTTAAGTGAAGAGGAAATTCTGTATAAGGATGAAAATAAATATGCAAGGGTGAAGAAAAAAGTAGCAATACTCGATTAGCAGGCACTTGTCAGTCAAGACATTGAGCAGGAAACATTCCGGTTTAATGTTTAGTCCAGCAGCCACAAACAGCTAGTATATCTGTATGTGTGTCAGGTAGCAAGCGCGTAAGCAGTTTCAGGTAGCGTGTTTAATATTTAAACAGTGCAAAGAAGCATACCTGGTGACTGGGTCCTACTCTAATCTCCCCTTGTGTGCTGTTGAGTCGCCTAGAAAAGAGGAAAATAAAAAACATTTCAGACAACAATGAACAGCAATTTTAAATTTTAAAATTTGATTTGGGCGAAGGAAATGGATCCAATTCAATTTCTGCCATGCATAATATCTGCTGTGGAAGTGACAACACTACTAGGATAAGAAAATAATTAAGGATAATTGCATCAAAGCCTTATTAGTTACAGTACACACAGCTTTATATTCATGAAAAGAAAAATACACTGGAAAATTAGCAACGGAAGATGGAAGCTTTTAAAAAAAACAGCTGTTCCACAAGAGAATATACACACTTAAGTATAATGGGCGAAATATGGGGGATGATATAGTCTAATACCAGCAGAGCTAAACAAAGGGACAAAGGCGGCGAGAAGCAGGGATGATGCGTCTCTTTGTTCATGCAGAGGTACAGTACAACAGCCCCCAAAAGGTCCAACGATATGAGGAGAGAGAAACCCTGAAATGGCTGCTAATACAAACCCACCCCCCCAGGTAACCATAGCAACTACAATTTAATAATAGTGTTCCGATCTCCAGCTGCAGTGGATTAAAGAAAATGACAAGATGTTCCTTTTGAAAAGCCTTTCCCTCTCCGTTGCCATGGCAACGGCGCCGATTTTCATATAGGCGGGCGCAGAGCGGGCCCAGAAACTGTCACTATGATTTGCGTGCAGAGCAGTGCGTGCTCCATCACCGGGCTGTCGTCCTGAACCTGGCTGGAAAGCGGAGAGGGAGGTTAGGGCCTCTGGTAGCCATTCAAGTCCTCAAATCACAGCCTTCCTTCAGGCTACATTTCATAAACACTGCCTCGTCCTGCAGCCCCGGCCACTAAATTCTGACACAAAACATAAGCACCGACAACAGAGGAAATTCCACATGCAAACATATATGGCGAGCAGATGCACCTACAGCGCCGTACAAACACTGCTCTCTTGGCTGCAAGGCCTGTCAAAGGATTAGAGGTTCCAAGTTTTAAGAGTCTAATTCTTATGCTGTGGAGTGATCTCGCTGTTAAAATGAGACACGGCTCCAAAGAAAATAAAAAAGCAGCGCGGGAGAGACGGACCTCTAGTTCAAATCCATATTTCCACAGCGAGGTTAAGGTGAGAGTATTTATTTTAGCTGTAAGAGAGGATTTTGGAATGGAAGAGAAATGACCCAGCAGAGTTCCTGAACATTCTGCATGCTTGGCACTTCTAGCAGGACTAAGTTAAGAAGCACTGAATGCTGGAGTGGGGGACAGTGATCTACAGGCAGCCATGTTGTGCTGTACAAAATACATTCGCAGCATTCAGTTCAAACTGCAACCAACTATTCAGAGTACCTCAGAACAAAGAAAGGCTATAACATTTTTTACAACACACAATCACAGCAGTTAAATAAAACAGCCTCAGGAGCAGCAGGGTAGCACATTTGATAAACACATTTTCTAAACACAATCCAACATCAAAAGTGCACTGGTAACTTTGAATAGGTCCATTTTACATTTTAAAAAATTCTGAGGGGTGAAAATTTCTAAACAGGAAAGAAAGAAAGAAAGAAAGAAAGAAAGAAAGACTTATAAAGGAAAAAACAATTTCAGCAAAACTATCCTGAAAATCGGCTGCACTATTGCAGAGTCTCTATAATAGTCCAATGTAACTGAACTGTACATGCATAGACTTGTGGTTTCCTTTATTTTATCAGCCAGTTGATCAGTTCCCCCTTTATGGGAGAAAATAGTTACTGTAAACCTGAGCCCAGACTGTCTGGAGTCAGAGGTCATGTGTACAACATGCCAGGCTCTCTACAAAGGATAAACTTCACTCTCCTGTCTTAAATGTAACTAACACTTTACTATCATCCAGATTTCATTTAAAGTGAAAGAACTAGCAGTTGCACTTTCTTAAACTACACAAGGGAAAGAGAAAATGCCACATTTTAAAAGCATACTCATGTCACTATACAAGCACATATGTACTATTTTAATTATAAACTTTATCCGTCTGATAAAACAACAAAGACAGTCACTCTGCATGCATATATTAGGTATTAACCTTCCTAGCCCATTTATTTTTAATGCAGCTACTGATGACATCAATGTGACAGAACCTGTGTCTTGACATACAGCCACTTAAAGAAAATACAAAATGACACAGCTAGCTCACAAAATTGTGCATGCACATATGTACTATTACAAACATTAATTTCCTTTAAAGCAAAAAGGTTGGTTGGTTGCTCATACATACACTGCATGCAAACTTTACTAATCCATGTATTTTCAATTCAACCACTGATTACAAGTGTCTTATCACACAGCAACTCATACAGCTAAAGAAAATAAGGACAACACAATTACACAGCATGCTCCTGTCACTGCACAATCACAGATACAGTATTTTAATTACACACAATATCTGACTATTAAATAAAATAAGACAGCTGTGACATACACTGCATGCAAACCTTCCAAGCCCACAGGATATTTTAACTACTGATGACAACAAACGGACAGTATGTTTGTCAAGACACACATCAACCCATAGAGCAGTCCCTGAATAGTTGCCAAAAACAAGCCATGCGTTATATCCAATTTAACTTGAACACGAGAAAAGCAATCAGGCTTGGCCCCGCCCCCTCCATCAACAGCGTCCAATCCTTGCATGCCTGTTAAGACTGTCATAACACAGACAAAACGTGCTGAACGGTTCCAACTTTATTCACCAAAGCCAAAGAGGCGCGAGGTAGAGCTCGGCTCCCGAAGTGTGTCAGCGAGCTCAGGGCTCCCCAAAGCCTCCTGCGCCATGTCAGCTGCACTGTAAACACACAGGCGCTGCAAAATGGAGTCGCCACCAGCTCCGCTTCGTTTCCAAAACAACTCCGGTCTCAAAAGATGAAGCTCAAAGTCGGCTTCTTTTTCGTCACACTCCCAAATCTAATAACAAGCTCTCAAACGAGGAGCCAAAGTTACTGCACTTAGTCGATGCGCTGGCAAAACAGAACAAGCCCTTACTGAACGTCATTTCACGTGTGGTCGTGCCAAACGCACCGCTGGCTACCGAGAGAGGCACAAAGCAGAGCACACGGCTGCTATCCGCACCTCGGTTCTCCGTTAGGACATGACAGCAACCGGACAGCAGCCAAACCCCCCTTCGAAACCCGAACGGTACATTTAAAAACGCCCATTCACAACACAAGACCCCGGGTACGCGCACATTACCTCCGCGGGCTGAACAGGTCGTCCATGTCTGACATGGGGCTCCGTGCTTCTGGAGGCGCGCAGCTCTCCTTCTCCCACCTGTGTGTGCTAGTGTGTGTGAGTGAGAGTGTGTATTTTCTTTCTTTCTTTCTTTGCAGGCAGCTCAAAATGGAGGCTGAGCACTGAGCCTGTGCCGTGACCTCAGCCTGGCGCACGGAGGCGCGCGGAGTTCCCGTTCCGACGCGCGCGGCACTGAGCATGTGCCGCGACCCCGCGCGCACACAGAGGCACACGCGCGCGCTCCATCCACGCTCCCGCGCGCCTCAGACACGCAAACGGGGAGAGGGGAGGGGAGGATGGAGTAGGGGGGAGAGAGGGGGGCTTGGTGTCTGAGAGTGGGGCTGCTCAGTATGCGCTGCCAGGTCGTGTGTGCGGATTCCCCCTACAGGCCCCCCACTGCTCTATCCGCCACTCACGCATCATTATCAGACCATCACGCGGTAAAAGCAAGCCCTTATCAACCCCAGATTCACATTTAGCCCCAACACCAACCCATAATCTTTATCTTGCCTCCAAATTCAGCATTCTCTCTTTGCATATTACCCTTATATTAAGACACATATGAAAGGGTTAAAAGCAAAGAACGTTTTCACCCTGTTCACAATTTGTTGTGCTCATCTATGACAAAGGAAGGACTGCCAACTCTAAAGCAATGAGCGTGAGACACACGCATCTGACTGTCTTCACACGCACTCACGCCACACCTCAGATTTTTTGCATCCCAAAATAAATTTATCCGTGTGCCTAATATTATGTAGATCCTCCACGTAATATGATGAGATTCCTGATGACGGAGAGATTTATCCTGTTAAATGATACAGCTATCATGCAGGGCTGTAGTTGGTCTGAAACTATATGCAGGTACTCCGTGACATCCACTTGCCTGGACCCAAGTTGCCCAGCAGGTCCTTTCCCAGAGCCCCACACTGCCTCTGCTGGTTTGACTTGTTCCCACAGGACATCCAGATACCACCTCTTCCCCAGGTAAGCAATGCACATGACCGTCCACATGACGTTTAAAAATATACACATAAACAAATACTAATTTATAAGACCAGGCTTCCATCGTTCCACAGTCAAGTTCTGATGCACTGTGTGCTGACACCTTTCTATCATCATGGCTAGCATGAACGTTTCCAGCACTTTGTGATTCTGAAGGATCAGTTATTTCAGGCTATCCTCTCTCTCCATTCGCAACACTGAGCCTTGTGCACCCACAAACCTGTTGCAGGTTTACTGATTGACCCTCTTAGGGTACTTTCACATATGTGAAAATGAGAATGACCTTGCGGGTATCTCGCACTTGGATACTGCTGGTGGAGTTTCTTTGCCTTAACTCTGCACAGTTCTACTGATCTATTAATCCCCCTTTTTCTGAGCTGTTTACTAAATAAGCAAAATAATGCATTGTTCTTATGAGTTTTTGAAAGTTGGGAACCCGATATGGTCATTGGATGAGGCTCCACACCTCCTCACAGCTCCAGGTCTGTCAGAGTACTGCCTTGCGGCTAATGTTGCTAAAGCTAACTGTAAACAAATACGTTTCCTCATCCTATTATGCACAGCAGCGCTGACTACGGCAGCTGGATTAGTGCAAAAAGACCCTGTACTTTCTGCAGTTGGGTCTGTTCTGGTTCGCATCGCGTTCTTACCACAAATGAACCGCTCCAGACTTATTTGTTCCGCTTTTGATGTGGTCTCGGGAGAGATTGTTGCATTCTCACTTTTCCAAACGAACCCCATCAACTGGGAAAATGAACTCGATTCAACCGAACAAAACGAGGTATGTGTGAAAGCACCCTTAGACCCCTTCAGTAAAATACCAACCACTGCATTTCAGGAAGTCCTTACAAGACCTGTCCTTCTGGAGATGCTCTGACCCAGTCACCTTACAGTGTTAGGGCTAATCGGTGTATTTATCAGCTACAATATTAAAATTACTGACAGGTGAAGGGAAGCATACCAAAACACATTAAAATGTTTCATTTTTACAATTAGCTCCCTACAGAGTTTAAGCTTGAGGATTTCGAATGTCATGCCTGTGCTGACGTTCAATAAGACATTTTTCTATGCCAGAATTGAAGGGGAAAAAAACATATACAAGAATACAAGCTTGCTGACACACTGCTAAATTTGCATATGAAAATCATACAGGTCCAAGTAAAGCTAATCTTTCCCTGCAGAGTTCAGGCAAAGTGACTTTAATCCTCAACAAAAACTCCAAAACTGACAAGAGCAGCACTTCAGACAGAGAGTGAAAGAAACTTTCATTGCTGATATGGCACACACAAGAGACGTTCCTTATCCTTCTAAAACAGTGTTTGCTTCATGTTATTTGGTGCTTTTCAAACAAAACAAAAAAAAAAAACACAATGTAACATATCGCTTACTCAACTAAATGTTCCATTTGTAATGGGCCCCTGAACTTTAACTTGCCATGCTGTTCAGTCACAGTCCACTTTGGACCAGTTCATTACTGCCAGTGGAGGCATACCTTTGTTTTAATGCAGTAAATTATGATTACTAGGGCTGGTATGAATGCCATTTTTTTTAGCTTTGTGTATTCGGTAGTGAAAAACATTGAATATTCGAAGCTTCGATGGGAGGGGGCGGAATGTATTCTTATATTGTATTCGGCATCTTGGATTCAGAAATCTATATTTTCAAACAAACCGTTAAACACAGCTTTTCTTTTTCTGTCTCAAAAGCCACATAGCCCATTTTGAATTTCGCGAGACCCGGCCGACCGGCAAGCTCCTATTAGCCAGTGTATTAGCCAGTGCTAACCGGCTAGCGTCTTCCCAAAAAGCCACAAAACTTGACAAATCTCGCACAAACATCTCAAAACCAACTTGAATGCATTTATTCCACCACCAGTCAGCTGTAAACACTGCCGGCTAAGTGCAAAATAAACAATTTTTCTTATAAAATCCTCTTCTTTCTCCTATAAAATCCTCACTGCTGGTCACAAATCCCCATTGAACACCTTCATAAGTCTTCTAACTGTCCTGCTGTGGTGTTTTTATCCTCATTCAGGCTAAAAATACTTGTTTTTACAGGACAAACCACGGTCTTTTTTTTGATACGCCCCTAGTGAGCATTGAACATTGTATGTCTCCATTAAAGCTGTTTTTTCCGCGGCCGAGCTGCGGAGAGAAATGCACCGTTAGACCCGGAGCGCATTGGAAAGGATTTCTCCGGTTCTGGGTGGAGGAGAACTCCGTGCTAAGGGTCGTTGGAAAGGTCATATTGAGTTTTAGTGGCAGTCGAATAAATGAAGTAAAATACATAAAATATTATTAATTATTAACATTAAATGTGGTGTCAATATTATTTCCAACTGAAAATCCATTAGTTTTATAACTGACGTCATGGGTTGTTAATAGTGGAGCTCCACTCTCCAGCTAGACGCGTTTGGTTTCGCAGGGATTGATGTCACGTGTAAAAAAAAAAAATCTATATTTTGAATACTCGAATCTCAAAATGAAAACTCGAATGACATCCCACTGAACGAATACTCAAATATTCAAGTATTTGGTTACATCCCTAATGAATATATGACCTAAAATGAATGAACAATTGAATATCCAATTCAAATATATGACCTAAAGGATAGGAATGACAAAGACACATAATACATCTTTAAATGACAATATCTGATCTATTAAGTTAACGATATTTAAACTGAAACTATTACATTTTTTAATTATGTCACTGCTTTCAGAAACAGTTACAGAATCTTAACCGCTTCAGAACGCTCAACATATACAAGAGCCAGATCTTCAGTACGGATTTGAATACACATGCATGGTGTCATCCTTCTAAGGTTTACATTTCTAAAAAGTACATAAAAAGGATGTGAAGCTCTCAGTGCCATGTATACATACGAAAAGATGGATAGACAATGTACCCACAAGATTACAAAATGATCTTTTAAATTGAAATGCAAAAATATCGCACTAATTTTGACCAATTCAGAAAGTCAACCGGTCAAAGCCTATAAGAATCATTTCCAAAGATTTGAGCTTGGGCATAATGCTTTATCTCCTTGCACAGTGTCTTGGCCCTTAAGTCATCACTGTTAAGACCCTAGAGATGGTAAAGCCATTAATATTTTTGAAAGTAATTTTGGAACGACAAGGCCACGTGGTTCCCGTCTTAAAATGACACACTCCTTCTCTAACAACTATCTAGACCACACTTCTGAAGATTATCTGTAGAATCAACTCATCAATTAAATAGAAAATTAAACAGACAATTCTGGACATTCGCTAACAGCTGGAAAGAGAAAACCCTTTAACACCAAACCAAACAAACTGTAAACACAGAACATTTTACACACTTTTACAACTATGGAAAATGCGTTCTCATTGGGTCTGTATGGTTTTACACTGGGTGTTTGTTTGTGTGTGCGCATGAATGTTTGTGTCTGCCCTCTGAAGGTTAAAAAGGTTAAAAACTATTCCCAGTGTGCTAAGCAAATGGAAACTTGATTAAAACAAAGTAAAATACTTGTAAAAATACTGAAATAATTGTAAAAAATGTAAAAAAATATATTTTATAAAGTAATTGTAAGTATTTTAATTATTTTGATTATAAAAAACTATGGAAGAGAAATAGGTCTCACAAACAGTGACAGAAGAATCTTTATCCAAATGCTAATAGGTCATCACATCCCACTTTACTCCAAGTTTAGCTAATATCTTTTAGAATGAAAATAATCAAAGATTTGTGTTTGTTTTTTCCATGGAAAAAATGTAAATATCAATAAAAATATGATAAGATACATAAAGATTTGTATCTACCTACCAACACGTACCTGACAATAATATTTGCTGTTAAGCCACAAAAGAAAGCTTTCTATTACAGTGCTTCTGTGACATCAGTGGTCTTATTTTGTTTAATTTAGACTTAAACACTAAGCCCTGACATTTTAAACCATTTCCCATAAGAATGCAACTGAATAATGTGGCATAACATGTTTCCATATAAAATGAAAATACATTATTTCTTTCAGGAACAAAATGTACGGCCAAAAAATAGCCAACCTTCAGCAGGAAAATGAGACTACAGGGAGCAGTTAAAGGCTTGAGGAGCAGTGTTAATAGCACACTGTGTATCTTAAATGGAAGCTTTGAAACAAAGTGTTTGCCATGTGTTTACAGCATGTAAATTTAAATCTATGAAAAACATTCTGATGTATAAGAATGTGTAAATCACAATACAAAATAAGAAAGACATTCAACACATAACACAGCAAAAGCTTTTCCGCTCTGGACAACCAGTCAGCCTCATGACAGCCAAAGCTGAACAATTACAAACATTTACCAGCAGTTTTGCATGTAACCTGTTCAGCCGACAGCAGATATGCCAATGCATACGTTATAATCAGAGTACTGGTGTGATCTGCATTCAAATAAAGCCTAATAAAAAACAGCCAATCATAACAGATGTCATTTACACATCTTAAATTTACAGTAATAAGTATATACTCTTTCATTTTAAGCAACAGGGATCTGTAGGTAAATAAGTTGGTAAAAGCTTCAGTAAAAATGAAGGAGGACTGTTCTTAAATGTCACAGACAGACCACCGGGTAAAAAACGAAACACGTGCAGAAAATTTCAGGATGTGTGTCTTTTAATGATGAATCTTTATAGCAATAGCAGCTGTAATGCGTATGATTAGTGCTAATACCAACATCTAGTAAGATCAGCTGTTACTCACCTAGTCTCTGGGTTATATCCTAAAATGTAGAAAAAGGAGTCAATTCGTGATTTGAACTCCCTGGCAGCGAAAATATCAGAGAAGTGGGCGATGTTGCATTTCCCCCTGTAAAATACGAAAACAAGCAAACACACATTAGTCTCATCTTGATGCACACAAACATTTCTGCAACTACATTAAGTGTGCCTTAAGGTAAACACATCTGTGAGGGCATGCTATGGGCAATCATTCACTGCTAAACAGATATCCTTCCCTGTGTTTGAGGCTGAGTTGCAGTGGCTGAGGAACTGAAAGCTCCACATACAAAGTCACTGTTGACACATTACGTACCAGCTTTTCATGCTTTGGCAACAGATACCACACAATACCCCCCCCCCCACCCCACCCGCTTCACCCACCCACATACGATTTGAAGGAATAACCAGAGCGAGCATCTCCTATAAACTGCATCTTGGCATGAGCTCACATTCTGAACCATGTCTGTACTTCACATTTCCAGTCCGGGCCTATCAAAATAATAGGCATTGCTGTGGTTTTGAGTGCTCTGCACAGACACAATACCTTTCTCAGAAGATGAAAGGAACGCAGGGCTCAGAGCAGGCATTACACCATGCTCCCGGAATTCACAGAGTTTATCGAAAGCCCTGTAATAAGTCAAATCAAAGGGCCCTCTGTGCAGCAGAAGTTGCAGCTAATTTGCCCTGAAATCAGTGGTTCAGTGCTGTGGCTTTGTGTGCGCTTCCCTACGCTGCCTCCAGATGGTTTGAGTTAAGGGGCTGGAAAGGAAGAGTGTGGGGGAATGAAAAGAGGGGAAAAACAAATCAAATGGAAAAAAAAAAAAAAGATGAAGAGATCCTGTTTCAACCACAGACAAGAGGCAGGCCTGTCTTGCTTTACTGAAGTGTCACCATGTTAAAGAAAAGCACGATAGCTTCCAGTTATGGTTTGCATCCATAATCATATTAAAAATATACAACACTTAATTTAAGTTTATTATTGAAAATGCTCAAGGTCATTTTAAGCATGCATGCGTGCACTACAACAGGCAAATGTAGACAAGATTCATCACAAAGTAATTATGCAGCAGGTGCAGTACCTGAGGGCCGCAGTATGGTAGGTGTCCACATAGTCCGAGATGAAGAGCTCTCTGCTTTTTACTACAGGGTCAGTGATGACCAGCTCCCGACCAGAGTCTACACAGAGAGAGGGCACATCAGTGAGAGTCCAACAGGACAGAAACACCATTTACATTTTGTAAACACCAGAATGAAAAGGACATTCACTCTAAGAAAACAGAAGTATAGTGTCACTAACATACAAACACGCACACACATACACCAGGTAGTTTTGTTCAATTTCAACCCCAAGTCTACTTGATTTAGAGAGTGATGAAAGGGGTCTGTTGTGTTTATTTATAAATATATTTATTTTTATTTGCAATTTATACATTATTCACATGTATGGTAGTCAATACCCACTAGTACACACAGACATACACACATACGTACGTAAAACATACAAACACACACACACACACACACACACACAGACACATATATATAAATATATATATATATATGTAAATCAGACATACAAATACATATACATGTATGTAGGTACACATATGAATGCATTTACAATTATTTGTGCATGTGCCTTGTAAATACACTGAAGAATACTACATCTTTTAAAGTGTCTGCATATACGTGAGTGAGAAAGGATCATGTTGGGCATGGGCTGCCAGTGCGACATAATGAGATCAATGTCTGAACCTGATACACAGTTCAGGCAAAATAGAGTCAAATCAGACATGAGGCTTATTGCACTTCCCCTGGAAATGTTACGGCATGTCCCTGAAAAGGCGACACTGAGAAACCCAGCGGGGACGAATGCCATTAAAGGGATTCCTAATGACTGTGCAGGGTGAGTGTTTGTTAATCTAGCCCCAGTCATAATATCATCCAAGTGGCAGTGGCTGCCACGTCAGACTGAAGACTGCAGGAGGGGTGGGGGGGCTTGTGTCTGCAGGGCTGGCAGGAACGTGGACCGTTTGGCTACGTGAAAGGTTTTATTAAAGTGTGCTGCAAATCAAAGCAGTCCCAACAAAGAGCCGGGCAGAACCCCAAGTCTGTTATTACTGCTTGATGTAGGCACCGGCTCCAGTTGTGTGGCTGATGTGCCAGGTCACCAGGAGACTGTGAGGAACACGGCGCGCAAAGTTATTTGCACTTCACAGTCCTGCTGTCTTGTTTGAAGGAGCGTTGCCAGGGAAACAAGGGCAGAGAAGTGGTTCCGCAGCCGCCTCCTCTTTTATTTGAGATGCCAGTCACCGAGATGTCTTACACATCACTGGGCATGGCTAAATCAAATGGTAGAGTAGACCGCGGCACTTAGTCCTTATGAGTTATTTGCTGTGGCACTTGCTGCACATTTTACATGAGTTATTTGCCCAAGGTGTAAGAGAACACACACAAATGCACACATACCGTTCTCATTGTTGCGGTCCTGTACTAGGTGCTGGTAGACAGAGTCGGGCACCTCGGACTGGCGGTAGTACCATTTCACGCTCATTAACAGATGGTCTCGTTTACTCTAGAAAAAGGGAAGAAAGGAGGAAAAAAGTAAGCATCCAATAAAATAAACAGACATTTGTTTGTTAACAGCACTGCAAATTGGCCTCCTGGCAAATACACAGACCTGTGCTGCATGTGCCTTTATGATTCTCTCATTCTGTGCCAAAAGCCCTCAGTGGAACCAAATCAATTAAAAAGGGATTGAAAGCACAGAATTTTTTTAAATAAAGTAAACAGAAAGACATTTGGGTTTTTGGACAAGAAGATGAGGGGGAAAGAAATCTGCGTTTTTATAAAAGGGGAGGTGGGGCGCTTTAAGTCTGAAATGCAGTCACCGTTCCAAGTGTATGATAGATTAACTCCTAAATACAACTCCAGACACACATCTGTAAAGAATAAATCCACTTCATCCGGCCAAGCGCGTCACACACGGCTTCCTTTCTCTCTGCTGCACTTTGAACTCTGCCACCCGCCGTCTGTTTGAGGGACTGCATGCAGAGCCTCCCACCTGAAGTTCCCAAAACGCACCGGCAAGCGGCAGCACTGAGTCACACAGACCTCCCGGAGGCACTGTGCTTTCCAGGCAAGGGCCAGGAGGAGGGAAGAGAAGTGCAAAAACACTGTTTTTATTCCCGGACATGAAATATTTATTATCCCTTCACACAAACCCAACTGACCATTCAAACGATTTAAAAGAACATTAAAGAAGCCGCAGCTCAGCAGAAGGCGGGTGATTGGGCGAGGGGGGGGGGGTCTCCGGAGCAGCAGCCAGAAATCACAGCCATCTTTAACGTGACTACAGATTACCACATCGGCCACAAAAAGCTGAGCATGCCATCTCGCCAGCCCACTGGGGGAAAAAAAAACATCCTGGGTGGATCACAGAGCCAAGGGCCTTTTTTTTCCCCTCCCACCCCCAGCCGCCTCACTCAGCACAGGCCAGGTTCGCGTCCGCTGAAACCGCAGCACAGAGCAGAGTGAGCTCATTGTTGAGAAATTCTAAGGTCTCTGCTACCTTTCATGGGGTTCGGTGGAGTGAGTGTTAAACTGCATGTGTGTAACAGTATATTTCCACCACCTGGTCCTGCACTGAACAGAGAAAGAAGCTGTACAACACCAGTCAGCCTAGATGGCCTCCGACATTACACAATGGAGACACAGGATATTTTTCAGTGCAAGCTAAAGGATCCTTCAAAGGAATATAAAAAAAAATGAGCTGGGCAAAGAAAAACAGCTGGTCAAGAGAAATAGATTCAGTGCCATTTTGAAATTCCTATCTGTGAGGGTGACGCGAAGCCCCTTCAGATGAGATTAAAGCATGCTCCCTGTTAGTCAAGGCTCTAACAGGGTCACTTTGTCAAAGGCACGTCCAGGGCTTGTTATACCCTAGATACAGAGACACCCAGTTCTCCTCTAGAGCAGGGGTCCCCAGCCACCGGTCCGTGGGTAATGTGGTACCGGTCCGCAGACCGCACAGAAAAAAACTGATATAAAAACATATATTCTTAGTCCATCCTTAGTGAAAATAGTTTGATATTATCCTTAGTGAAAATAGTTTCAATTCCTGACGAAATATAGGTTGGGGACCACATTCTACAAGGATTAGACTGTATTACTACCACCCAGAACCCCCCCACCCCTTTCCGCGATATAATTTTCAAGCATTTACCGGTGAGAAGATGTTGGGGACCGCTGCTCTAGAGTATTCGCAGCGACTCAGGGAAGAGCTTTTTACACAAACACTCTAGCCAGGTTCAAAGGTACCTCAGCGCTGATAAAGCCCAGATTTACAGCAAAGGGAGGCTCTCTCACTCTCAGTTTTAAGCGGAGTATCATGACGAACTTAGGTACTAAGTATTCTGCATTAGGAGGCAAATGCAGGTACACATCAGCAAACCTCCACACAGGAAGATTCCTTCTGCATGAGTATATCGGCACCGCTCCAAAACCTCATAGCTCAGAAATGGTTAGAAAAGCTTTAATGTAAGTAAATGCAATGAGAAATGATTCAGAAATGAGCCATTTTACCATCCACACCATTAAAGAAAAACTATGCAAAAGTGTTTGTGATTTGAATACAACAGTGGCTATTTGTAAACTCACACACAGCTCGCCTTGACGGGGGAGGGAGGAAAACAAAACTACGAGAGGAAGCTAACCGAAGCTGAAACCTGTGACCTTTCTTTTAGCCCGTCTTCCACTGGAAATGACTGTTTCATTATTAAACCCTAATTATGCTTTCATGTTGCACACAGAGCAGATCACCGCGCAGAATCAAATTATCAAGATAAGCACTCTCAGCCAGACAGGAAAGAGAATGGAAGCGGCAGCGAGCAGCCCATTACAATTACAAAGCTGAATTGATTAACGGCGTTCCAAACTGCACGCGCCGCTGCGGCTCTTTCTCCCGGCACCGTGGGCTCCGCATATCCTCGTCAACACACACTTTTCCTCGGAGCTCGCACGGCTGATTTAAGGCTACCTTTCAAAACCGAGGTTCGGTCTTGGATAGTCGCTTTAAAGGAGCCTTTTTTACCCGCTTGTACTGGATCCAGCCAGGCCGCTCGGCACCCAATCTGCCTCAGTAGCCCCATTCACTGCAGGAAATAAATCTGAGCTTCATATATTCGGCAAGGGCACAATGGCAGGCGTTTGAGCCCTGGTGGTGCCTGGGGGGTGAGAGTGTTATAAAATGGAGGCATTCCTGAGAGGAGTTGTAGGGGTTTTGGGCAGAGAGGCACAGGCTGAACCCCCCACCATCCCCCTGTACACACACTCCTTCACTCTCTAATGGCTGTGCTGCCCTCTTTGTCTGAGCATCGAGCTCCCAACCTGGGAGTCACACACTGGTGGCAGAGAGGAATTATCCCCCTTGACCCAATCTCACACACTCTTACCATCTACCCAACCCCTCTCTTTCATTCACTCAGTCTCTCTCGCTCTCTTTCTCTCACACATATACACACACACAAACACACAGGTGAGTCATACTGCCAAAAAATTAACTCTTGTAACAGCAGAGGGCACCTTTAAGATTCACGAAACACATTTCCGTTTGTTCCTCAAAGTTGGAACAGCAAAGTGATGACAAATTCATGCCTAAGTACTTGATTATTTTTGTTTACCAAAGTAAGAAAGAAAAAGAAGTTAAACAATTAGCGCTCGACACTGTAAAGAAAACAGCCTAATGGCCATTAAGGACTTTTAATCAGACACTGTTTGGTTACTCTCACCCCGGTTACTATAGAACTTTTATTAAAACGCACAACCAGCAAGAGCACAGCCTAATGAGAGATAGTGAGAGAACATTAGCAAAGGAAAGGGTGAAGGGGAGGACAGTTTGAGCACAGGGGGGAGGGGGAGAGAGAGAGCAGGGAGAAGCAGAGTGAGCAGTAATTACAGAACAGGCATGCTAAGTCCGGTGAGAGTGCAGAAGAGGTTAGTGTTCTCTGGAGGCCCGGCCGGGCTCAGCTGCAGTGCCGGGCTTTTACAGGCCAGGCTGGGAATGCAGCGGTGCAGGGCCAGCAGAGCAGGGGGTGCTTTTACAGAGCAGTTAGCGGAACAGTGCTGCCTGCACACAATGACACCCATTTGCTCTCCATCCATTAAGCAAAATTACCAGCATGAGAGAAAGAGAATAAAAAAAAGGCTTATGAGGGTTACAGACTTACAGTACCAGTCTAGGGCTGCTAATTCTTCCTATAACCGATTATTCAATCAACTATTATTCAATGAACTGACTAATCTGACCATTTTGGCTCATTTACTTCCTCTCCTTGTGAAGAATGTCAATAATCAATTAGTACATATTTTGGAAAATGAGACATTACCTCTTAAAAGTGAACCCTGTGATAATACGTGAGAAAATACCTTACAAAATACAGTTAACAGTTTCATTTTGCTTTAATCAAGAATGTCCAAAACTTCCAAGATCAGTATATATGGCTACAAGAACATGTAAATTAAAGCCATAAGTGGTCAAATGGGAGTTAAAACTGTATTATCCAGTAAAATTGCAGAAAAAAAAAGCATTTGTCTGGGTGTTTTTGGGACAAAGAAAATGGACACAATTGGATGTTCTAGCTAGACTCTATAGGAAACAAGTGCAGTCACATGTGGTTTGGCTTGTGTGGGCAGATCCCAGTGTAGAAGTTGCAAAAGCAGCAAAACGCAGCAAGTCTTGTGTTGTGCAAATTAAAGCAAACGCTTTTGACTTTATTACTGCATTTAAGGAGAAAAAGGATACACATGCAACTACTGGTCATTTAAGCATTTAATGTCATTGCATCTTTTATTTATACTGCACTGAAAAAACTCCTGGGTTACACGAGGAGCAAAGCCAGGACAAAGTGTTTTTCAAGACATTTGTAGTAGATGGCAGCCTACAGCAGCTTCCCGGCTTGTGAAACAATACTCTGGCAGCTGGAGCTCCACCAGGGAGCTGGAGCTCTAATAATAACAACAACCACCGCAACTGTGGCACACACTGCATTCTTGAGGAAAGAGGTGTGAGGGCAATTAATTGGTGATGTGTGAATTAAAGGGAATCACATAAAAATGAGCTGCTGAGTAACGGCTTGCTCGCGCAAAAGCTGACAAGAACAGACGACAGAACGTGGAAGCGTGGTGGTAATGAGAAGGAAGAGTGACTGTAGGTAAGATAAGAACAAAGCTGAAGACATATTTGTAGACCAAGTGAGGCCGAGGCCCAAAAAAGGAATGTGGCTCATTCAACCTTCTAAAAGCACTGGCTGTCACTGACACTGACCCTGCCTGGCCGTTGGCTGACATTTCACACAGCTAGTGCTGATGTCTGTTTAGTGTAATCATTAAACATGGCCGCAGCAGCAGCAGCAGCTCCTCTGGCAGGTCTCATCTGGACCGTTCAGCCTGGTCATGTGACTCCCATATTAACAGGAGGGCCCCCTCCCTTTCCCTCAGCTCTCCATATACACACTGTCAGCCCTATGGCTAAGCAAAACCAGACACTGCCAGTGAGCATTAACAGGAAATATGGGTTTATTTTCCTGTGCGTTTACATTTCTGTATCCCCTTCACAGGCCAGATCCAAACTACAGAGCCCTCTTGGAGGCTCTGGTTTCAGATCAGGGCTGAGAACGGCTGCCGGAACAAGCCAGGATCTCCCACTTCCTGAAGAAGGTGGCGGCTGTGGGAGGGCTGGGAACGCTCCGAAAGTGCAGCAGTAGAGCGGAGCTCACGCTAGGCCCTCATCATGTTGCAGTGAAAGCATGCAAAGAATCTAAAGGGTTGAAACACAGGGTCACGGGCACTCAGTCGTGAACTGAACCTGAGGAGACAATGTGGTTTGTGCTGTTAGGGGTGTACGGTCTTTAAGACACCAGTGCTACATTCCAATGTTTATACTAAGGAAAAAATTGAAAATGGTGGACATCAATTAAACACAAAAAATACTATAAACATGACATTATAGTTCCACAATTTTACACATCTGCAATCCATTGTATGAAATTAGCCTGCACAATTTCATTAGTCTATAGGCAACACACACACACACACACACACACACACACACACACACACACACACACACACACACACACACACACACACA
>JBBKCR010000128.1:19712885-19741497 GCA_037577295.1 Ladigesia roloffi | reverse complement strand
AGAGAGAGAGAGAGAGAGAGAGAGAGAGAGAGAGAGAGAGATAGAGAGAGAGAGAAACCAGCCATTTGTGAAAGCCAGTGAAAAGGCTTCAGGGGCTCAGCCAACAGCACCTATTTTACCATTTCCATTACTGCAATGAAGTCAAGGGGTGTGAGCCAGGGGGTTTTAAATAAAAATACGTTTCTCCTTCAGAGCGGCGGAGAAATTAAACCTCCTCGGCCTCCTAACCACCCGGTTGCTCTCTCACTATTAACACATCACCTCACAATGAGCACCCAGCAGGTCTCTATTACAAAACACACTCCTTTTTCAACATTACTCTTTCATTGCCCCATGTTTTATTCATCCCAAATCACTCTCACATTACTCCCAAGGACCAGCACCTCTGCATGTGATTTCGAGACAACATTTACAAACGCGTTACAGGCGGTCATCTTGTCGCGAGGCAGAATTGGATGTGACGCAGAGGGTCTGAAACAACCGCTCATTCCGTTATTCCAGACGGGCCGAGCGTTTCTGCGCCACATTAAAAAAGGCGGCGATGGGCAGGCTTCACAGCTCAATATAATGTATGCAAATCATTCCGTGATCCCAGATGCAACAAATGAGTTTTCAATCAGAGCATTATGAGACGGTAGAAGTATGACTGGCAAGGATTAAGACGGGCTTTGCAAAAGGATTGAAGGCTGAAAAATACTCTCATATGATTAGGCTACATTTTATGAAAGCGAGATTAGCCTCAAAACACAGCATTATCTGCAACTCAAATTTATCAGACAAAAGTCTATATTCAATTTGCCTCCTATAGTCTACAACAATGATTATACAACAGGTCCATAATTAATTTGATTCTTGTCGGGCGAAGAACTACAATTACAATAAACTGAAAGAAAAGGTCCAGTATAAAAAGACACAAACCCGCCAATCCTTCCCATCCAAAGGAAAGAGAAACACAATAGCACCACTTCACTACTTACCACCCAGCAGGCAAGCTAACCCCCCCTTACACACCCACACACTAACCACACTCGGTGCTTCTCATTCCATATGTCTAGAGAGCAGCGCATGCAGCACGAAAAAATAAATAAATAAAAATCTTCACTGCTTCAAGCAATACTTTTCTAGCCTATGTTTCAAACCAAAGGCGCAGGTGTTGAAAGCCTGTCTGCGAGCTTTAGTGGATACACACTGCACTTACTCGTCTTTATCACAAAGCCTTAACCGGACTAAAAATGAACAGGAAAATTCTCCTGAATATAAAACAGCCATGCTTTCGTGTTAAAGGCCAAACATCTACTCAAGGCGACTTCTGAATGACTTCGACTCAGTCTTGGTAGTACACCATAGAGAGCCTCCACTACAAAGGACAAAGGAGTTTCTTTTTAATTTATGCTGGACTCCATACCAAACTAAATTAACATTAACACTACAGTCCATTTATATGATTCCCCACAACAACAACAAACCAAATCATCTATTATTCTCAACAACAAAACTGAAACAGCATGTGAAACAATCCAAGCACACAATCAGCCACTAGGTTTCTAAGGACTGGATGAACTCTCTTTTCTGAGGAACTGCTGTGTGCTTTTCCTCCCCCTCCCCCACCAAACACACACACCAGCCTTATACAAATAATGCGTGTGCGCGCGCATATGAACTCCTGACCTTTCCTTATTTACAGTACACATTTAGCAGACAACAGGGCTGGTTGCAGCTTATCTGAAGTCTGATTCATAAACAAGCACACCACTACTGAAGCACTGCCGCAGTAACAGGCGATACTGACTCCAAATGAGTTAAACATTCTAAAAGGATCCTGTGACAATATCTGACCACAGTTTTGCAGGGCCAACTAAATAAAATTACTTTTGAATATTTGTGTGGTTCCTTACCTTTAACAAAAAGTTCTAACCTAACTATTACTAGTTGGAAGTATGAGGTGGAAAAAAACTACTTTACAGGAAAAGTGAAAACTACAATGTAGGTTAATTGCATTGAAATGCAACTATAAATCGATTCAATTTGTGGGATTCCTGTTTTTTTTGTATAAAATGTAAAATGATCATTTGTTCAACAAAAATATGGCAACTATGCTATTTAACAACACCTGTATTAATGTTTTAGATATGCTAATGGTCACATGTATGCCCATATGAGACAAATTAGCAAGCGCAAACTGATTCGCCTATTAAGTAGAACACAGTCAACAAGGTGTTGGCCTATTTACATAAGGAGTAATTTTGCATTTATTACAATGGATTTGTGCTGTGTACCGTCCTATTCACATACAAGTGCTGACTGCTGTATCTTTCTATTTCTGTATCAGCACTGATTCTTTTCTTAGTCGTTATCTTACAGGTTGGGTGACTGGACGATATGCAAAAATATACTTACATAATACAAATATCACCTTTATATGGCACAGAGAAAACAGCGCTACCATTCAGCACCATACTTAAAATACTATGTCCAGTAAACTAGGATTAAATATTAAACACTATACAGTAATACTATAAAAATCACTAAAAACCATTACATACTGGGACAAAATTAGGATTCTACAGGCAATTCATTTAAAAACAAAGAGCATGGACTTGTTTACAACATGATCCAGAGAGCAACTTTAAACAATTATTGTTTTCACTATGACTGTATTGAATGCTTTTAAACTAGAAACTGGACCTTATTGACAGACGAGCTGATACAGGCTCAAGCACCCCACCCTTCCCCCAACATCCCTAGCACATCAGCAGTAATGTCAACAAAATCGATATCATGCACATCACTCAAGCGCACAAAACTAAATAAGGGTTCAGGGGGGAAAACCCTCTTAAGGCTGGAGTCAAGGTCTTATTAATTGTGCACCAACCTAATCTCAGCAGCGGCTGAGGCAGTAAACCAGTCGCTAAAGGCTAGGTTGTGAGTGTTCTAGTGTGTAAGTGCTTGTGTAAGTGTGTGTGTACTCCCTACAAGCTGCACAATACCCCTAGGGGCCTGCTTCCCATCAGTGCATGTGTCTATTATCAGCAGCGTGGCTGTGAGCAACTTCATTTCAGATAGTAATACCTGAGACAGAGAGACAGAGAGACAGAGAGACAGAGAGACAGAGAGAAAGAGAGAAAGAGAGAAAAAGAGAAAGACTTGGCTGTTTTGGTGTGGCAGGCACGCACGCACTGAGCACTCGGACTAGCCTGTGTGGCAGCGAAGAGTGTGTGCTTGAGACAGAGCTCCTGAGAGTCTGAAAAGCTGCATGCCCTTCGTTTCCAGTAAAGCAGCCAGTTCTGGAGTGTTATCACAGGCTGGACGCTGGGGACCTCTCCCTCTGTGTCTTGGATAAGAGCGCAGCTGGAGAGCGCCTGGCCACAGGGGCTGTATGAAGTGCTAATCATCAATCTGTGATTTAATTGAGTTTGTCAAAGAAGCAGAATCTTTTTTTTTTCCTTGCCATGATATAATGTAATTTAGGACAGGAAACGATTTCAAAAGCACAGTGAACGTGCATTAAGCAGAGATATGCATATTAATCCAGTGGAGGAACTATTTAGGGGCTCAATTGAGCCATTAGCCGCTAGCTGCTAGGCTCTTCCTGCTAGACAATGCTGATCAATGCTGCAGCGGATTCATGTGGCTCACACTCAACCCCAGCCCACACACAATCAATAGTGAATCAATGGCACACAAATACATATGTCACTGCTCAAACCCATCCCAGATACAGATAGCGACATTAACACTAGAGAGTACACACTAAAGCCCCTCCCCTCACCTAACTGTCATCTCCAGACAATGAATACAATCAATTCAATGCGAGCACAAATGTTTGTAGCCTATTGAACATCTGAGTGGTCTTGAATGATCACGTATTTCACACTCACCATGAAAATACCCAACGTTGGGAGATTCGCCTCACACCACAAAGAGAGAGATAAGCTATGTTTTGTCAGTTGCCTGAAATGTCACGCTTGCTCTGCCTGAGCCTAAACCACACTGAGGGGGGGAGAGATCCACCTAAGCAGCCGGGGCTGGAGAGGGGGAGGGGTGGAGGGTGAAGACCGAGCCACTGGAGCTGAGTGACACCCACTGAGAGACGCTGAAAGACTGTGAGGAGCTGCCATGCTTGCCCTCAGCCCCTTGATCAAACTCATGAATCCCTAGCACCCTGAGGAGGCACACACACACACACACACAGCCCTGCCCTGCCGTTCCAAACTTTTCTCTCTAGTCTAGGAACAACACAGGCTAAGGTGTATATTCGCTCAAAAGTTTGAAATCACTTTACATTCTTATTACTTCCATTCATGTACAACCGCTTGTAACAATGCAGATTTACATACTGCTCACAACAAAAGGCAGTTTTAAAATGTTTGTCAACATTTATATAAGCCAATAACTTACTGTCAAAACATATAACGCATTCTAATTACACACAGGATCATCATCTGTGCCTGCAGTCGTGACTGTAACTTCTACACTGTGAAATACACAAGCTATAAGATTTTAATATACATTCAAGCTGACATTCTGCAATCATCTACAGTCCTGGGCACAAAAAACCTTTATGGTCTTAATTATAATACAGCGTTCTACTACTTGTGTGGTTATACAAATGTATTAAAACATTTATCATTTTTTACACTATTTTATTGCTTAGGCGCTTATTAAAACACTTCTGAAAGCTTTCTACTCTTACTTTATACAAAATGTATCTATACTTGATTAGATGTGTCAATAAAACAGCTGTCACATCCCCCAATTTTTTTTTATGTGTCTTACAAAAACTAATCAGAAGTGGGATGAAAAAATGGTAGAGGCAGAGTGGGCTGATATCTAATCACATGCTTGTTGATATAGCATGCGCTGGTTGTTTACAGCCTCTTTAAAATCTGTCTTAATCTCATTTGTAATCAATTTGCAGTAGTTCGTTGTTCAAGTGCTGACTGTTCTCATCACAAACTGAGGAGAATACTGTGATAAAATTTATCAGTAGTAACTATCAGTCATATTACCATGCAAGCTTCAGGATGATGAGCTTCAAGGAGCAATGCCATTAGGTCAGAGCATTTTCAGGAGTAAATTATTTAGCTATTTGGTAGCTGATGCTGCTTCCTTCTTTCTCTCGCCCTCTCTCTTTTTTTTTTTTAACCCCAGCAACTGGCGGCAGATGGTCCGAGAGAACAAGCGGCGCATTCAAATACACGCCTAACGGCTCTGCCAAGAGCACCTCCACCCTAGATACCACAGGATGGTATTACCTCTAATTAGGAGCGGCTTTTGTTTCTGGATCAAGCCACCTCTCTCCTGCTCCCTCCAAACCGCAGGCTGCCTCACTTTAGGAGGCCGCAGTCTGCCACGGATAACACCCTCTTTGTCGCTCCCTCATTTAAGGCCCACACAGCTTCAAATATAAATATGAAATTTCGGTGCACCGAACGAACCACAGTCCTATTTCCAACATCAGCTACCCAAAGTAGGCGTGTGTGGAGTCAGAAGAATGCCTGGAATAGGCTGGGAAGAGCCTGCAGGGACAACACAATTCAGATGTGTCACCGGTTCGCCTCTTGCAACGTCTGTTACTCAACATTTATCTTCAGAAGCACAGAACATCACTTTGAATGGCCGTGAACAGCAGCTGCGGCAAAAAAAAAAAGGGCCAGATCATGGCTTTGGATTGCCTTTGCTCTGTCTAGGAGAAGGGTCCGAGCAGACGGAGCTGTAAACATAATTTCAGATTGTTTCCTTGCCTCAGAGCAAGCAGACAGAAGAGGAAAGGGACAGGGGGTAATGAAAATGCAACTGTTGGAACCAGGCAGGATCAGAAGCTGCTCAGTCCTCCTTGGACAGCTCATAAAACATGCATCGACTGGGACTATTACCGGCCCTGGCGTTTTAGTGCACCCTGCACGCGCCCAGGAAAGAGAGCGCACTTACAAAACCCATATCCGCACCGGCCCCCCGCACCCCTTCCTTTTTTTTCTATTATATCAGCCCGATTTTCGTGTGAGAGAGCAGCTGTTTAGAGAAAACATTAGTAGAGCGAGGCCTCCGAACAAAAGGCTGCTGTGGCCCGGCGAGTTTGCGGCGTGTTTTTAAAAACGCCGTACAGTAGCGATCAGGAGATTAACTCGGCCCATTCATGTGTGAAATGGAGACTTGATCCCTAACTGATAGCGCAGCCTGCCTCCAGCAAACAGAGGGCGGAATATTCTTCATCATTTCACAACAACAACTGTAATATATTAGATTACCTCTCGCATCCTTCACTGCATTTGCAGAAAGCTGGCTGAGAGAACAGCGTGTCTTTCACAACAAAGCCAGGCAGGAGGAGGTGAAGTCAGTGCCTTTTCTAACTGTGAACCGCACTTTAAATCCGAACGGGTTCATCGTGGTGACAGATAACACTGCGAAATAGCTAATGCGAGGCTTGAGCGTTAAAAAGGGCAGAAATGGCACTTATTACAATCAAAATGCAAATAACACTATTACAAATTGGGATTTTTTTTCATAATCAGTGACCAGGAACCATCCAAAGGCAGTTTTTTCCCCCTCAGGTCATCCAACTGGCCAAAAGCTATTGACATCCTCCAAAATCTCCAAACTGCGCCCAAACAGGGCAAAAAAAAAAAAAAGTCAGAGCAGATATCATAACGTATTCAGTCATGAGGAACACTAGATTCTACACATAATGCTGTAAGTGTTCCATGACAACATGTTATCTTGCTCCAGTTGTGTTTCAGCAGCACCACATCTACAGGCTTCATGCTCATGAGCACGCTTTTGAATTTCCTCAGCGCTGCAAGGAGAGTGAACCTCCAGGGGCAGGTCTGTGTGGGTATAAGTTAAAATAGCTTGCGAATGCATGGCTAAGCTTATAAACAGCCAGCGTGAGCATGTTTGCCACAGAGCCACATTCAGCCAACTGCATACACTTGTGTCAATCCAAATGAGTAGTCCATTGACTGCTGAGCAACTGTATTTTCACTAAACTGCACACTGGGCTGGGGTAATAAAAAGCTTGGCTGAAGTGAAATGCCACCTGACCTTTCCACGTCTTTCTTTCAGCAGCTCCTTTGCACAGATTTCGAGTTCGCCTCATACATCACCCTGAAAAATTGGGTCTTCAACCCGCCCCAGCGCTGTCCTCTGGAAAGAACTTAAAAAGGACATCACAACACCGCTAGCTGTATGACTGAGGGCTCTCTGTTGCACGCAAAACTTCCTTTAATCAAAGGCTTGAGAGCCTCAGCACTGCACAGCCATGAATGAGTCTAACTTAGTTTAAAGGCCACACAATTCCTCATTCATAACATCTCGCTTCTACCTATTAATAACCTCCCCCAAAGTCAAATGCATCATTCATGTGTGCATGCGTCCTGTTATCTTTGCCCTTCCCAAAACAAAATGGACTGAGGATGTACTGAGATAGCACTAACCGCACCAGCAACTTTACCCCATCTCCTAAGGAGGTGACAGAGAGCATTTTGTTGTAGATACATTAGCCTAAAGGAGAATTCCATAATTCCATTCATAATTTATAAAGATGAATAAAGTGGACTGAATAATTAAATGAACCATAGTAGAAAATCGCAGGCCACAGCCTGGTCGTAAGGAACTGGACATCTAAAGAGCATAATGTGTTAAAAGTTGCGTTCAGAAAGTTATTACATTAAGTGGTTAAGAATATGACACCTGATGACTGAAAACTTACATAAAGATCATCAGGGTTGAGGTTTTAGCCCAGACATTTTAGCCCACAAAAGAGGTACCCCTTATAAAAAGAAAATTTTCAGATGCACCATTATCAACATGCGTGTGGTTCTTGTTACCATCACTTCAAACTAATTAGAGTCTGTTAGTTTCTCCACAATTCACCACCGTAAATGAATAAATAATTAGTGTTTAAGTAAAAAAAAAAGCAACAAAAACAGAACCTGATTGGCACCCACAATTTCTTTTTATGAAATAAAGTTTTTTTAAACCCTTGGTTTGTATCCCCAGTAAAGTAACTGCAATCATTGAAAGGCCATGTTGTGGTTCAGTTTAGCCAACTATTGCTTAACCTGTTATTAAACACATGATTATCCTATAAACAGTCACAGCAATCTAACGTGTTCATGAGATGTTTTCAGTGTTCCGAGCACATTGCATTTCCAAGGTTCAAAATGTACAAGGAGAACATGTGCAACACAAGCCAATATTTGTGAGCATTTGAACTTTAGGACAATTTAAAACTCATCTAATGTGGTTTTACTGGGATATGAAGTGTTTACAAGCGACTTAAATACCTGCAGTAGACTAGGCTTTTCCAATGTCTGCTTCTTTCTTAAATTGCTCTAAGCTCTATAAAAAGTATGATAAAAGTACTTCTTAGTCATAAACATTGAGACACAAAATATATCCCTGGTCCAGCAGTGTCTGTAAGCAGGTCGCCTGGCCTTTGAGCTCCGCCAGCGGTCCACAGCAGGACAGGGATCAAATTCCTCTACTCAAGACCTGATCCGCATCAAGTCCTCAGTCGTGGACACTCAAAGGTAGTGTCTTCAATTCTTGATGTGATTTTTGGCAAAAAATCCTGTCTGTTCTTTGGCGACATATTATGGAATATTACATTTTATTTTCAGCCGTCTCCTCTTCAGAGAGCACCTGCCTTCTTCACAGCTGCCTGCAAGGTTATTGAGCCATTGTTTTCCTCTCACAATGTACAAACCTCAGCTCTGCGTGGGCGTCTGTGATTTACTGTGCTTCTGTCTGGTATCTTGTTAAAGAAGAGGGTCAGCCATTACAAAGAGAGGTGCCTGCTTGCTTTTCCTCTTTGCACAACTTTCAATACGCTAAGACGTCCTCAAAAATGTCCTGTGGGAATGTTCTATGTCACTACAGGTTAAAGCTATATTTCCTACCTGCAGTGGAGGTCAATCTGGTACTTTTGTCAAGGCTTCAGCTACTATTATCTTTTCTTCATCTATCTATGCCTTAGCATTGGCTTTTTGTCAAAACGTCTTTTGAAACCTCTAATGGACTTCTCACTCTGCTTATACCGCTAGTATCTTGCTCACATTTGTTGACTAGGCATGGGCCGGTATTAGATTCTGACGGTATGGTAACCTTGGATAAATGAACATGAGGCAAAATAATTAAAAGAAATAATTGAATCTTCTTAATGAAATGTAATGGCAGTCACTTGTGTGAGCCTAAACCTGCAGCTCAACAATAATCAAAATAAGAAAACAATATTTTCAAAACCGTATATCTTTTTTTTGTGGTTTTGAAACGGTTACATTTTTAAACCGCGGTAAACCTTGAACCCGCTTATCATTCCATGTCTAATGTTGACCCCCCCTACCGCCAAATAGACACACTGGTACAGTGAGAATCAAATAAATATCAGAAAATCTATTTGTAATGTTTTTTGTAACACAAGCTCCTAAATCTATAAACACACCTAAACATTTTTATGCAAGACATTCATGTGATGCGCCAAATAACACTACCCAATGTTTCACAGCAAGTATTTCATAATTAGAAACACACCAAAAAAATGATTATCCCATAGATTTTCCTCATCAGTCACACCCAACCCCCCCCACTGCGCTTCGACGGCACATCACAAAATTCAATAAAAAATACGAAATCGCCTTAATTAATGTGGATGGGAATCTGGACAGCCAAAAATAAATGTGACAGCGGCGACTTCATTCATTCAGTCATTTGCAGAAATTATCTCTGATCTGCATTGCCAACTCGATCCCGAAGAAATTAGATTTGAGCTAAGAGCTCCATTGATCTCAGCACTCATCTGGATTGGCCACGAAGAGCTGGTAATCCAATCCGGCCGTTCGGAAGTGCCTGCAAGAGCAGCGTCTCCACAATGGAAACATTCTGTCCACAATGTAATCCATTGTGTTCATTCGGCAGACAGAGTGCATGGCGTTTGGAACCTGTCCGCTTACACTAAAATGGCCAAAATCGTTGCGAGTCTAAACAGCAATTGAGTGCATGAGGGAACACAAGAAGGCCCCATTTTCGACTTGGCTGGAGAAATAGAGCAGTCTCATATGCTGAGCCTGAGCCAGAAACTGGGTAAAAGAGTGCCACTCACATCGCAATGACATTGCACTGACTCACTGAGGTAATGCACAGTCAGACGCTGTAGCTGTCTGAAATACTCCAGCAAATATCATTACTACTCACTGACTGAGCGCACTATGATTACTTTAGTTCATTTCATAAAATTTAACAGCCATCTACGGCTACTACAGGTCCCTCAGGGCCAGTGGCAAGGGTTCAAAACAAAAACACAAGATTTGGCTCCAAAGTAAGCTGAGCGAGAACAGATGCCAGCAAGCATGAGCATTAGCAACCATTAGGGTTGCTAACAACAATAGGCAGTAACACTGGCCCAGGCGGCAGTGAGGAAAGCATATACGTTCACTCTTCTGGGATGTGACACAAAGGCCACATCACGATAAACTGTGCTGACTGCCTCCGACAAAGTTTACAAGCATGAGATCTGGCTTGTTCAAGTGGGAACTGTCAACAGTGAAAATGTCATCATTTTGCAGAGGTTTGTCAATACTGCTTGCAAGTTACACAAGTGTGAACTGTGAAGGCATTTTGCTCTCGAATGTGCAGGCATGGGAGCACAGGAAGACAAACTGAAGGCATGCAGGAGTCAACAGCTAATCTCATGTGCACTAATAACCTTGGGCTCGCTCACCATTCCATTACTTTAAGGAATAGAGCGGCATATAAATAGCGGCTCCATTTCTCACCAGTGGTCTGTTACGGCTCTATTTCAGCTTTCCCGTCATTAAATATTTATCCCTGCAGAGTGGCGGCTCCTACCGAGGTGATAAGCATTTACAAATCCAAATGTTTCCTGCCCAGTGACCCCCCCCCCCCGCCCCAACCCCCTCACCCCTTCAACCACACCCCACCCTGCCACTTCCCCCAGCCAACCCCTCTGCCACCTCCCCAATGAAACAGACACACGTTTCAAACGGATTATCTACAAGTGTTCCTTTAATCAGCACAAGCCAGACCTGGAACTGGCTCCCCTCACAACAGTCCCAAAGGAAAGCCTATTTCTAGACTTATCAAGAGGAGAAATCACTTCTATTATACAGCAAGGGGATGAGGAAGGATGTGGTTGCTCTAATGTCAGATGAGTACATGTATAGTAAAAGATCACTGACAATAAATAAAAAATGGGGTGCTGGGGAATGAAATATATATATATATATATATATATACAGAGACAGATATGTATCTCCATCTCACTGCTGCCTTTTATTTTTCAAAAATGTCTATTCGCACCACCTCAATTTTGCAACAGCGCAGTCTGTAAGCAAAACAGATTTGTTCTTGGCAAATATGGAAATGATCCTTAATCAAACAAGCATTTAAGCAGCACCACTGCTGCTGTGGCTTCTGCAAGTGAGTGAGTGAGCGAGCGGCTGCCTGGCTCCCTGCGAATCTGCGTTCTTAAAGTAGAGAATGATAAAAAGATTGTATGCCTCAGCCTTGTGGGTGGCTACTGTTGGGTGTGAATGCAGCTCCAGTGAACTCTGCATGCTTCAAAAACTCCCGGAGTTGACCTACAGTACTTCACAGGTATTCCTGGACAGAGAACAAAAACTTCCCCCCCCCCTCTTTTTTTTTTTTTAGGCTCAAAGGGGAACAGCCTGCCAGTGGAATGGCAGCTCAAAGCGCACCGACTAAATTCCAGCACCAAAACCAAGGACTGAAAGCTTTAGAGAAGACAAAGCAAAGGGATCTAACAAACAGCTAGTGACTAGCCATGAGCCTCAGCAGAGGGTTCCTCGACTAGAACAACTCAAATAAGGAAAGAAATAGAACAACCTGGGGTTTTGGGGGTTTTTTTGCTTGAAGATATTCCCAGCCAATACAACAGATGAGCAAAATCTACCCTCCTCAGAGCATGCCCACAATTAATAAGTCACCACCATAGGAAATACATATGCATTTGCCATACTGCAGTCTTTTAAAGATTAGACATCTTGTTTTTTTCTCCTAAAATTGACAAGCTGATTGTTTGGTGAATAAAATACTCTGTGTAGGAAAAAAAAATCTAAGTCTTTTAAAACGTCAATATAAAGTACTCGGACTAGAGTTGGGCAATATTTTGTTATTGGGCTAAATCATTATTGTGACACAGATATTTATGTAGACTCTAACCAACTGCATGTTTCGTACATAAAACTACATATTTAAAAAAATTTTGCTAGTTGAGTGGATTTAGGGCAGCACATGTATTATTTAAATGTGGCAGTAGTAGCACACTTTGTGTGAATTCTGTGAATAATAACGATTTTTCCCCCTCATACGGCAGACCAGTACTATGTAGTCCTAAGAAAGCACTGCTGTACCGCAGAAGGACCTGCCCTGCCTGCAGAATCCAGCCTATAACAGAAGGACGACATGGAGCTGTGTTTAACTGATTAGAGCCATGTGTCACACTGATTACCAAGTCTGGCTTGACAGTGACCCATGCACACGAGCTGACCTCACGCTCGTACTCACATTTGCGTTAAACCTCCCTGACCTCTGGGGCAAGATGCATGCAAGAACTGTTGGCTGGAAAAAAGGTAAAAAGAAAGTGTGGGGGGGCTTTCAGTGGTCATAAAACTTACAGATGCTCTCCACTGGGCCAGAGGGAGCTCCATATCAAGTGGAAATGCAAATGTTCAATCGGGTTGCTGAGCTAAATGACAGCTTGAGTGGGGCTACTGGTGTATTGCCACAATAGAGTATGATTTTCCTTTCTGTGGTGATGAAGCCACTTCACTCTGATGAAGCACAGGAACACAGAGCCAATTTGAGTATTGCATATGTAGCACCCCCACCACCCAACTCTTTATTTTTGCACTTGTAACGAGATGAAAAATTCCTCCCGTCCCTTTCAGGTGCGTTTTCCAAACGTTTAGTATGCAGGTTTGCAGCACCAGCCACGGCCAAAAGAATCAAAGGACACGTATGAGGTTAAATACACAATCACACTGGACAAAGGTAAACTAACAGCAAATGCCTGAAGAATCCGAGGTATTAACCTCAAACTCAACTTTTCATTAAAACCTGGAATAGCAGAAGAGGAGACAGTAAAAAAAAAAATCAATTACCTCAGCAGGTATTGATGCATCTCTCTCCTTGTTTACAATTTAATCCCTAACTTGTCAAAGCCATTATTTTCTTAATAACTTCCTCTCTGGGCTGCTTTGTCAGGAGCCCATCTTTTAAGGGAGCAGAAAGGTCATACGCTTTAATGCTCCCCCGGGTGTTGCCTACCATGCCTGTAATTATTCCTAGGGATGAGATGACAAATGAAGTGGATCAAATCCAAGGTGCCAGAAGCCCTTACAATTCTTCCCCAGCCAGACAGGTTAAAGCAGGGGTCACAAACAGGGAAATGGAAAGCAAAAACTAGTGAGTGCTGTATCGCATTAAGGATGTGTGAGACCTCATACAGCGATGAAGACGCGGATCAAAATGGTCATTTGTTCAACAAAGCATTCCCGAAGAAGAAAAAAAACAAAACAAAACACATTATCTACCTCTAAGCCTGTTTGACCAAAACAACAACAACAAAAATTCAGCAGACATTCCAGAACTCAAAAAGCATTTGGCATTAAAGGAGCATCAAACAATTTCATCAACGTCTGCCAGGAAAGATTAGTTAGGCAGACAGTGCGTCCCCCATAACTAGTTAGCATACACAGAAGATCAATGAGCAAATTATTAGCGAAACTCACTCTTCACAGCTTGGCCAGTAATCATTGAGGAATGCTCGCTGCATTATTTACAGGCTTATGTATAATTCAGCACTAACAGCAGATTTAATGCATAAATAAAGCCGTGATACACTTGCATTAAATGTTTACTCTCCAAAACAGGATTCAAAACTACATGCTTTTCAGCACTGTGGTCTTTGGAAGTTTCAGACCTGTCACAGTTTCCCCTCCCACATTTTTAATGGCTCGCACTAAAACCGAAAATGTTTTGCAGGTGGAGCAGCCAAGGAACCCTTTGTTCACACACCAGGAAAGGATTCAAGAGGCTCTACGTTACATTATTTCAAACACACTAGTTGCAATTGCAATCTAAAACAATGTTAGTTGTTGTTAAAGGAGCCAATTTGTCATCTGAACACAAAAAACGACTTTAAATCTGACAATTGTACCCTCCCCAATACTTAAAAAGCTTTGAGGACCATATAAAGTCTTTTATATCTTCGTATCAAGCTGATAAAGGTCACTGGCTAGATGAACTAAACATGTTCTGTGATGGTCTTAACAATAGGGTGGGAAAATAGCAGGGCCAGGGAAGAGCTCTGCTCACTTTATGGCCATGCCCTGAATTAACAGGTCCAGATGTGCCCCCCCCCCACCCCTCTTTTTTGGGAAATGTAGAAGACCCCAAGCATGGGGTCAGATGCTTCAGGACTTATTAAAAATATCCACTTCTATTATCCCAATTTCCTACTGGATTGAATTTTCCGTCAGTGAGCCATGCTTCCTGTGAAAGTGTATGCTCCATACATGTACACAGGCTACTTGATCACTCGAGAGTGTGGCTAAGATGCCTGGGCGCCAGAATTCTTCATATAATTCAGGCTAATGCCAGATATTCTGTCAATCATCATCATAATGCGCTCTTTCAAAAGCCAAAGGCAAAAAAGAAACACCGGAACGGAAGAATGCCTGTCATAATAAAAGCATGGTTAAAATATTAGCTAACATATCAATCTAAATGAAGCGTGACCTTCAGGAGAAAGTCTCTCTCGTCTGGCTCTTTTGTGGTCAGGCCCCGTGTCAGGTCTGCCTGTCACCCAGGCAATGAGCAGGCGTCTGTGGTTACTGTATCTATTGTCACAGGGAAGGTGCCAAGAAGTAGCTTACATTCTTGTAAACAAAGGAGAGGCTCCATACAGGGACAAAGATAAGCTGAAGTTTGGTGGTTCGCCATTTTGACAATGACAAAGGCAAAAGGAGCCGTTTTTAAGAGGTGTTGCTTTTCTCAAAACAGCGCCGCGCGTAGCAATTAAGCCACAAAGATACTCTAAATATACTCGCAAACATTCAAAATCTGCTGAACTGTGCAATGCAGACAAAATCCCAGGCTTGATCGTGAGGAGCATAGACATTCCACAACAACAGCGTAGCAAGAAGCTCAAAGATGACATTAATTACCCCTGGCCTTTCTCTAATTCATTAAGCATAACATTACTGGGCTGAGCCCTGCCACTGGCTCCCTGGTGCTGAGTGCGGCTCTATCAGAGATGTGCTGCCATTACACACACAGGGAAAGAAAGAAAGAAAGACAGGAAGAGAGCGAGTGTGGGGACAGGGAGAGAGAGAGAGAGAGAGACAGGCGTGATAGCAGCCGGTTCCATCATGTGAGCAGATTAAATAACATGCCTCCCCAAGCCCTGTCAAACATTCAGCTGCCTCCGTGCACCAACTGATCCGTTACAACACACTTTATGAAGAATCCCCTCAGTCAGCCCAGGCTTGCTGCCTTTGATCCAGCCACCACCCGTTTGATGCCGTTAAGGGTAGGATCACACGTAGTCATACCTATGTACAGAATGCTTAAGATATGTTTCTCTGATAATTTGATTTAGCTAAAGGAAGCAGGCATGGACGTTAGTGCTGGACACAGCACGATTTCAAAGGTTCTTTATAAAGAAAAGCAAAGGTTATGTACAGAACTGATTGAAAGAATCACTTGAATGTTTAAATGGTTTTTTGCAGCCCTAACAAATGGCTATTTTTGGATGTGCCACTCTAATACCAACTGCTACATCAACAGGGTTCATCATTTACGATCACTCCATTCTCTACTGTACCATCAATAATAACTTGGAACCAGTCGAAAAACTTAAATATGTAACTGTGACCCATAATATTTATGTACTTTACAGTCATACACTAATATAACATAGTTGGATTGTATTTACCAACTAGCTTCCTCCACATTGGCTGCTATGAAACACACACAGGCTTGGTGTTGCTGTGCATTAAACATTTAATAGACTTTCTCCAGTGCACAGGAAAGCAGTCAAACAGTTGTTCAGAGAGAGATGACACAGTTAAACATACACCCAACACCGCAATCAAAGCTCCAGACGAATCGTAAAGGCAACATACAGCACTCCTATCATTAGCCACCGATTCGTCTATTTACCATTCTTACGCTATCGCACACAGCTCTCCCCACACTTCGCACTCAGTAAACGCTCTTAAGATCAGCAGGAATGAGCACTTCCTTCAGCAACAGAGCGACTAGCTAATTCAATTATTCAGTTAGAGTAAACTGCTGGTTGACCTCTTGGGAGTCTCACAAATGCAACAGCATGGAAACTGCAAAAAGAGAATGGAGGGGGAAAAAAAAACAAAACACAAACAAGAGCAAAAAAAAAGGAATTGTCTTTGGTTTCTTATTCAAGCTGCAAAACAGTAGCTGGGAAGCAAGAAAACAAAAAAACTGTCATTTCAAAAGCTAAGAGAAAAATACCCCACAAACGTCTAATTTATCTCCTCACCCACACATCCAAAACGCTCACACAGTCACTTCTTAAAATCGGTGAGTGGGAAGGACATTTGGGAACTCCACTTTCCCCCTTATTTATGGTGCACCAGCTGCTGTTCTGCTCATGCAGTCAAACAAGGGTACATTATATTTTTCTACTTAAGCCCTACTCGCAGGTCAATGGGGATACAATCTTGGATGTGGAGAGTTCAATCAAACAGAAAAGGCCAGTACTTTTTAATACGCGAGCGATGCTTATGGATTTTGAGGTTATCCTGCTCTCAAGGACGTTTCTCTGGGGGTAATACAAGACAATGAAAACATGCTGTTCCTTGCTCTTGCCTTGAGTTCCTCTGCGGGAAACTGCTCTCTAAATGTTTGACTTCTTTTTTACCTCAGGCTATCCTCAAAGCCATGGCATGAGCAACAGAGTTCATGAAAGATTTTCCCTCTCTATTCTATAAACTAAAGGATTAGGAGAGATACTCCGCACATGCCTGTTATGATTACAGATTGGCGATCTAAAGTCGAGATGTCTTTGGAATGGCAAATTCCATCTTTTAGCAATGCTTAATCCTAATCTTTTAGTCATATCTCTCTGACTCATGGTTAAAGAATCTTTGTACAACTGATTGAACAGCAAGTGCTCTGAGAGCCAGCAGCTCACACAGAAGCCTTTCCAGCACAACAGTAATTTAAAAGTCTCAATTCGTTTTTTCACCCAGGAAGTAACACAACTACCACCAGGCCTTTGATCTACATGTGAAAACGGCAACAGAAGAACTGGTATGAGATAAAGGGACATGACTGAACATGGTAGGACATTTCTTTTAGTCAAACAACTCGAAATTGTAGAGGAACCTGCATTTTGATTTTTCACTTGCAGTTTTAAAACGCTTGTCTGAGAATGAGAAAGGTCTTAGTTTCCTAATCCATTATATACTGGCTTTGTACTATGAATCAGCGAACCAGCAATCTCCCACGCCGGTGTATTAATCACTCCAGAATCATAAAGCTAGAGGTCACTCCCCAGTTAACAAGGGACAGGCAGAAGATATGTGAGGTGAAACTGAGGACTGTCGAGATTAACCCTATAACCAGGCACCAATTAATATCTCAGCTTTCAGGGTAGGTCCTTCTGAGCTGTAAGAAAGATTATGTACTTTGGTTAGACCCTGCCCATGTTGATCTGGTGATCCTGTTAATGGAATCCAGTGTGGATCTTAAGTCTGCTATGTCAGATGGAAACGGTCATGTCAAAGCTTAAAATAGCCGATAATGACAAAAACAAAAACAGCGTGTCACCAGATGAGAGCTAACACATGTGGTTTTAGTTTAGTCTGACACCCCTTTCTCTCCCAGATGACATCACTGTAGGACCTTCTGACCAGACCTTTTCATGACTCTTGCACTACAGAAAACAAAGTAGTAGTCTTAACATATTCTGAATCATACTTCACCAAAATTACATTTCATGTCAACTCTGAGGTGGAAGACCCGTTTTTTTTTAGGGTGTGTAAAACATAGCCTGGTGCACTACAGGTCACACGACAATCAAGTATGACCAATAAAACAGCAATTACAGAGAAAAGAAAACAAGATACTTCCCTCTCACACATGGGACTTGTAGACTGAAATCAGATAAGCCCAACTGTGAAACAAATACTCTTTTAAGACAAGCCTTTTCAACCACCACCCACCCCTTCCCCCACCTCACAGCCAGGCACTCGTGCTCTTTACAACACCCACATTGCTTTGGGCTTGACTAATCATACATCATAGGCCATGGTTCACATGCTTTATTCAACTTGGGGAAGTTAAGCTGAGTTGACTGTCTACCGGCAGCCACCAACTGGTCAAGCAAGTCTACCGAAATGCACCACATCTCCACTTCTCTCATGGTTTTCAGTAAACAAACGGTTACAACTCATCACTTCCAATCTCTGGAGGGAGGCATTGGAGAGGGGGTAGGGGTGTAGAGGGCGAATCCTCATTGTAACCACACTGTTGTGACTGACTGGGAGATTAGCAAGTTGTTTTTTTCACCGCTCAATCTGTGATTTGATATCACTGGACAAAGATAAAAGCTGCAGTGAGCAAACTGATATCAGAGCTCAACACTCGCACACCGCTGAGGAATTACTTAGAAATTCCACACATTCATAATTCATTTAGGGCATCGAAGTTCATAAAAAAATAAAAAAGTGGAAGGAGGAGGAGCGAGGCAGTTCAAAAATCATTCACTCCTTAGATCTGCCTCTGAAAGAAAGGCCTTGAAAAGTCAAGGTCTAGCAACTAAATTTAAACAGTCACAGGATGAGCTCAGACTGACAAAGTGGTGCAATTTGGCACAGTGACATTAGAACATCTAACATCTGTTTTGTTGTTTTTCCCCCAAAATAACGTCAATGCCCCAATGTGTCTCTCTAATACTGGATTTACAATTAAGGAAGAGATCAAAACTTCACTTGATTGCCTTATGGTAACACAAAAGACCAACGATCAAGATAGACTAAAAAAGTCCATACAGCCTCAGAAGTGTTCTATTACTTGCTGGATGTCTTTAAGCATTAGCCTAACATGCTAGAAGTCTTGCCGGGTGTTCTATGGGGAGCATGTATACACACTTATTTAGATCCAAAAAACAAAGAAAGAAAAGAAAAAAGTAAAACGCTTGCAGCACGTATACTCTAAAGTGGACCCCGGGCTTTCCAGCTCTGCTGCCAGCATTCCATCTTCAGACCCCCCTCCCTCCCTTTCTCGCTCTCCCTCCCACTTGCAGTGTTTCATCCTCGGTAGTAGTGTGGTGTACTCACCCGCTGTAGTCTCCAGTCTGGCCGGCTAACTTCCACTCCACCGCCGCGGACTGTGATATAATCCTGCCCTGTTCCTCACAAGATGACCCCTCGAACTTACCGGCCTGGGCCAGGACTAAAACAAATCCCTTCCAGAAAAAAGGAAAGAACGAAACAACAAAAAGGCACGAGTCCAAAAAAGGCTACAAACGCATCACTTCATCCGGTAAAAGGGGAGGGGGGTTAAATAAAAAAAAATAGCCACGCCGCGGTCCACGCGGATGATAACGGGCACTTGCTTCAACAAAAGACGCCCCAGCTCTGCTAATGTATTCACGATCAACTCGCCAGAGAGAGGAGAGGAGAGGAGGGGAGAGAGAGTGGAGGGAGAGAAGAGGAGAGGAGGAGAGGGAGGGGGGCTCTCCGTGGAAACAAACGGGCTCACACAGGTCCTGCGAGCCGCGCGGTACGTCCGGACGAGAGGAAAACGTTGGAGAAGTAGAGCCCTGAGACAGTGCAGCACTTCGAGGGAGAGGAAGGGAGTGGGAAACAAAAAAATCATTGGAGTTCGTCGTTTACACACACTCCGCTTCCTTTTTCTCATGCGCGCGCGCACGCATGCTTCCCCCCTCTCCCTGTTTCATATGCACGCAAGCACACATACTGCTGTGTGTGTGTGAGTGAGAGAGTGAGTGTGCGTGTGTATGTAACCCCCCCCTTCAGCTGTTCAACAGACGCATCCACATGGCTGACCTAGTCTTTTTTTATCCAGACACTAGTGAAGGAGAATTACACCCCCCATTCGCGCACACACAACTAAAAAAGCGACTGAAACCAAAACATGGACTGGATTCAAATGACCGTGGGGACAAAGGGAGCACTACACAGATTGTGATTGATTGGCTAAAAAGCGTTCGAGGCTCCCAAACTGCACCGCTAAGCAAAGACGGTGAAGCCGAGATCGAGCTCAACTCCTCCCATCAGGGATATGGGGAAAACGACGTGTGTGTGTGTGTGTGTTCATCACCCAGGCAGGAAAAAAATAGCCCACATGATCAGAACACGTGGCAAATATCATCATTTTTGAAGCATGCCATCGAAGAAATGCTCCTTTAAACCAATAAAGCGAGGCGTTCAGCTCCTGCCTGCAGTAATAAACACTGCTGGGGGGGGTGACGGTGATGGGAAACCAAACAAAGGCTGTGAATTCACTTAGCTCGACATGGCTCATGGTGATCATTTTACACGTGAACGTTGTAGATGCCAGAGACAGCAAATTTATGAATTAACTGTCTCCTCTTGTCCATTCAGTGGCTACAAATAATCTCTCAGGAAGAAAAACCACGTGGTTTAAGGACACACGCACACAGGCTCAGATTTTCCTATGTATAAATCGAGAACGAAGTCTTTGATTTCGCATAACACTACACAGTTCGGCTTGCTTCAAACTTTATTTCAAATTAAAAGACTTTAAATTTAGCATGCACTCATGCTAAAGAGTAATATATTCAATAAAATGAACTGTTTCCACAAAAAAAAAAAAGAAAATCAGAGCCTGGAGATTTTTTACATTCTCTATACTGTTTTACATTCACTTTGATGTCTTGATTCTGCATAACACTACACAGATCGGCTTACTTCAGGAAAAATACAAATGTTGATTAAGTATAGATGTTTCTGAGTCAGCTATTTAATTAGATCGTACACAAATACAAACTGAGGTACTTAAATTATGCTGCTACATACTTGTGTAAAATACATGTGCAGATTTTTTCATCTCCAAAGACGTCAAGTTTATACATCCAAGTTATACACTCTCCACACCTCTCAGTGTTTGTTATTAAAAATGTATGCACTTTTTCTAATAAAGGAACATTTGTGCAGTCCTTTGCTGTTGCTTTTCTTCAGCATTCAGCTCATCACTAGTGTGGGTGATCACATGAAGCTATTTTTAACACAATGCACCCAATAAAAATGCTTACTAAACTAATTCTCTTTTTTTTTATTCAGCTTGACACATACAGTACAGACCTACCACAATCAAGAAGACCAGCCATGGACTCTCGGTAATCCCTTGATGTGGCGAAACATCAGTCGGACCCAAAGACATGACTCATCATACCATTTAACACATAATTACCCTCTCCCTGTCGTCTTTGATCGATGTGCAGTGTTACTCACTTCTAAAGCTAAAGACATGTGATTCAATCACTGTGCCCCAGTAGGCAGAAGTAAAATATTCACTAATAATTTGTTTCACATACTACACCCAACACTACCGATCAATAAAAAATACTCATCTAGCTCAGAGACCCTTTGCTTATACACCTGGAAGCGCCTTGATCCGGAAAGAAAATGCTCAATGATTTCCAATTCACTTTGGAATTCCAGTTATTTCAAATGTTCTGCGTAATTAAACGGGTAAAATATAAAACAGCCATTTTGTTCAACAGCGGTTGGATGTGAAATGCTCTGTTCTAGAGGAACAGTCAGAATCGTTCACAGCGGTGGTGACAGAAACCAGACGTGCGAAACATTTAATGGCTCTAAAAGCTCCCTCGCAGAAAGCTGTTACACAAAATGGTCATGAATACGCTGCCTTATACCAGAGATACTGCTTTATGGTAATAAAGAAAACTGTTGTACAATTATTTTACTATTATCAGCATTATATAGAAAAAAACAGACAAATGTTTTTAGTAGTAATTAAAAGGCCTGTGTTTGTATTGTAGACCTTGTGGTCTATCACCCCCACAATCAGCTATCACTCAGCAATGACCCATTTCTCATCAAAACATGATTAATGACACATTTTACATCAAATGTAATGACATTTGGGGGAAAAAAATCACCTTAGTGATTTTCGACTTTGTGATTTTTTTGTGATTTTTAGCGGTTAGCCGCTATATGCTTATTAAAGCTTATGGTAATGTGTAATATCCCAGAAAACCTACAGCACAAAGGCGGTCCTTCTCACTGCTCAACATAAAGCCTCTATCTGGAGCAGTAGCTAAGATCAATAGGAATCAAGTTTGGTGTGGTGTGGGCCCTTTATTGTGTTGCAAAGCATGTAGCCTGTCAGGCTTTCAAAAGCAGGAGGTGTCCCTAGTGATCCCAGAGCTGGCAAACGCTCTCCAGCTCCAGGGTAGCTAGAGACAGTGTGACTCCTGTTCTCCTGACAATCCTCTGCTCAGCCCAGCAAACACACACACACACACACATACACTCTTCTTATATGTGTGCTTGCGCACCACTCACACACACAGCAGGCAACCTCCTCCCTCCCAGCAAGCGTTTGCGCTGCACACTGAAGCATATTTATTACATTTACTCAAGTACATCCTTATTTATTCCTATCCTTTTTTTTTCTTTTTCCGGAAGCCTCCACACTACCAGCACCGAGTCCAGCCTGAGTGAAAATTCTCACTGCGCTAGAGAAAGATATTTAGAGAATGCACTTTTCAAAGAGATACCAATCATGGCTGCCGGGCTGCCAATAGCAGATTAGCTCCTGGCTCAGGAGGAAAACACACAACGGTACGTTTGACACGGCTGCAGACGGTCAATTACTGCACTGAAGTGAATAGCTGCAGAAGGCGTGGGCACAAAACCGCAGCGAGAGGGGGGGGAAAACACACACACACACACACACACACACACACACACAATGCAAAGACTAGGAATGAGCTGATGAATATTAAATCATTTTAATGTCGTGTGCACACAGGCGCATGTCTCCAGGGTGAGTGACGTCCATCAATGGAACGGAAAACCCATCACTGCGTTTTAGCCACAAACTGACATGCGGCAACAAACTCGTTCTATCCTGATGACTGTAGTAAATCTCTCGCTGGAACGTGTTATAAAATTGTGCAGTGTTTCAACGCTAATCTAAGAACAGCCTGGCAAAGAAAAACACAGGCAGGGACCAAAAAAAGGGGCTCTTTATGGGACCTGGTTGGTTTTGAGCGTGATTGCTCTGCATTTCCTGCCCTCAGAAGGCTCTTCCACAAGGCAGTTTGGTCTCCAGCAGTTCCCATTATCAGGCAGACGAAAACTCCACCTCCAGGATTTCACAGCTCCTCTGTTTATCACATGGCCCTGTCAAGTTGGGCACCATTAACCGATAATGAAAGGAGACAACCGGTGCGGTTACAAGCAAAGCACTCCGCATTCTACAGGCCTAAGCATGTATCTGGGAAGCTGACTGCGTCTATTCAGTTTGGTGCTACGTATTCAACGCAGCAAAACCCATCTCAATACCTCTGCAGTCCCAGCGCCGTCTCATCTCCCATTGTACAGAGAGGCAGCCGTAGACTAAAACGATGACTGACAGAGAGAATAACTCAGAACAGATTAGTTATTCTGTCAGCAGATGGTAGATATCAGGCTACATCAAAAAGAGAGAATTAAAACGAGTAGGGAGGGGAAGCGGGGATGCTTTTGTTTTCTTCACTGAATGTTGTTACGGGTGAAAACAAAGGCTAAGAGCCGCAGCATTCGCAAAAGAATTCATGTTTTGTCCAAGGGAAAGAAATTCAGCTATCAATGCCTTCATTCCTCCTTGTGACTTCTGTGATAGTCTCATTAAACTCTTAAGAAAAAGCAGACTGAGCAGTCCTACTTCCTTTTCTTGCCTGATTACCTCTCAATGGAGTCGCTGCTTTCGTGCACCGTACGGCTGGCGGAAGAAGAAAAAAAAAGACCCACAAATGCTCTGAAACACAAATAAGTCAGCCGGTAGCTGAAACAACAAGAGGGGGAAAAAAGGTGACATGGATGAGTGAGCCAAGCTTGTGAGTGTGTTGGCAAGCCTCCGAGGCCCTGGCCCCTTAAGCACTCATATCTAGTAACTTCATTTAATACATTCAGCAGGGATCTGCAGACAAGAGGAAAGGAGAAAGATTCTGACTGAAGAAAAAAAAAAAGGGGGGGGGGGTTAGGGGAGTGAAAAAAGAAAAAGAAAAGTTTTATGGCCCTTTATCCTTATTTAAAGACTGACGATATAGAAGTCAGGATGGAATAAAGAAAGAAAATAAGGGCTTGGATCCCACTTCTCGGGTGGCTACTGAAAAGGGACGCATTTAGCATATAAAAAAAAAATCAACTTTGTTCAGCATAGCCTCAAGGAAAGTGCAGAGCCCACAGCAGACGTTTTCAAGGCAAGACTAAACAATGGGAGTCCGGATTGGCGGAATGGGAGAGGAAAAAAAAAAAAAGAAAACGAAAAAAAAGCAGGTGATGATCAGAGCACTGCTGTTCTTCATTCCTCGCTCTCTCTCTTCGCCAGGGGTCATATTCACACTCTGATGCTGCCGTCAGGAACCAGCACTCATGTTTCCCTTCAAGAGACACGAGCAACTTCCACTCACATTTACTTTGCCTTCACACACACACACACACACACACACACACACACACACACACACACACACACACACACACACAGCATCTACTGACAGGCTCCCCGCACACACTGACGAGAAAAACTTGACTTCATTTTACCCACTGCCATTTTAGCATAGCATTCTGGCACTTTTAGCAAGAACCTCTCTTATTCACAAGTTGGGGGAGGGGTCGAGGAGGGTGGAGAGGGGGGTAATAATACGCCAAAACAAACGTCTCCCAGGCTGTGGTGAGACATGCTCAGAGAAAAGCCCAGTTGCATTAACGCACCTGAAACAGTAAATGAAAAAACAACCAAAAAAAAACAACCAAAAAGCAAAATAAAGTCACTTAAAATAAACAGCACAAGCTCCAGCCTCTTGAACAACGATGAATAAAAGGCTTCTCCCACCGCGGAATTAAACATATTGTTAAGCTGGGGTCTGGCTTGGCTCAAATAAAGAGCCATTTTCCTACGCAGGCTCATTACAGCGACTCCAAAATAAGCCATGTTCTTACACAATCCCAACAGACAAGCGCTAACCCAAACATTACAATTCTCCCATTTCAAACAGTCATTTGTGAGATAACTGCCTGACCAACCTGTTATTTAACATCATAAACACAGCACAGAGGAAAAGAGAGGGAGAGAGAGAGACCTTTGATGCGATGCACGGAACGCTCAATTTCATTGAGAGATCACTCGGAGGCAGGGCCCTGCATAGCTAGGCTTGTTTACTTTGCCATTCAGCCACAGTTGGCAGGTCCAGGAAACCCCAAATCCCAGTGACACTCGTGTGCTGGTGTTATTTATTGCATTGCCAAGCTATACAACCTCGAGAGAATTCATCTCTCAAGCGACAGTTAATGCTAAAACCGCGGCATTAGGAAAAAGCAGCGTAAGCGCCGGCCATTCCAGATGTGTGGCTGTCACCTGGCAAACAAATTAGATCACGGCCAAGTGAAGGCAAGGACTGTGAGCGTCTCGTTCTCTCGTGTAATAACACAGCGGAGAGCTTGTTGAGAGACAAGTGGCAAACAGCCTGTCGGGCGCACTGCTTTTCAGTCCTCGTACACAAACACGTGCGCGGACCCAAATGAGCAGTTACCTCTGGAAATAAACAGCATCACTTGACCCGAATTCATTCACACCCCACACACACACACACACACACACACACAGTTGTTAAAGGAAGCAGCAACACTCCTGTGTGGACAGACTTGAATTTTCTCTTTTGTTGTGTAAATGGCCCATCAGGGCGATTAGCCCTTCCTACTTTGCTCCCTGTGGACAGCCCCCCACACACACACACACACTTACTTCCTCAGGTGCTACTCTGCAGTTCAAAACTGTCCATATTTTCACAGTACTCATTTTGGGCCAACACTCTGTCTCTAGGCAAACACTGCCTTGCATTCATTTCAATGTAAAAAAAAAAAAAAAAAAAAAAAAAAAAAAAGGACAACTTGAGCAAAACACCAATCCCTGACAGTGGGAGTGGAGTAATTCTTCTAACAATCATCAACGTGCCCGGAAAACATTTCTGTTCCAATCCAGCGCCTCTGACAATAAGCAAAACAAAAACATCTGATAACTGCATGCGGTGAACGAACGCAGCACACAGATGTGAACAATAAGCAAATATTGTACAGTGACGGAAAACAAGACAGGCAACAGGCCAGGAAAATGGTTGGCTAAACCGTACATTCAACACGTAAATATTTTCAACAGGCCTACATTTCCCAGAGATGCCACAGATTCTTGTGGGCAGTGGAAAGACAACTCAAGTGTAGACCACTGCTTACAGCTCTGCTGTCCAAAGCCATTAGATCACAGAGCGAGGGTGTCTGCCATGTGAGAGCAGTCCTGTTCGGCTGGACGTGTCCTCTCACGCTGCCCCCTCATGGACGCAGACAGGAAGCACAATGCAATACAATGCATCAAATATGGGTTTAAAAAAAGGGTAATCAGACGCTGAAGAACAATGAGGTTGGGTATGAAAACACACCTGTAATGCCCTGACGTTTCAGACAAGACTTCTATGGGGGAGCATTTAAAGTCCGCCGTTTGTGACTCACTGTTTACATCCCTGCTCACTGTAAGGGATAATGCAGGCTGATACAATCAAACCTCTCAGAAAAGAAGACATGTGGGTTTGGGTGAGTCATAAACCACACAGGACCATTACACAGTCTTCTTCAGCTGATTGGAATTGATTAATAAATTATAAAGCAATTAACAGCTATATGGATGACTTCCAGAATATGAATGTGAGCTCCGTGTCAAAGAACACAGAGGCGATAAATGCGATCAGCGCCTCTGTTGTTTATCATAAGACGATTGATTTTTTCCCCCTTTCCAATGCCCATTTTGAGATCTTGAGAATCAGCTTGTCCTGATACCGATTTTTCCCTTAAAGGAAACTACTAAGCCATCATGTGTTGTTTTAAAGACCATTAAGAAATCCTCCCACATGAAGAAATACAGTCAAAACAGGACTTGTACAAAGTCAATGCTTTTTAATTCGTGTATTCGCTTTTAGGGCAGCCAAAATAATATCACTGATGTAAGTGTGAAGTGATTCTCTTTTTACTGGTTTTCAATAAAAACAATTTAGAACAAATTCTTGTGCTGACTTTCACTCTAAAGCTCAAAGAAAAAACAGTTAAATGTTCTTTTAAAACTGAAACAAGTTGTCAGCACAAGAAAAAAAAAGGAATGAACTGCTTTTATGTTTCATTGGTCTGCTTCAAGTCTTATCATTCTGAGTTATTGTAAGAGATAAGCAATATTTATAGTAAGTGATAAAATAAGAAATATGTAGATTAGCAGTTTAGCTCTTTTAGCTGGGTCATTTTAATGAGCCAGTAACGTTTAAAGAGGCAGTCTGGCGCTATTTGTGGTTCTCCAGAGAAGCGGAGTGTGAAAAGGTTTCCAGACCCATGTGATGGGATGTCTTTGCACATGTTTGCAGAGTGAGTCACCTTTTAAGCTACTTAAACTGTTTTATATACCCACCTAATGTATTCAACACTGTTACAGGAGGAGTTTGAAAGGGGTTTTCTTGAAGTAGCTGCTTAACACAAGGTAGTACTGGCTTTCAGCACAAAAACTGCACATCCACAAAGAATCACTGCAGATCTTGGTTTGTCAGATCACCCGAGTGGAAGAAAAGCTACTATTTATGAACTGTCCTGCATCAGAATCAACAGGAAGATGTTTTCTTCTCAAATGGTTGAGGGTAAGATATTAAGCTGGGAAAAGAAATGCTTATGTGCTTAAAGTCCAAGTATGCTAGGCAAAAGGATAAACGGGATACCAGATCAGCCCCATCCCTAGTATGATATAATGAACTGAATATCTAAGGGTGATTGCTTAAGCTGCAACATTAAGGCTATTGTTGGGCACTTAAGTGGCTTTGGGTGTGATTTGGATTGTTTTGCATGAGCAGCTTTCACACTACTGGCTTCAGTGACCAGCTGGGCAGCCATTATTATGCTGATCGGGCTCACTGCATTGTTGATGGGATGCTAATCTTTTGCAAGACCATTTTAGCCCTGGAGTTATGTTGCCCGAAGAGGTTCCAGCCCGGGAGCTGGTAGTCCACAGCGGGATGAGCTGGTGCGTCAGAGCAGAGCTATGCATAATGAAAACAAAGGGAAGGAAAGTTTAGGTCTGCTTGAAAGGCTACATGTGGAAGGCACTCAGCAGGAACAACAGAGGGGTTATTGTTCTCCTGGGCTGCAGGTACATTCCACCAAACAGAGAAAACAAACTGCACGACAGAACCACAGCACACCCAGCTGAGTCAGACAGACAGACAGACAGACAGACAGACAGACAGACAGACAGACAGACAGACAGACAGACAGACAGACAGACA
>JBBKCR010000128.1:19664803-19691983 GCA_037577295.1 Ladigesia roloffi | reverse complement strand
AGAACCATCTTAATTATTCCCACCTGCCAGAACTAAACCAGGGTTCAAGACAGCCTGACGTCTGCACCTGTCAAAACGAAGCAAATTAAAGAAAAGAAAAATTTGATCTACACCACCAACAGAACCAAAGAGTGACCAAAATAGTTTGGCTTCTTATGTTTCAAATTTTCACCTACATTTAAGAGAAGATAATTAAAAGAAAGTGTCTGAATCCAAAGCAGCTAAAAATATCAGAGCAGATGTTTGTAATTTCTGACTTGATTTTTTTTTTATCTCATAAAATTAATTTGACTTAATCTCTTTGATCAACATGCTGCCACATTGCTGATACAAATAATGATGCCCATATGCTACTAAGTGTATACAATGACCTGATAATCATTTCCTGTATTTGCTGCTTCAGGTGCAAATTCATATACTTAAGATTTAGGTCTCTGTCCAAGACAAAACCTAGAACCAAGAAGTAAAATGTGATTCTTTATTGGAAATGCAGTGCAGGTCATGATTATGTTTGATGTACATTTGGTAAATTAAACATATTTAGAGAACGGATCATTATCATCAGCAATCAATGACTGATGAACAACTGGGTGCTGTGGGAATTACCATAATCTCTATCTCTGGAAAGCAATTTTAGTAATTCATTCATTCAGGTTTTTAGTTTGAAGACTCCCTGCCAAATAACTGACAGTTCCTGTTAGATCCAGCAACCTGTTCTTAAACGGTACGTAAGCTGTTTATAAGCAGCATGTGCGGAAGTGTGCATGTGACTAGATTGTGGTTGGGAGGTCTAAAGAAACCAAAGGCCTCTGAAAACCATCTGGGAGTTTCCTGAACCCCTGAAGCCCCCAAATGCAAAATGTCAGGATGTTCTTACATCTACCCAAGTATCCTTTCCAAATGGCCAACTGTGAACCAATCACCACATGCTCCTGAAAACATTCCCTTCAGAATATTAAATTGCAAAACATCCAATAAATACCAATGGCCGTTAAGAAATGACCTGATGATACAGATCTAGCACTCATACTATTAGGAAATATGATTGTCTTGAATGATTGAGTAAGAATCTCTACATCTATAAGGAATATATGGCTGAATAACTCCTTGAATTGATAATCCACTTCATTGAAATTTAAACAGCACTAGTCTTTGGGAGAGACGGACAAAAGAGATAAACAAAATGGCTCCCCTAATCCCCTGGTGGAGATGCAAGCACTTTTCCCCCTTCATCAGCGAGGGTGATATTTACACAGACACTGGAGTGCGATGTGCTGGAGAGAATGAGCAAGAGAGGGAGACGCCAATATTGAGCAAGCGAGCAGCGGATGTTCAGTGTTTGCCGAGGCTTTAGCAGCCTGATCTCTAATAAAGAGGAAAAACTGATTACTTGTAGCCAGTACAGGTCGTGATGACTTCACAGCCGCTGGTTGTAAAAGCGCAGGGGTTATGCATGAACCCCCAGTCCCCCCCCTGCTCGGTCCCAGTGACAGATGCAGACACCGCTATTGACCTAAATCACTCTTTTCCGGTGCATTAACCTCAGGGTCTGTCCAAACACCTTCATAGACAAAAACACCTTCAGCAAAACATGCGCACACCCCGTGCCATTTCACACAAAGAGTGGAGCTTTTCCAGCGTCCACTCAGGACATTTTTAATCATCCTCCAATTCCTCTATACCCCTTCAATTTAATCTGGCTGTGTTGATTGCTGTGCATTTAAGCCAATGTGTATATGAAGGGTCTCAGTTGTTAGAGTGTACCCTGTATTTTGCAACCCCCTTTATGTCATCATAAAAAACGGTGGACTTAAAACAGGCAATGTATGCAGCCCAGGTTTCACAGAAGGGCTGTGAGGACTGTGGAGTTAATTACATGTTTAAAAAATAAATAAAAACACTGTTTACATCAAAACATCACTCATATTTCTAAACAGAACATTCAGCTTTGAAGATGAATTCTGCATTTCATGGTAAAGGTTGTTTAATTGTTAAAATGGCCTCTCGCCATATGGGGGCGGCTCTTAACAGAGCAAGTCAAAATGGCTACTGAGCGCCGTATGAAAGCACTGAGGAGAAAAAATTAATTGACTTGGGAGGGGAAAAAAAAGGAAGAAAAGACCTGACAAGCAGAAGGCTGGATGGTTATGATGAAACAGATAAGATCCAATCAGGGCTTTGCACTTCCCTCCTGACTGAAGGGATCGATACGATTTCAATTTCTTAAAACTCTGTTTATGAAATGCAATAATCGTTCATTAAAAATGCAGGTGGCGCGTGTGCGCACAGCTAGCATAAATGATTCATGGTTTGATATCTCTCCTGGATAATGGGCTTCTCCAGGGAGCCCCGCGCTGCAGCGCTCGCTACCCAGCCTGCCCGAGATGAAAAAACAAACCTTCCCAGGGATGAAAGGCGCTCAGTGCAAACACAGGGACACAAAAGAACAACACTCAATCCAACCTAATGGAACAAATATCGTCGCTTTTTCCCCACCTTCTTTTTTTTTTTTTTAAGCATAAAAAAAAAAAATCCAAACAGCTCACAGAGCAAAGCACTCGCCAAAAAGACTACACAGCTTCCTAATGCTAGATGATTTACAGGCTCTCTTTCAGACACAATTTTTTTCCTCTCCTCCTTTGCTCTCACTAGGCTTTCACTCATCCCCCCACCACCACCAACCCCTCTCTCCCTCTCCCTCTAGCACTCACCTCCCTTGCCTCCCAGAGAGAAAATGAAGAGATTACGTCTGTAGCTTGTGGCTGACTCTGATTTAAGGAAACTGACTAATCATAACACAGCAAGGTTAGTGCAATCTTGCATAATGAAGTGTTTTGCAGGCAACAGTAATGCATTCTAATTTAAAACAAGCTCATATTTAGTACTCAGTTGAGACTCATGTTAAAGCACAGGATCTGCCCACTGCCTACTTATCCATAGAAGACCACAACGCTGTCTGACAGACCACCACAGCGCACACACACTGTTACTGACCTGTGGATGGGCAAGATCACTGAACATTATTATTACTGTTATGTTCAATTACATTTCAAGCCTCCTTCCTGAGGATAAAAAGGATGTGGCGAGTACTTTGCACCCTACAAATACAGATCTACACTAGGGGTGTACGATATATCGCCTGTTAATCGATATCACATTATCTTTTTCTGCAACACTGATATCACAGAAGCCATAAAAATCAGCCACAAACGAATCGCACTGTTTCAGACAAAGTGACCAATCACAGCTCCAGCTGAATGTTACTTAGTGTCCTGATAAACTGAGGCCTAAATGTAATCCAATCAAATTCAAATTATTCAGACCAATCCTTAACTGTTATCAGCTTTAAGTGCCTGAAGTGTTTTAGAAGATCCAGATTCATCGTCCCTGATGTTTAATGAATGTGTACCAATAATTCACATAATGCCCCATATGTACATGACCATTTTCCGACCATAGAACTAAAACAGGCCATATTTGTCATTGTGCCTTTGAGATTGATTTATGTAACCAAGCTCTTCTCTAATTGGCTGCCTCGGATGCAGCTCTTTCAAAAGGGCTAAAACACTCGTTAGAATTTCAGCATGAATAAGCAGGGCTAAACCGCTGCAGGCTAAACGAGGAGACGAATGGAATTAAATGGGTTTTGTGACAACACAAAAACTGATTTGAAAAGGGCAATGAATATTTACATATTTGAAGCTTTTTTAATTCCAGAAGAGTGATGATCTGGGCCCATTAATACACTGAAAGGCAACACTATCCCAATATTTTGTCGTACAGTCGCAATATCCTGTCCATATTGTGCAGTCCTCATTTAGACCAAGTATGCTACACGAAGCCTGCTAACTGTGTAACAACTGCATAAACCATATAGTAGCTTTCTAGTTTATTTTTACTAATTGTTTTGCTCCTTTTTAGTTATTTTGTTGAGCATGATGATTTTAAAAAAACTCATTTTTCATTTTTGTTTTAAAGGCACTGTCTCCTTTTGTCTATAACAACTTGTTCGTGGAACAAAGAATGTCAGGTGTTGAGATATTTTTGTAATGTTAATGTAAAATCTCATTTAGACCACACACAGATAAATCATTTCTTCGTAATTTCAGGGTAGGGTAAATGGGGGTTGACGTTGCTAAAAGGTCGGGCAAGGACTTGAATGAAAAGGTCAAGCATCATTACCACACGACTAAATAAACAGCCGCTCACAATGGCGGCTGCAGCTGTTGTGTGAGATCACGGGCACGGGGAGGAAAGCGGAAGTCTCCCGGCTCCGTCCTCCTCCTTTATCCTCCATCTTTATCCTTCTCTCTGCTCAGCCAGCACATTAGGACTGTCATATCCTGTATTGATCCTTATCCGTCCACCACGGCTTTACCATTGCTCCTCTACCCAGGCACAGGGATCAGGCCACTCTAGCATGCTTCACACTGCATTAATATTAATTGCCACAGTATCCACTGTGAGGAAGAGAGGGAGGGAGGGAGGGAGAGCAATGAGAGAGAGAGAGAGAGAAAGAGAGAACGAGCACACAAAATAAAGTGAGGGAGCATGAGCTGGAGAGAGAGCATGTGAGAGAGGAAGAGAGAGATGCCCTTCCAGGTATTTGGACGGTGCATCCTTAAGTTAGCACAGCGCACAGAGCTGGAGGCGCATGCATTATGAACAAAGTGTTGGGAATTGACTGGAGCTAATCTTTAAGTTAATTATCTTCGCTCAAGGCCAAGATCCTTAGCCCCCCCACCCCTGATGTCCTTGGGCAGCGAGTGGGCAAAAACGTGTGGGTCTTTTGAAACAGCAGGAGAAAGGCTACACCACCAATAACACTGTGTTCCTTAAAATCCATCACACGAATTAATAGGCTGGCCTTATCTCAGCACCGCTCATAGCTTCATTTAATGTCTTCAGTAGATTCAATATTCTCTCACACTGCATTACTCTGAACAATGAAAGGGGTTTATCTTCCACTCCTGCAAGAACCTCTGCTAATCAAGATGTAAATTAGCCACATTCTCAAGGAGAGATCTACCCTTAGCCTTGGCTGAGATACTAAAAATGTATCATCAATAGATGCCCGAGGTCAGTGGTACACTACACCTCTTAGTGTCCTTACTCAACACGGTGGGCAGCGACGGGCTCTGAGGATTTGACGGCTATATCTTACTCCCCCCTTTTTCTTTCCCCTACTTCATTCTCGCTTTTTATCAGCGGCGGGGAGCGAACTGACAGCATCTTTAACAGAGCAGTTTTGCAGCACATTTGTGTTCCTCCGACCGATTTCCCTCCAGACTCATCAGCGCAGAATTACCAAGTCAAATCAGGTGGTGCTGCGGCGGCGTTTGCTTCACACCGACACAAAACACACGGCAGCACTGGGAGCACAGAGAGAGATAGAGAGAGAGTGGGAGAAGGAGAGGAGAGAGCAAGTAGGACTGAGAGGGGCAATCATAGCCTGGAAGAGGAATATAAACACACTCTTTTATGGCCGAGCCGCTCCGCCGCTCTCAGAGTCCTCTGCTGCCACTCCTTCAACCTGCGAGACAGATTGTAATCTTGGGAGCCAACTGTTACCACATTATTGTTTCTCATTTCAAGTGTCTGACACAATTAAGGCATGCCTGTCATTTCCTGTCGAAGCCTTTCCCCCAGTATGGCTCACCCTGTCTTTCCCTATTCCACTTCTTTCTCTACCCCTCTCCTGCATACCATCTCTCTATCCAAGGAAAGGTCAGCCTTATTGCTCCCTTTCATCATCCTTATCGCTATCCCGCCATTTACAAGCAAGACAAGCGCTCCTTTGGCACTGCCTCAGAAAGGTAAAGTGAGGGGAGACAATGAGAGGGGAAATCGCTGCTCTAAACTCCCCCCACCCCCGTTTGTGCTGTTTCCACGGCTGCACGGGCAAGACAAAACCCTCTGGGGAGTACTGAGAGAGAGAGAGAGAGAGAGAGAGAGAGAGAGAGTGAGAGAGTAAGAGAGAGAGAGATACTACTGAGAGAGTGAGGGAGAGTGAGAGAGATTGTATTGTTTTCAGTGTAATTTGTAGAGCACGTCAATGATTAGCAGGGCATACTGCAACACACCAGGGACAGCAATAGTGTCTCTCCGCCTTATTCAATCTCTCTCTCGCTTTCTCTCTCTCTCTCTCTCTGACGGAGTGTGGCTGATGGCTGCAATGTGACAAAGCTGCTTCGCTGAAGAGTGAAATTTAAACTGCTGCTGTCAAGAGCATTATTTGGCTTTCATTACAACGAGCCACTCTGGCTCAGTGAGACAAGTGCGCTCCGGCATGAGGCAAAACGAAAACGAGGCACTGGCGCCTCACCTCACCATGCTTTTATTAATTCATGTTTGCACAGAGCCCCATACATGATAATTACTGACAGAAAGCCAGCTTTGTGTGCTGACAGTTGACACAGAGGTGAGTGATGAGAGCACGGACCAAACCCTTTAAACCCCACCGCTGGGTGACTATTAGTATCACACGGTTTGCTGTCAGCGCCTGGGTAGCTCCTTCAAAAGGATCCTTTAGAAAGGGGGGGGGGGGGGCGGGGGGACGAGCAAAAGGTGCCCAGAACAGGTTGCTGTTCGTTACAAACGGAAATGACTAGGGGTCAGACACAACATGCAAAAACAACCTTTTCATTTCAGACAAGTTACGCTCACGAAAGCATCCTGAAACGTTTTTCACTTCAAAATGACAAGGACTGGAAAGCGTAAAGCTCTACGAGCAGCGTGGGTGGGTGAGATTCGCTCTGCGCTAATTAGCATTCTGCCAAGAGGAGGACAACAGCAGGGAGTGTGTGGTCTCCCAACAGGGCTACACCCAGATCGGGTGAAGTGAGGGCCCCTAGGATGGTGGCCCTGGCTGGAGAGGAGTTTAGCCAGACTATGGACCATCCTGACATGAGGCTTTCAACCCTCAAGGAGGAGAAGGGACAATTATCCTGAAAGACCAAATTAATGTACTGCAGAAAAATCAACACAAATACATCAATAAATGTAACTTCCAATTCAAAAGGGGCAGACAGATGTCTGTGAACAACAGTGTCCGGTGTGAAAAAGAATCGAATATGACAGTTCACCTTTAGGCTACAGATTCATTTGAAAGTAATTGAATCACTTGACTCACAAAACAAATCAAATTGAAAATGTTTAATCATTAAACCGGTCCCTAGAGGCACATTGGACCTTTCCATAACAAAAGAGTGTCACTGAGAAGCAACGGCTGCACTGCCTCTTCCACAGGCAGTCATCAGCAAATAAAACAGGATTACAGGTACAGCATAGCATGAGAGAGTCCAGCCAGAGCACACACACTTTTAACCCCCCCGCCGCAGACTCAAAGCCCCTGAAAGAATGAACAAAACGCCATCGCACTTGGTGGAAAAATCCACACACATGCAGCCCTGTGTAATTTGCTTAAAAGGTGAGAAATGATTGCATGTGACTAGACAATAATTAATCTCCGCATTGGGAGAGAACCAAAAAAAAAGAGGGAGGTTACAAAGCAACCTCAATTATGCTCCGATGCCGTCTTCTTTAACAGGCAAGGCAAGATTCAAAGAACACTTAAGATGACAAAAGAGAGCGCCAACTCCAGTGTCATCAGAAACAGGCAGTGATCTCGGAAATCAATGGAGGGATCAATAGAGCCTGCCTCCCTCTCTGGAGCGGCTGGGGGAAGAGAGCACTCCGGCACGGGTGCCGATCGCAATCACAGAGGGGCCGGCATCGGCTCAACGATCCACGGGGGCTGGGCTGGAACAAACCTCAAGCCCTCAAAGAGCCTTTTTCTCCATCACTGTAACCTTCTCTTCTGCAGCCTTTTACATTAACTCAAGCAATGATGGTTCAGGCTGAGCAATATGTTGGCTGTGTATCTGAACCGGCGTCACCGGACCGTAATTCACACACAGATCGCAGGCGGTCACAGAGTGACAGTCGCTCTTTTCACTAACCCATCCCTGACTCTAATAGTGAGACGTGCTGTCCTACTGGCTGTACGCCACATTATCTGCATTTATGTCTACTACAGTGAAGTTAGTGACAAAAAAAATGCTAGTTTACACTGCCCACTACCTGTAGCACCATCTATATAGAAAAACTGTAACCCTGTCCTTGATATTACATTAGCCAAACCACTCAAAACCTGCTGTGTGGGGTGAGGTGGGACCCGCCTAAACTAAAGCCTGGGGCAAGAAACTGTGTGAAAATAACGAGGTGGTGTTTTCTGAAGGTGGGGAAGCCAACAGTGGCGGCAGCAGAAGCAGAAGCAGAAGCAGAAGCAGAGCCAGGCTGAGGCATCTTCATCAGAACGGTTGGGTGAGAAAACAGAGGAGTCAGGCGCCGCTCTTTGCCTCGCTTAATTAGTATTTCTGCTGCTTCATTTTGCGCGAGAGAGGCAGGAAGTGGAAGGTTGATTGCCTTTTATTTCGCAGCCTAGCAGCTTCATTGCTCCTCCATCTTTATTACCCACGGAGCCTACAGATTTAGAGCGGCACTGCAAACATCAATTCCAATAATTACAAGAAACTGTAAGCGAGAGCACAGGCAATCGCTCATCCATGCACACAAGCACCCATTTTATGGTGATGCTCCCTTTTATGATAATATTTGACAGGAGTGTTTAAAAGCGTCACTCACACACTCGCCACACTTCAGACAGGGAAATTAATGTGGGCTATACAGTAACACTCTCACCAGAGAGGATCTTAATAATAACCTCTATAAGAGGTAGGAATGTATGTCAACAAGATAAGACGGGCGCTCTCTGAAGGGTGGATGTTGTGATGTTACAAACCCCTACACGTCTATGTCAGGGCGTTCTCGTAATTAAAGACAAGGGTAAGACAGCAGTGCCTTTAAGATGCAAAACCGTGGCGGCGGCGAAGGCTTTGAATTTGGCAGACGCTCAGCACGTACACTAATAAAAAGGCAACAACATTCAAAATCCAACAAAATACTCATAATTTTGAAACGTATTTAAGGGATGCCCCTTGGGACGGCAGCAAGAAAGAACATAAAGATAAACATCGTAATGATAAGCAAAAAAGCCAATTAAAATGTTCCCGCAATAGAATCCCCCTGTTTTCTATTAAGATTTTTGACTTGCACAATGAATACGCCGCCGCCACCCGCCCCACACACACACACACCCCCACCTCAGTCCCATGAGAGGCAACGATATGCTCTAGAATTAATTTCTGCTTTCATTATCTTTCTTTCACGATGAAACAAGCACAAGCGCTAAACCACCCACTTCATCCCAGCAATCAATACGTTTCCATTTCAAAAACATTGTGGACAACAAGCTTCGCCAAAACATCCATTTACTATCCAGGCGGGTCAAGTCTTTTGTGAACGGCCCAACTGCACAAAAAGACTCCCAAAGCTGAGAGAGATATCTAAGCGCACAGAAAATAAACCACATCTAGTCTCACCACATATCCCGGGACTAAAACTGCCATTTGAATAAAATCAATAATTCTGTTGACTTGGACTTTATTGCGTTCCCCTCGTCTCCTCCTGTCTGCTGATGTTTATTTCATGAGGCGGGTCCCGTGCTGTGCTCTCCTCACCGTGTGAAATCCCTGAAGGATCACTTAAAAGGGTGGGTATCAAATTACCGCCTCGGCTCTCAACACAATGACTGACACCCTTTACATTTTTCTGTCAGATGAATACGTATTACGGCTAATATTTCGAGTACTAATATTCGAGTAGACCATCAAATTTAAAGCCAGGCCCGGTATGGCCAATAAAAGCAGATTCACTCTGGAAACCCGAAGACAGACCCTTACAAGCGTTTAACGCTGTGGTTGATTTTTAATTATTCTATCAGCACAATGGCCTTCTGTGACTCGTTATTTGTTATTTCATTACGCCAGTGTCTGTTCAGACCAATCACAGCCCCTCTTAATAGAGTAGGGAGGCAGGGAGAGCAAGAGAGAGAAGAGGGGAAAAAAAATCAAGACAAGAAAGGAGAGAGTGGATGAAAAAAAAAAAAAAGAAGACACTGAACTGCAGGGAAACGGTTCAGTGATAAAAGTGGGTGAGAAAATCTTGTTTTTATAAGTGAATTACTGGTCTCCACTAAATTTCCCTCCATTCTCGTGCCAGTGGGTTCATTAAATGCACTGAAATGTCAAGCTAATCCGAGGCGCCTTGCTTAAGACAGAAAAATGCAGTCACCTTTGCGGTGCGCGATCGCTCAACAGCTTGAGGCAACAGATTTATTACAAATTGATCCATTGGATAGCGCCGCTGCGGCTTATTGTTTACACTTTTCTCCTCTTTGCCGCCTCTCTCTCTCTCTCTCTCTCTCTCTCTCCCGCCTTTCCTCTTCTCCAGCAGCAGTGTGTAGGCTAGCAGTACTATAGAGATAGAAAACAAATCCATGCACACTCAGCTTTTGTCTGGTGCGAAAAAGAGAGAGGAAGGGGAGAGATAGTGCTGGGTGATATACCATCACCACCACCATAACCATCACGATCACGTCATCATCATCAACCCAGGTCAGCACAAGTAAATATTTCAAGACCCTTCGAAACAGTAACATGATTTCCATTCAACATACAGCAGGGATTTACAGGCTGATGCAGATAGCCAGTACTTTTCAAGTGCATGTCCACAAAAGCCAAACATAAACATTTCTAAAAGCCGATTCACCGTGGAAACATGAAGACTGACCCTAGCAGCATTACAAGCGCTTAGCGCTGCAGCTGATTTTTATCCTCTCAGCACAATGGCCTTCTGTGACTCGTTATTTGTCATTTGATTACGCCAGTGTCTGTTCAGACCAATCACGGCCCCTCTCTATTCTGAAGATTGACAAGATTGAGCATTTTTAAAAAAGCACATTACAACCTAATTCATCACAATAAAATGTAATATTTCATACCTCAGTATTGTTGATATATGAAAAAAAAAAACGTCTGTTGGAGGCTGTAGGCTGTTTTGAAAGATCAGGTTAATATAAATAAAGAAGTATAACAGCAAGATTCCATTTTAAAATAGTTTGTTTTGTCCAGCTTAATGCACATACACAATATTGGGTCCTATACACCATTATCAAAACAAGTTACGTAGGGTTTGAGGGCGTTTAACAACATACTCATATGTTTTATATGAAACATAGAAACATTATACCAAAACGCCAAACATATTAGAGATATTATTCACAATAAAATCTGAACTGGTTTAGATTTTTTTTTTTATTAATGAATAGTCTTTACTAATAGTCTGCAATAGTCTTTACGTATCATCAAACTTAGATGGGCGTATCTTCTGTATGTCCTTCTAAGTTTGACAGTTTCCACAAGTCTCAGAAGTGACTGATTTCCGGGATACGTTTGTTTTTTAAATTCAATACATTTTTCTGAATGTTCGTCTCCACTTTTTAATCCTACACTCATGAATGTGTGCATACAAGCACAGAATAGTAAGCATGGGTTAATGACGGTGTTCATGCTTAAATATCAGCAGCCCAGAGCTAGTGAGAGGAGCCGGTAGACGATGTGTCTTTCCAGAGCCAGCTTGTTTGTACGTGTCCACTGGTGTCAGGAGGATGTAGCCCCACCGCAAGGGCAGAGCAAGGGCAGAGTGGTGGAGAGGCTGTGTAACTGCTTCTCTCTGATGACTCAGAGCTGATTAAAGCACACAAAGGCAGCAAGGTCAGTCTCCCCTTAGGCCCATAATTCACCCGTTTAGATCCCCACACAGTGCCCATTAAAACATCAGGGCAGGACTTGATCATCGCAGCCCAAGCAGCAATAAAAGAAATCCAGCACCGGCCTGCCATCAGACAACACTTTCCAAACCTGCTTTATGAGCCAATCCTGCCGCAGCCCAGGCTTTTATGTGCCACTCTCATGTTGTTCGTTCTCACCCACAAGCCCTTTAAAAGACAGGAAGGGCGGGTGTAGGGGTTGCAGGAGGAGGAGCTAAACCTACAGCCACACCTGCAGCCTTTAATGGGCCTTATCCCACATGCAAATCAGGCCACTGTTAAAACGGCCAACCAGAAGTAGAACTCAATATTATTATTATTACAATATATAAAATATCCACTCACATGATCTGGTGGCTCTTAATTATGTTTATACATCTTCCTTATTGATTGTTGCCTATGAGGACGATCAATCGCTTTACAGGCTGAGATGACGGTCCGCGATGGACACAGGCCACGGACGATAGCTGATGGAGTATTGATTATCATTTACATTTTCTTGAGGTGTCAGGGAAAAGCCAAACAAAGGCTTACCTTTGTGCAACACGCCAAGCTGGGCTCATCCCCATCACTGTGTCTCAGCTGTGACAACTGACTGGATTACACATGAAAAAACTGCAGCCAGGCTACAGTCTGTTGCTGGAGAAGAAAACACTCAATAAAACTAATACCAGGCCATGGCACGCAAAACATCAGTTAAACATTTAGTCGAAATGAATGGCCCAGAGTGTTTACAGGGTACGGCACTGAAAAGCGTGCATCAAGCACAATAAAAATACCCCCGCTCCCTGCTCTCAACCCATACTGTCACAGCTGCTGCATCTGAGAAAATTGTACTGCCTGCCTAATACATCTTCTCCTCTCTGCCTCACACTCTCCCTCATTCCTCACATTAATGCACTTACAAATGGACAAACCAGACTGGAACAACCATGTGTGGGCCTGTGTGTGTGTGTGTGTGTATGTGTCTGTCTCCCCCTTGCAGATGACTGTGCCCTGGAAAAGGGCAGTATCTAAAGATGGTGCAATATTCCAGGAGGCTTTACATAAGCAGTGACAGGCAGCCACGGGGCCCAAGCAATAAAACACTCGTACACAGTGTGTGAGTGAGTGTGTGTGTGTGTGTGTGTGTGTGTCTGAGCTAGCCTCATGCCGTGTCATTACAGCAGGCAATCTCTAAGCTAATCAGCAGTGTCACACTCAGCCCCACACTCCAGTCGGCGGGGACGGCCCAATATGGCTCCATTCTCCCACAAGATGGCATCTCATTTTCCACTCTCTTTACTGACAACAGCCAGCCAGCCAAGCGGCTGCACTGCTCTTAAAACAAAAACACCAGTTTGTCCATAACCCCCCCTCCCCAACCCTTTTTCCTTTTTTCATAGCGAACCAAAGCAATCCTGCTCCACTTTCATTTTCCAACATCTGCTTTGGTTTTGCTTTAAAATTACAAAAGCACCCCCACCTTCCCCACCGCCCCCATGCCCGATCCAACAGGAGGACTACTAGCGCAACTCCGTCTGATCTGGGATAACATCTTGTAGTAATCTGCGAGAGGCTCTCATAATTTGCACAGGCCTGTTTGATTCTTTAAGGCACTGCTGGCATGGAGCTCAAGCATCGGGCCCGAGCGTGTCTGGTCACCGCTTTTACACCGTTATACTGCCGCAATATAACATCAAGCCCCGAGCCACAAGCCTTGAATCTGGAATTACTCGCTAAAACGTCATACAATACTAACACTTGAATGTCTTGGACTTTTATGGCCGTGTAAATGGTTCGCTTAATCGAATATGTCCTATTCACTATTGCAGCACAGTACTACTGCATTTAACATCGCCATCATCTTTGGAAAGCAATGCCATGCATTCAGTGACTGCAGAATTTAATTCACCTGTGCTGAGCAGTCTAAAACAGTCAAGCCTAATAGTCCACTGGTTAATTAAGTTAAGGATCAAGGACCTGCAAAGGGCACCACTAGCAAGTGAATAAAGAACCTGTAGTGCTTTCATTTCTTTACATCTATGGGTTAGGGAGCGCAAGTTTTCTAATTGAAGCTTTAAAGCCTTGCTAAACATCTGTATGCCATTCGGTAGAGTGTTAACACAAAACAACCAAGCAGATCCTTTAAATATCATTCTGATGTGACTGCTGGTTTCCACAATCAGTGCTTTCTTTAAGAGGCTTAGGAATATTCCTTCAGAAACTGAGCTGTCGGCGCGCTGCTACTGAGATGCATGATTATGGTTTTAAGAGTCTAGATCACTTCAGTCTAATTCTCACACACACACACACACACACACACACACACACACACACACACACACACACAGCAGGTTCAAACTGCACTCCTTTAGGTACTCTAATATTTCATTACAACAATAATTTGCTCAGTTTCTTGACCTATAGCCATGAGATCCACTGGAAAACAGAACAGAAACAGTTTATTGCTCTGTAAAGTCTGATCAGTTTGTAATCTGCTCAGTGACCAAAAGGGTATGGTTAATACGGAAACAGGACAATTGGTATTTTTGCAGTTGACTTACAATTTTGATGAGGATCGAATGTTTTTCTTTGTGAAAAATAAGATACAAACTGCAGACATAACATATCATAACATAACACATGCATTGTCCAGGTACAGTTTGTTTAAAGTCTTCTGTACAATCTTGAGGCAGAAACCAGTCTAAACACAGTCTAAGACAACGTGAGAAAGAGTCTCCGGTAATTCCTCACCGTTAAACGAGCACATGAACACACACTGGCAGCTCCACAGTGCACCGACATTGAATAAATAAGAACATGTCTGTTGTGTGCTCAGATAATGCAGATAAGCAGCTCAATGCTGTTTTTCTTCCCCTAATCAGAAGTGAGTGCATGGCTAGGTGACAAGCGTTTATTACAAACAATTATTCAGCATGATCTTGGATGCATTTGGAAATATTACAAACATTGAGGTTTATGACATGCTAAATACACAAGAGCAGATAAATGTGTAGCTATATTGAAAAAAGTGCCAAAAAAAGGTTCTTAAAATTAAGAATCATTTAGTTCCTAAATAACAATGTGTGGAGTCCATAAATGATAATGAAATTTCACATAACACACTGCGTTAAGGTCCTTTAAACTTTAAAGCTCACACCCTTTCAGAACACTTTCAGAGGGTTTTTTTTAGAGTGTAGATACATTCTAACTGGTAAGGCCAATGGTCCTCAAACTGTTCCAGTTTGTTGCTAAAACCTCATAACCAACATTGAAAGTATGAAAAATTCCAGTCTGTAAGTCCCTGAAGGCCAGTTTGAGAACTTGTGTGAGTTTGTTTTGTGTCTAGCCCACATTCTTGTCCCCGGTACGAACTTTGTTGTTCAAAACCTAAAAAAGCCCATGGTTTAAGCACAGTCTATAACAGAGGCTACAAGACAGCTCAGCTCACATAATATTTGAAGAAGAGTTCAGAAATCCAGCCTGAAGGCACAGTCTCACCTCCTCTACACTCCTACAGCTGTGCAGTTTTTCTTCTAGTGTTCTGAGCAGCACTGTTACTAACCACCAACGCTCCAGATGAACGAGGGCATGGCATGCTTGCGCGACCCTCAGGTTTCGAGTAGGTGAAAGAAAACGCCTGGAAACCAAGAGGCAACCGTCTAAATCGCTGTCTGCTCCGGCCACTGAGAGTCCTTGTGTTGGGGGGGGGGGGTGAAAGGCTGTCGCAATTCTGCCAGGTTACCCCGAGTGTCAGCCGAATGTCTTAAAACAACAGACAAGTGAGCTGCCGCTGCAGCCAATTACCCTACTTTTGGCACCCGTAACACACAAAAAAACAGCTTCTGAGAAGAACGAGCACAAAGCTTGTTGTGTGTGCTGTCAGCCAGTGTTGGCAGATTGTTAAATTTAATGAGTACACAGCAATTGAATGCCCCATCAGGGATTTTTTTTTGAAGAAACACTTTTGCACTGTCCAGGATATCAGACATTGCTTGATGCTCTTTGGGACAGAGACAGATTTCTAGTGAACACTGAGGGAGGGAGGAACAAAAGGAAAAAAAAAAAACCTCAGTGATTCACAAAAGTGACAAATCAAAGGCATTTGTCTGGTTGGAAAACGACAGCACAAAGAAGGAACGATTCCAACTCGCTGCCTCTTTCTCAGATTATTCTCTACAGGTAAATTCAAGAGGAGGTCAGTGAAGTAAACAGGCAGGCTAAAGACTTAAATAGACTCCTCAAACAGGCAGTAGTTTAAAACAGCACTTACCAAAAAAGACTGTAGCGCTAGCACACCCTTCAGAAAAGGCATGAAACTAATCCTGCCTTTATGAATTGCAAATGAAAAGAAAATCCACCATAATAAAATCATCACACATAGGGGCTGTACTGAATATAACACAGTGGCACTGTATACTGAATTAATGCTTGGCCATGGAAAAATCAATACAGTTGAGGTGTATCAATATTTCTGAATATAATTCAGCATGGAGTGTGTACGAGGGAGAGAAATAGTCCTTGTGCTCAATAGGAGAGTGCTGCTTTAACCCAGAAAAAAAAAAACACCTGAAAGGGGACTTCCTGCATAATTCAATCACTTAGATGTTCAAAGAGGCCATTCAGAGAGGTCTGATGTGAAACAGCTCTTTGCAGAGAAAGTTATGTAGAAGATGTCTATATACAAATATGTGTCTCCTGCTCAAAGGGGCCTACGGGTTTTTGGGGAGATTTGTGATTATGGTGAAAGAGGGATTCAAAATCATTTGCATTACAGTACACTTTATGTACTCCTCCACCATGAATTAAAAAAATACACTTCATGCAAAAACCTTTTCAATACCTTCGTAAAACAGAAAGCACAATTTCCTGAAATAAAGGTTCTTTGTGGTTTATCTATTAGCAGCATTAAGTGTTTAGAAGCTCAGTTCCTGTCATCCGTAGTGTGAACAATTCTGCAGTTTCTTTATAACGCTGCACTTTACATCAAACCACTCTGAATGACAGACTTCATCTGGACAACAGGGTAATGCAGAGGAAATCAATGGATTCCCCTTTGAATCAGTACAGTAAAGCAGGTTTCTGAGGCACGTGAGGAAGAAGTGGCATGTGACCAGGGCGTATCAAGCTTTCCAAAAGTGTGGGGGGGTTCTGAGATAGGGATGCCAAATTATAAATACAATTTAATCAGTTTAATACATTATAATCTGGTGGAATCATATTTTACCCCGTGTACTATCATCTCGAGCACTAGCAAGATCCCAAGGCATCCAACTATAGCCATTTTTAAAATGTCAATATGTCTATAGTGATGTATCTTACAGTGATACTTCGATCACATTAAGCACAGAACTAAGGATCTGATTCTGAAGGAATATGCCATGCTGCCACGCAGCCCCAGACAAGAGAACAAATCAAACCTCACATCAAAGGAGCCTTATCCAAGTGCCTCGGTGCTGCATGGAAATCCAGCCTTTCCCCTGCCTGAGTATTGACAAGTCAACTTCAGCCGGCACGACAGCGTCCGCATGGGATTTCCCCCCAGGTTGCCTGACACTTCATAGGAAAGTACTTCCATTTACAACACATTATTTACTGCTCTCCCTGCGATTGCTTCACAGAGGCTCTGGCAGCGGCCGCTCCAAATTGCCCTCATGGGTGAATTCTGAGCACACACTCTCTCAAAAGATGGATTCACACTATGCCAAAAACGCTAACCAGATTACTTCTATTCTGTCACTGGCCTCCCCAAGGCTTCCCCCTGCACTGAAAAGAGCCACGGAAATCCAGGATTGCAGGAAACGACATGACTGATGCAAATATGGCGAGGAGCGAGTGAACACAGTAAGCAGTGTCACATTCTCATGGGGAGTGGTAATCTTCCATTTAAAACTTGACTAATAAAAGACCGTTGGTAAAGCGACGGTTCCGCTCGGTCTGTGCAAACGCTCACGGCTAACTGAGCCAACAGCAAGCAAGGCAACACATTATGAGTCACAATCATTAGAAAATGACTGATGATTAGTTGTGTGTGTTCAGCGAACAAGAATCGAAGGCGGGGAGCAACCCTAGACTGTTATTTCACTCTGGATAAACAAAAATCATTTTGCTTTCTTTATTTCTAATGCTTTCTGAAGCTGAGCACAAAGGGTTGGGGGGGGGGGGGGGTTCAAACACATTGAGTCTCTTTAGGAGAGGAAAAATAAGCACAGCTGCGAGGAAGTGTTTGTGACACTGGTTTTGTTCAATTGCTCAAACACAGCTCCTCTCTGCGAGACCCTTGAGATCCCTTCATGCCCTCCAGCCAGTTGGGAATGATTACTAATAGATGCCTCCTACGCCGCTCGGCTGCCTCTCTCCAGTTCTGTGTCACAAAGAAGTGAGAAACACTTTTTTTCACCGTGTTTCCAGCCCAGCACAAAAAAGAGAACAGTTCTGTTTTAAACAATACTCAGATTCTGGTGTTTTATCGCACACAGGCTATCTGTGGCACTTCAGTGAATGTATCTAAGAAATGTAGGGAGTTCAATTGGGTTTGGTGACACCTAGGATTTTCACATGAATAAAGACAAATAAATAATTCAATCAGTGCATCGCTTTTTTCAGTGTTGCTCCAACACACACACACAGGCTAAAACATTTACAGGTGTTTTAACAGGAAAGAGCCTGGAGTTCTTATAAACACATCAAAGGTGATTCCACAAGCCCAATATCAAGATTCAGGATTCTTTCATTGCCACACAGCACAGTCTTAAGATTTAATTAGGCGCTGATCCACAGTAAACAGACGACATTAAAGTTAGGCATAATGTGCACGTATATATATATTTTGAACTACACAGAGTGTATAACTCTCTCCCAAGTCAATACTGTCTGCATATAAAAAGTTCCCTGCAAAAACAGCCTGTTTTTAATTTACTGTTTTTGTGGTTAGCCCCACCTATTCACTCCTAGTATTAAATGTGTGGTGACAACAGCCTGTTGAACTGTCAAGAACAAAGACAAGCTGGAGAGCGCTCATGTAAAAATGAATCTAGACTGCTTAGAACTTAACAAAAAAATAATAGCATGTACAAAACATAGTATTTAGGCAAAGAATCCTTTAACACAAAAAAATAATTGGTCTATAATACACTACCAGCCACTGCAAAACATCTGCTAAGCAAACACAGGCCTTAGCTAAGAAAAAAAAAAGCTGTCCATCCTGCTCCAATCACAAGCTGGTGAAAGCTCCATTTGGTCGTGGTGCAACACAGTGGCAGGTGGCCATACAATCCAGCCTGTGTCTACTACACACTGAATGGACTGACACACAATGACACGATTATGATCTTATTCAACAGTGGGGATAAACATTCTATTAAACAAGCACCTTGGCTGGACCACGGAGGGAAAAAAACACTCAGGTGTATTTAATGAGTCAATTTCAAAAGCTGGGGTTCAACTAATGACACTGGCTGTCAAGACTGCAAATCTACTGGTGTCATCAGTATATGTTTCAAAAACAAACTTGTTATTAAGACCAAGCTGTATCCTGCAATGACAATTTGGAAACACTGAGTAAGCCATTCTTCACAACAACATCACACTGTTTGCACACAGGTAGCATACAAATGCTGACACATCCAAAACACAGGTATATGTGAAGTGCACACATGGGTCCTTATAATCAGACACTGTTTCTCACTACTGTTGATCTGTTTGCTTGGTTTGTTAGTAAACATTAACCTTCCACTCTGTCTCTTTTTTCCAGTGGTTGGAAATTTGAACATTCAGTGCTACAACACAGAGTGTTTAAGAAGCTAAACTAAACAAAACACGTTGAGAAGAGAATCAGTGTGTTGGTGTGTTTATTTGAGAAAGTAAGGACCTAAAAGGGCTTAGAGACAAATTTCTCATCACAAGCAGCGGAAGACAATCACTCCAATAACCCTCTCCATCTTCAAAAACCTCCAGAAGACTCCTCTGTTCAGAAAGCATTTCCTCTCTTGATGCACTTAGATTTTGAGCTTAATACCCCCCTCTGCTTCGGTCCTGAAACTTGAATGAGTCATTATATTATTAGTGGATTTGAATAAGAGTCTGCCAAATGATTTTAATATAATGTAGTATGTAATGTAAGCAGCCAAGCAGATTGTTGCCCAAGTTCAACAACAAGCCTCAAGAAGACAAAGCCTTGACACAGTTAGGACAGATAGTTTTTTAAAACTTGACTCCATTTTTATCTTGTAGGCAAGGACAGCTATCCTGCAGCCCTGCTGTAGAGCATCCCCTCATAGGAGAGAGTGTACGAAGACAAAAACAAAACAGCAGTTAGCTAGTCTCTCCTCCTGGTTGGCTAAGCTAGCTAGCTAATGAGCTAGCTCATAATGTTAGCTGTTGATTAACACATTGGCTAATTGCAGAGACAAGAAATGACCCCTCGAAATTGCCCCAGTCACACGTAGGAACACATACGACCTGCCACAGGTGTGAGGGTGAAGTCTGGAAGTCGGGGGACTTACCTTATCTCCTGCTCTACAACATCAGAGATTTGTTTCAGATGCAACAAAACACAAAGCGGCTGGGTAATGTTAGCTAAGCTAGCAGGTGCCCCTGCTGCAGGGAGCTACAGGAGGACAGGAGGGGGCTTCACAGCACTGTGGGGGCTTCACAGACGACAGTGACCGAGCTGGTTCACTCGTCTCTCAGAGGCGTGAACGTGTGGAGTGGTGGGTGGGTGCTGTGGACACGGACAGTGCTGTCTTTCAGCTTCTCTTCAGTAAGAAAGAAAAAACCCGCTTGAGAAAAAACACACACTCCTTCCTGCGAGAGGGATGGGGAGCAGAGGTCCGCCCACCTCCAGTGTCGAAACACACCATAGGCTTCTGATCATCAGGCAGCCAAAGATAGGAGCCAATCAGAGGGCTCGTTTCGTGATTTAAAAACGCGTGTCTATGCGCGTGTGTGTGTGTGTATGTGCGGGCGTGCGCGCGCGCGCGGGCGTGCGAGCGTGAGAGCATCTGAGTGCATGCGTTTGATCCGAACGCTGTGTCGTTAAAGTCTTTAAACGCTGTGTCGTTAAAGTCTTTAAAGTCTTTAAAGTCGTTAAAGTATAGTTTATTCTTTTATAAAAAAACAAATTTGAATAAAAAACAACGTTTCTTTGAAATCGGCAAATGTCCCCAAGGGTTGTGGAAAGTATGTGTGTGAATAAGTGGTTTGTTTAAAAGTGTGTATAATAAAACATATGTTAAAAAGGTAAAACCTGACTCCTTGTTTTGTTTGTCCATCACAAACCAGCTTTGAGCATCAGTTAGTTCAATCTCGTGCTGAAAATATGACAGAAAAATACATTTAAATGGAGACAAAGACAAAAGCACAAAGTGTGATTATCAAACATTTTTATGAATAAAATGTAACTGAAGTATTCTTCACCCTAGTGCTGAGTCTAAAGGCCATCCACTAATTTCTGTTTCCCTTGGGCACAGAGACAATGTTCTCTTTACAGAACACACTCAAAATGACCCTCATGAACAGTTTATTCCTCCAAAGAGCATGTTGACATATAGTGGACCATAAAGCAAAGGGAGATCCTGCCAATATGAAGAATTGGATCTTCCAGTAAGATCATGATCAAAAACATACATCATCCAAATCCACACAAAATGGCAACCAGAGAGAGCACTCAATTTTGTATGGAGGAGCTTGATTTCTCTGTACTGACGCATCTAGCATTACTGGAGAAGACTCACCACACAATACTTCATGTGGGGGTGTTAAAAACAGTGATTGTGGTGAAATGATTTTGTCTCATAAAATAAATGTAAGATATTTTTTTCTCATATTTTCAGATATGTTCTTCTATCTGTCTGTCTATCTCTCTCACCCTCTCTCTCTCTATGTATTTCTGTATACTGTATATACATATTTCACACCATATACCCACATGAGTGCGTGAGTGTGTGTGTGCGTGGATCTCATAGTCATGTGTCATGAACTGTGAAAAACACCTAGCTTGCCAAAATGAAACGGCTTGAAAATCCCCCGAATGGACCCCTTGACCCAGTTGTGTCACTTTCCTTATCTCTGCTGAGCGCCTTACCCTGTGGTCTCAGGCACTGCCTGTATGAGGAAGGTGACCCCATGAATACAATAATATTCCTGCACCACCAGCCCAGGCCACAAATTGACTCCATTATCTTTAATAAACGCTTTCAGTCTCCAGCGCTCTAATGTGGCTGTGAGTGTGTACAGTGTTCGGCTCCCTGCCGGGGGAAGGATTGGTTTATGGCGTAGCCTTCTGCTGGGTGTGTGTCTCTCTTCTCTGCGCGGAGAATCAGCCCCAGTCCCAGTGGATTCATTCACAAGTGAATCATCAGCCTGAGACATTACCACTGAGCCTTGAATGCTGCACTTAACCCCCTGTGTGCTTTATAACAATAGTATCCGAGTGCAAGAGTGACTGATTATTGTTGTTTTTTTGGTCTCTGTTTTTCTCTTTGTCATTTTTGGCACGCGACAGTTCAGTCTAGGTTGTCATTACACGTGCGGTGAACAGGTGCCAGAATCAGGCTTTTGACATCAAGGGCTGGTATCATGGATATAGAATTTATCTCCCATTCAAGAAATGAAAGATTTTGACATAGAAGTAAAAGAATCGTTTTTATATATATTTAATAAATTCAACACATTCCGTACAATTCGTTCCATGTTTGAAAACTATGCATCAAAAATGCTTAGTTGTGTTTTTGAGATTGTATGAAAACCAACAGTGAGGGGGCAGAACCTCAGAAGTGGGCCCTATCAGCATGTGGGGGAGGTGGAGCGGTGGGTTGCCCTGCCCTTGACCACTTCATTCCGACTTTCATGTAAGTGTGTGGTACAGACAGAATGCTGCCGAGCTCACACAAAATGGAGCTGAGGACTGAGAAAACTTGCCTCTGTTGTTCAAAACCAATTCATTCATTTCTAATGAACAGATTTCATATGTGGTAATAAATATGACAAACTAGGCCTTATTACTTACCCTCTTAACTCCATGGGTTCCTTACTTATGCTTTAACCTCTGACTTTTCTTTGACAGGACCTATTAGGCTGTAACTTATCTGGAATAGCGGATGTTGATTAAAGTTTGGCTTTTCGGGTATGAAGAAGAGATGTGGAGCTCTGAGGTACGTTGCTTTGGACAAGAGTGTCTGATAAACACAGTAAAAAAATGAATAAATCAACACAGTCAAAACATCCCACCACCACTTATGACATGTGTTGCTTAATAAAACATTAGTAACTCATTTTAACCTGACCTCACTCTACTCAGAAATCGACAGGCTGTTTTTGTTACTGCACCTTTCAGATGATAATGACCCCCTTTCTGTTTGGTGACCCAATATTGGGACCCATTCAGAAAGCAGTCCAGGCTGAAACACTTCATATAATTAGGCGGGCCTGAATTGCAGCGGGCTAAATGGGTGGACACTTGAAGCATCTTTATGCAAGAACAAAATTCAAAATCTGGAGCGTCTTTTGTTTTGTTTTGACTGAATTGTGAATGAAGCTTTTATGTATTACAAAGTCTATAAGACAATAAAACCTGTGGTGAAAAGACTCTTGCCAGTTCACATGAGTGCAAAGTGTGGATTCCTCCACATGTTCAGCACTGGACCTCCAACCTGCTCTCAAATATGGTAACATGTTGTGCTATTATATCACTCTTCTTATTTTTTGTCATCATTTTATAAACATTGTATTTTCGTGTTTTGTGGTATCACTTTACATTTCTATTAATTTTTTCTCCTTTTAGTCACAACTGTGCGCACTGGTAGACAGCTGCCCCCCTGCTGTCCAGCTCATTCAGCCCATCAGTTCGGCCCTTTCGTTTAGTTCTGCCCATTCAGTACGTTTTAAGGAGGCACAGGACAGCCAGTCAATACAGAAGTCATTAACATACCTTTCGTCAGTCTTGGGTCAGCTAGGCTTAATGCTGGACTACATTAGGGATGAAGATTTTGAAAGTTAATGTTTAGTCCGTGACCCGATTTAAATAGATTTAAACAAAACCCATTTAGTTTTGCAGCACAGTAACAGGATGATGCATGGTAAAGGAATAAGGAGAGGTCAGGAGATGATCATGTAAGAATAATCGATGGCCGTTTTTGGCGAAGAAAAACACAGGAATGTCACGAGGGAAAACAAATGAAATACAAGACAGATGCGGGATATGGGCCTTCTGTGAAATCTGGCATCGCTTCGCTGAAATCATGACCTTTTACCATTTTCTGTGCTATTTTACATCATTGTAGCCGACAGAAAAGTGCAGGGGTTGATGATGAAACACAGCTTTAAGGATAAGCGCATTCTGATCATTGTAGCGAAATGCCTCGCGCACATGTAAGTGGTTGTTAAGGCTGAGGGAGGTTACGGCTGACAAGGAGACACATAATTATGCCCGGCACAATGAAAATGAACTAACAAATGCAGAAAATTCCAAACGATTGAACCTGACAGAGGCAACGTGTCGGGTTTTCATATGTAGATCAGATCGTGAAACCTGCGGCGGACTAATGGGATTGTTTTCTTTGTTTTCCTTCCTTTTTCCATCTCAATATTTACATACGCATGTGTAGTCCTGCCCCACAAAGCAGAGATCCTGAGTGATAAATGGCTGGGCTGAGGCGTCTCCTTGCTGGAGAAGGACTACAGACTGCAGCCAAACTGCTGCTGTGCCACAGTGAAATGATCACAGCTGGCTGTTTTCTCTTCTCATTATGATAAAGGTATCCGGAGGCTCGCTCCGAGATCTTGTGCCGGAAACGGATGGCTTGTTATTTCATTGCAACATGACAGGCCGAACGAACAATGAAAACGGAAGAAAAAGGAGGAGATTCTGGAGTGATTCTCTTGTCAGGAAGGAGCCAGAGCGAGCTAGTCTGTGATTGGAGGAGGAGGAGGCAGGGGGGAGAGGCGGCAGAGCTCCTGTAATCACACAGACAATAATGCCTACAAGTGCAGTTAAGAGACGGGCTCTGCTGCTCAGAAGGGGGAGGAAAGCACACCAAACCCCCCTCTTTGCCTTTGTAACTTAGAATATGCATGCTTAATGGAGCCGCCGCAAACATAATACCACCATCATTCCTGCCAGCACCAAACAGATGGCTCCAATCTCATTTCCATTGCTGAGTCTTGGCAGCTCATCTGAACCCTAAGAAATCTGTAATCCTTTACACGCCGTGTGCCAAAGTGTGATTTACATTAAAAGCATTATTCTGGCGAATTTCATTGTGCTGCTGTCACGAGAAGGGGGCGAGAGCGCCTGATGAAGGGGCTGGACGGTGTGCTAAGGAGGAGTGTAACGCAATACAGCAGCGAGATTAGGCCAGATAGTGCGAGCCAGTGTTATTTGATTGTAAATGTTACCAGCATGCCCTGCTCCCAGCGGGAACAGCAACAGAGCACACAGTCCACCCAAACAGAACGAGGAAAGGAAGAGGAGGCTTTCTGTACAGCAACGTGCACGCGCGCGCACACACACACACACACACCTTGCTAAAATGTGACCCCCCCCATTTGTTGGATGATATTGTATTAAATTGATTACATTGAATTTATAACTTGGCATCCCCACCTCAGAACACCCCCACATTTGTGAAGCTTGATACGCCCCTGTCTCAAACACACCTAGGTACTCTCAGTCTACACTCACTGTCAAGTTTGTCAGAAACACCAACCATACACGTGCATTTTGTAGCTTTTTAATTGCAGAGTGTTGCTCATTTTTTGAGGCACAATTAATAGTCTGCCCTCCACTACTGCGTCTTAGGAAAGGGGTCCTCACAGGAGCACCGCTGACTTGATATTCTGTGGTGAGCGCTGAACATAATAGTGTATTGATGTTGCGCAGGTGTGAGTGAATAGGTTTACACTGGCCATGTAAGTGTGTGGTCCTTAGTATAAATAACGAAGATAAAAATACTAGCAATACAACACATTATGAACACATTTCATTACGAGAGTAATCAACCAATCACGATACACACCTGGGGACAGTTTTGAACTCATAGGTAAACCTAGCCTTGGACTATTGGAGTATACCTTTAGATGAGATATTTCCAGCCAACATGTTGTGTAGAGCAGAACTAGACTGAAGGTTTGTACACCCTCCTGAGTGAATTGAGTAGATTTTAATGTGTTAATTAATTAATTTATTAATTACTTAATAACAAACATTAGGCAAAGCAGGTTATGTTCCAAGAGCACTCACATATAAAACCTGCATTGTTGTGATATGGTTAAAAATGCCTATTTTTATATTGTACACCCTAAATATGCGCCCGAATATGCTCCCAAAACAACTGAAGGTCATTTTAAACTCAGACGATAATGACTCTAATGGTATCAGTGGGGCTACCCAGTGAGTCACCATGGGCCCCAACAAAAGTAACGATCAAATGAATACGGAACAGGGCTGGAACGGCCCACCGCGGGGAGTGTGTGTGTGTGTGTGTGTGTGTGTGTATGTTGGGCGGGGGTATGCTCGATATTTCTCTTTTTTGAGGGGAGAGCATGCTCTCTCTTGGAGTGTGGCTGGGGCAATGATACACGATAAAAATAAGATTTTAAAAAAGTTCAATAAAGGTAAATAACACAACACATACAAAAAGCAACTTTCCTCAAACCTTCGGACATATATATATATATATATATTTATGTCTACAGATATTTACATTTGATAACACTGAGAAATCATAGTGGCTGGTTACTGGATTATCTAATGAAAAAGAGCAAAATAATATTATTAATATTTAATGTATGACATACCTACCAATTGTAGCGCCATAATGTTTTAAAGATTAAATGACGATAGACCAGTTAGAGTGGGTATAAACCTCCCAAACACATACACATCTGACCTCCTGACCTCACTAATGCTATTGTAACTGAAATCAATCAGATGCTAACAGCAATGTATCCAGTGAAGACCTTTGTTATGGTAATTTACACAACATTTTGTAAATATTAATACGTATACAATGTAACAAAACGCCTGTTCTTCTAAAGAAAATCATAGACAGGATATGTGATAATAATCCAGGTGCATATTATGTCCTGTACAAAATCAGGACAAATGTAAACTTTATTCACGCACCCGCAACCATTATTTGTTTAATCTGATTTTGGGATAGTATCCAGTCCGAGTTCTTCAAGAGACTCATTTTTAATCTGCACACCCTCTGCTGGCCACTTCAGCAGAACAATTACTTGATCCGGTTATAAGTATTTTTAAAAGCGTGGATGCTCGACATTGTTCGCTCTGCAATAAAACAAGCAGAATATTGCTTCAGCCCTGCAATACAATAAACAGACAGCAGAGGGCAGTACAGGCCTAGAAAACAAGGCCCTCGTTTTACTGAAATACGGTCGAAGCAAAAACTAAATGTTGCTTCTTCTGGTGGTGAAGATCCACTTGAAACTGGGGGGGGGGGGGGGGG
>JBBKCR010000128.1:19653820-19664703 GCA_037577295.1 Ladigesia roloffi | reverse complement strand
AATACACAATACACAATACAACTAAGAAAAAAAGTTAATGGATGAATAAATATTCATCACTTAAAGTCCCACCAACACGAATTTGTTCATCCATGTATAAATACAATTTTATTGCTGACACACACGCTCGCTTCAAGTATAAAATGAATAAAAAAGTGAATGCAAATCAAAACATAAACCGGCCACTAGGTGGCATGTGTGACCTTGAACGGAGGAAGGATGTGACCAAGGAAGAGTCCAACTCTCAATGGGGGGGATTCAACAATGAACCATTTTGAAAAAGGCAACCTGATTATATATACATTGCTGAGAATGTGATAGACTGAACCAGTCATGTCTTACTAGCAGCTGTTTTCCTAAGACGACAGATACTTCCAACATAGAGACATGTCGTTCTATATGGAAAAACATCCTTTAAGCACCTCATTTGAGAGTCCACTATGGCACATGTTCAGCTGGCACCTGTGTGATGGTGTGTGAGCTGACTGTTCAGCCTTTGTTGCCTGTTCTTCAAGCTCCAGGTCCTCAGGCACTAGGGCATATCTTCTTACCAAACTCAGACCTCAGAGGGCTTATTTTTCCCCCTCAACTCGTGTTACTGCCTAACAGACCTTTCAGTACACAGATAGTCTATTGTTTGAGTTTGTGTGTGCCATCTTCTCTATTAACACCTTTCCTATAAGGGTAAGTTAGATACCCAATGCTTTGGAAAAAATAAAACCCACACAGGCTTGCACAAAAAAAATACCACTGCTCAAACAGTTCCACTTGGGTATATAATTTATTTATTGGTATGCCACGCTTTACTGTAACATTACAGCTTTTCAAAGGCAACACAATGCACAGAACTTTGCGCTACACAACGCAGCACACTGAACAACGAAGTTCTTTACTAGGACCAGAATTACTACAACTCACAAGAAGCAAAACAAAGATTTCCCACAGAGATACACAGACATAATTAAAGGACCAGTGCTATTTGGATGCCAAAGCATAAGAGGATGGGAGTACTTGTTGGCACAGAGGAAAATGTGCCATTGCCTACAGACTTGGACCTTGAATTTCAATGTCTTTCCAACCTGCCCCGGTTCATTCTGAGTGACTTTGCGTGGCTGTGTGAGTATGGTAAAGACACAAAGGCCCAAGAAAGGCCTCCTTTTCAGATGGGCTTCCTGAAGTTCTTGCCAGCAAAACGAGCCTTGTCTCCAAGCTCCTCCTCAATCCTGCAATTCAAGACATATTAGATGAGCATTCTATTTGTCCAGTATCAAAATTGTCTGGCACAATAAATGCCATATTTTGTGCATTTTTAATACATATTAAAACAGATTTATACTCCACCTTAGCAGCTGATTGTACTTGGCCAGACGCTCTGATCGGCAGGGGGCGCCAGTCTTGATCTAAATTAGCAGCACAAATACACATGGATAAGTTCACCTAAATTCTTTTCGTTTGACATAGACAATATACAGGGACTTATACTTCTTCTGATTCGGTATACTAGTCCTCTCACCTGGCCAGTGCAGAGGCCAACCACCAGGTCAGCAATGAAGGTGTCCTCCGTCTCTCCAGAACGGTGGCTCACCATCACACCCCAGCCGTTGGACTGTGCAAGCTTGCAACTACAAAGGGAGATGAAAAGAAGAGAATTTACATTTCTAATTTCCAATAAATCATTCTCTCAGGTAAGTATCTGAAGGCCCACCAGATGGACCTAAACTTTTACTCCAACGTGAACTGCTGTCTCGGACAGACCAAGAGCTGCAAGTATGATCCAAAGATCAGGTAGAGAAAAGTGGATCTAAATAACTTTCATATAAGAGGTTGCAATGAATTGTGTGTGTGTGTGTGTGTGTATACTAACGCTTGCAGGGACTCGGTGACAGAGCCAATCTGGTTGACCTTGAGCAGCAGGCAGTTGCAGGCCTTATCTGACACTGCCTTGGCAATGCGCTTGGGGTTGGTCACAGTCAAGTCATCACCCACAACCTGGATGCTCGTGCTGCCAGTGAATTTGGACCAAGCCGCCCAGTCATCCTGGTCGAAGGGATCCTCAATAGAGACAACTGTGAAGAACACATTAGTCATTCTGTTAGAACACCTGTTGCACAAATGGGGTTTGAAGACAAATAAAAATGGACACTCATTCAGATAGTATGATGGATATTATAAGGGTATTTAAGGTATACAGATCACGACAAATCTTTTGTTTCTATGTAAATTCTGCCATCCAAAAAAAAAAAAAAACTTGTACAGGGCACTGGAGAGCTCCAGGCTATTGAGAGTGAGGCAGTGCGTGCTCAGAGTCATGTAGTGATTGACTAGAGCATATTAGCATGGCTGACTTAACTGGCTTTGGGCTATTAAGCCATTAAAGTCTTGTCCACTTAAACTCTCACCACTGGCTTTACTGTTCCATGAAAGATTAGATGCTGGTCTTTCTTAGAAGACTCAAATATTTATGCAACTCGAAAGTATGAATAGCCACATAATGTTACTCAAAGTTGCTGGAAAAAAAGTCCTATTAGATCAAGAACTAGGAGAAACTGACCTGGATAATCCTTCACAAAGCTCTTGTAGAGGTCAGCCAGCTGGTCAGGGGTGATGTAACGGCTGGGGTCGTCGGGTGACTTGAAGTCCAGGTCGTACTTCCCACCCTTGTAGAACTCAGAGGCAGCCACATCCATGCCAATTACAATCTTGTCAGTGTAGCCAGCCTTGCTGATGGCATTCTTCAGTAGTTCAAGAGCTAGAGATAAATAATGTTCACTTTTTAAATGAATCTTCAATAAAGCAGATATTAAAACAAATCATTTCAGAATTATTCAACTTCAGAACATCCTTTTCTACTTCGAAGCCCCATGTCAGTACATTAAGAAACAAGGTTGCTACACCACAAAATGTTTCCATTTCTGGAATACTTCTCCAAATAAACCATATGAATCAGCCCTAGCAGGGTGTGTGTGCGTGTAACATATTTATTATGACATTCAGGCTTCTCATTCAGAACTTCCAGTGCTTGGAGCACAGAGCAGGTCTCAGTGCAGGAGTTTGGCTGGCCTACATCTTTACTGCTGGGGCCAGGCCTGAATTTAGAAACCATCTGCTGCATCACAGAAGGAATCCCCCGCTACAGTGCTACAGCACTAAGATTAGTGACTAGGGGTAAACTTACTCTATGCTGAGATGGTCTTATATAAATCTAAGATTTTCTGAAAAGTATCAAACATCAAATATTATATTTCAGAATCTGCCATATAAGTATGCAGGATCTGTTTTGTTTTCAATTGGATGTTTATATTTCTTGTTCTATTTATGCACCACAAAATTCCACATGGGACCAAATATGTACTTGTACTTTAAATGATTTCCACTTGGTAAACCTTTACATTGCTAATCTTAAATAACACATTAATTAGTGGTGCGTTTAGAATTACATTCACCACTGTGGCATTCAGACAGGAAAAGATGAACTGAAAATATTGAATTATCCTGGACTTATCCTACACACACCTTCTTTGTTCTCCAGGATGTTGGGAGCAAAGCCACCCTCATCTCCCACGTTGGTGGCGTCCTTGCCATACTTCTCCTTGATGACGTTCTTCAGGTTGTGGTAGACCTCAGCGCCAATGCGCATGGCATCTTTGAAGCTGCTGGCCCCAACAGGCAGGATCATGAACTCCTGCATGGCCAGTTTGTTGCCAGCGTGGGAACCGCCGTTGATGACATTGAAGGCCTTGGGACAGTGAACAGCTCTATTAATGGTGTGCCAGAACTTGTATTCAACAACAATGACAGAAGAGCAAACGATGCCAAAGAGCGAGGCAGAAATATTTTTCTGAAAAGAGAACAGGGACTGTTATCAGAGCAGGAGCTTACAGGGACAGGCAGGATGACCTCTGCGTTTCCAGCCAGGTCGGCAATGTGGCGGAAGAGTGGGACGCCCTTCTCTGCAGCTCCAGCCTTGCACACAGCCAGTGACACTCCCAGGATGGCGTTTGCACCAAACTTTGCTAAATGTTTATCAAAGCAGAGGGAAACACGGAAAAAGTTGAGTAACTGAATAATGCGGAAAAGGCCAAACATTTTAAAACACATGAATGGATTTGTAGGCATTGCTTACATTTGTTATCTGTGCCATCCATATCAAGCATCAGTTTGTCAATCTTCTCCTGCTCCAAGACAGACACGCTCTGTTTGATAACAAGAGACAAGACATGAGAATAAGCCACATCAGCAAATCTCAGATCTACAATCAGGGTTAAACGCACAGCAGTCAACTCAAGGCTTGTTTAGTAGACACAACATTCTGGGATGGAGAACAAGCTTCAAAAATTGATATTTGCTTATACAGTCTGATGAAAGTTGTCTAAAGGAACATCTCTATTTTCTCACACATTTTAAATGATGCGGACAGCAGGACAATAATTGAAAACATGTAAACAGACTGTGTCCGAGGAGGACCTGAACCACTGAGTCAAAGATAAACAACTGTTCTGTTATTACCTAAAACACACACCTGGATTTATCTACCATAGCACACACGGTCATGTTAGTAGAAAAATAAATATTCCTACCTGGCTAACCAGGGCAGGTGCAATTGTTTTATTGATATGCTCAACAGCTTTTGAGACACCTGCAAGGAACAAGCAGACCATCACTGACCCAAGTGGAGGGGAAACATGCAGCGCCGGCACAAGACAATCACAGAACAGGCCCTTCTGACAGCGGAGCTTTAGCGCAATAATTCCTCAGGACATCTGTGATCATCTGTGAACGCCTACTGGGGTTAGTCATGAAAGCAAACCTCACGCCTCATGCTTCTGTATTACTGCAAGGGTGAGAGGACCCTCGCCTCATTTACTGCACACACTCATTTACCTGATTACACAAAGCTGGGCCCAAGAACTCATTTACATATTTTACAGCTCTTTTCACTCCTGACAGAGGAGAAAAAAAGATGGAGTCAGAAGAGCCGAGAAGGAAGAGAGAGCGAACTGAGTACCATGACTACGCAGACTGGCTAGACATTGATGTATGAATCAAATGAAGTCTGGGTGGATATAAAAAGAGGCAGATATATTGAAAATCGTATAATGTGCAATGAAACATAATTGCAGATGCATAATTCCCAAATCATATAAGTGTAACAAGTTACTGCCATTAGACAGGTTTGTAGATGATGCTGGGGTTATGTTGGGCTGCTGCACAAAATGGCGACCTTTCATTTCTTTTACTGCACTGGTAATCTGACAAACAAATATTACTTCTCAACCATAAAGCTAATCAGATAGATTTCTACCTTTTTTTTAAATGTATATAAACATGAACATCAGCACATATATGTCAGGACCCTTACAGAAGCAAGCATTTAATCTCACTACAAATTATGTAAAATTATTTGTCTGAAATTAGTGTTTTACACTGAATTTTCTGATCCCACCTTTGCCCAGATAGCGGGTCTTGTCATTGTCACGGAGCTCAAGGGCCTCATAAATTCCAGTGGAGGCACCGCTGGGTACTGCAGCTCTGAAGAGACCTTAATGGAGAGAAAAAAAAAAAAGAAAAAAAAAAAAATCAATAACAAAATGCATTAAGACATTACATTTAATACATTATTGTCCTGCAGTCAGAGTCAGTCCAGAGAACACTCGTATGTCAAAATGACTCACTTTCCCAGAATTCCCTGTTCTCACTAGCGTGTCATAAGCAATCATGTCAGGGCACATGCGCCATATAAGGAAAACCCAACCCCCTCCGTGATATACAGCAGGAAGCTATTACATAACAGCATCAAAGATGGGCAGATTTTCGAAGAATACTGTTGACTTCAAATCATCCATTTGTCAGGGGATAAACACAGAGAAACCAGTAATCCAAGGTCATGCACCTTTACATGGGCAGCCGTTTGTCCTTGATGGTGCAGAAAGGGTTTCATCCAGCGTAGGCTACTGTAATGGTGGTAGGACTTAAGGATATCCCACCTGCCAACACGTTTCAGCTCAATCATGTGTGGCAAATCTGTACGTGCGGAATGTTATTCACCGTGCTCAGCAAAGTGAAAAGAGCCGGTGTTGGGAGTCCACAGATCAAAATGGATTTAGGGCTTAACCAAAGACACATCAGAGATTTGGGCCATGAGTCTGAGCTTCAAAAAACCCCAAAAACTCATCTGTACTACAAAGCCATTGTTTGACTATTCATAATAAATGCTGTCAATCTAGGAACCAGCATACGTCAGATGTGCTCCAATTCAGTGAAGGAAGAAGCCTTGCTTCCATTAATCCCTGCAAATGGTATGAAATCTGAAACAAGCAGATTATGGGATGTTTGTATCGTTAAATGAAATCTTAATGGTATATGGATACTAATTCTGATTTACAACAAACATACCTGACCTACAGTGAATTAGCATAAATAATACAAATTGTGTAAAGACAAGGCGGCAGCATGATTTACATTAATTATGTTAAAGGTTTACATAGTACTGTCATCTACACTCCTACCATTACATGTAAGCACTTCCCAAAAGAACCTTCAGATACTGAAAACAGTACGACCAAATGATTTACAACCAGAGCTACAGCAAAACTGAAATAGCTGTAGAAGTGAAGGTAAATGCAACGCCCCATCCAAGCAAAAATTATTTACAGCTTAAATGCAGAAACCACCAATGAAAGTGCAGGGAATGGGTCTCTCCCTCTTCACAAGACATTGTGAAAAGCTATTTTCTAGCTTGAACACTCAAGCCCCCCCCCCTAACAGCTTTTCACCAAACTTCATTAACAGTCTGGTCATTTGTTAGGGGGATAGTTGCTGCATTGTTCTAGGCTGCTATGCGAGTGGAACAGCTGAAAAAGCTTGAGACAGCAACTGTTATGTGGTTTGGGGTCAGGTTGGTCTGTAATGGCTTCCAAACATTAAGCTATTGTTGGGCTTTGCCTCAAAATGCACACCCATAATTAATTTGTATTTAATATAAACGAAGTGTGAATGAATAGCCAGTCTCACAATAGTACAGTTGTAGGGTGGAGAAACGTACAACATACATAATCTGTGTAGGTAGTAGGGGTGTGCAGAGCGGCCATTATTTGTATCTGTATTTGTATTTGTAGAAAGGGGAAAAGTATTTGTATTTGAGTAATATTTATATTGAAACGCGCAGACTCCGGAGCAGTGCCAGCGCCAGAGTGGACCAACTGTGTAGGCAGTGTGGGGGGCAATGCCTTCTAATGCCCCCCTTGGCGTCTGCACTGGAAAGGAGTATCAATTCCCGAGCCTGTGACATGTACTGGGGGGCGTGGTTTCCCGTATACAAATATTTTTTACAGGTATTGGACCGATTACGATATTTGGAAAAAATACGTTATTTGTGCCAATCCGAGTACCGTATTTGTATTTGTCTCCACCCCTAGTAGGTAGTTTTCTACATCTTCCAGTGAGACGCAAAGCAATCCAAGTTGTATACCATAACAAGGGCTATTTTTAACCCCCAGGCACCTGATATACCTCTTCCAGGCCATTGGACACCACATTGATGAAGCAGAGAGCAGTTTGATAGCTCACTCATTTGAAGCAGCCATTGCGTGTGTAGTTCCCAGACTCAACACAGCATCTATCACAGGCTCAGAGGATTGATACTGATGCTCTACTAGATCACTCCTTTGGGGGATGTATATATCCCTGAAACTATAATATTTATGTAGGGTTGAAGTGTGTGTAATAATAATGTAGATGTGTGGGTACATAAAGACAAACAGTTCACTAAATGAATGATAGGTTCATAAATTCCTTAACAAAACGGCAGGCAAACTACATTTGTGCAGGCACATTTGAATGGGACAAAAATGCACTGCATGAACTCAAAGACTACCTTTCTTGGTGTAGAGATCAACCTCAACTGTGGGGTTTCCACGTGAGTCAAAAATCTCACGAGCGTGGACCTTCAGGATTGACATGTTGCAGGATCTGCAGGGGAAACAAAAAAACATCTAAATAAATGACTGGTGACCACAACTATGTACAATTTATGGCAAAAAACAATTCTCATTTAAAAGGAGGAATAGATACCAAATCTAACCTTCATCAAACCGGTTTTATGCCTTATTTAAATGGACAGAATATATAAAGACAACACACAGTTGACAAATGTATTAATGTTTTAGTTCATTTTATTTTTGTTACCTTAAATTTCACTTTTTGGAAAGAGCTGTATAGCACAAGGAAATTACCAGTAAGCACCATGACTCATTTTACCCTACATGTGTGATTCAGTCTAGTAAAGACACCCCTCCACAGCCACAGAGGAACAGAGTCAATGAAGGTAGTCTTTTCCTTGTATTACATCAGCACACACATTTCTCCTTTTCCAACCCTCTATGCCACCATTACTGGATCTTCTGCTCAGCACCTGCTGACATGCAGGGTCCCAAATCTCTAAAGTCTCCATTAGATTTTATATAAACTTTTGAATCTTAGGCCTATTAATGCACTCACATATCAACTAGCAGCATATCACCATGTTTAATGGTCAAATATGGACATTTGGATCGGAATTTTCATGGATATTTTAAAGTAATCTTCCTAATGTTCATATGAATTGGAATTTCCAAAGACTGCAATGTCACGTGACTAAGCATTACTCATTTCCCACAAGAGGAACCATTAATACCTTACCAATCGAATATAACTCAAAAAGGGGGACACAAAATTAAACTATCATTTAATTACATTACATTTTAATTAAAGGGTATGGTGTGTATTTTTATTGCAATACACTGCTCACTAAAAAGCTTTCAAATTCTCTATTGACAAATCCACAAACACATGCATTTAAATGGACCAATGGAAAATCATTTGGCCTTAAATGTCAGTGGAAATTTGCCACTGGCCACAGACAGACAGCAGCAAGTGCTCCTGCAGTGCACTCTCTGTAGTGTCCAGAGTGGTTATAACAGGGTCCACCGAGCAAAGTACAAGATTCTGAACGTTCATTACAAAGGGTCAAACAAATACTAACCTATATCAGTTATCCCACCCAATCAGGGAACACTTAAACTTAGACAACTCCCCGTTGTTCCATCCTAGACGTTAGAAATTGCGTAAGTGTGGCACAATGTTAGTGCAAAGGTCCTAAAAGTCAACATGTGTGGATTACTTAATCCAAACTGCGTAAAAATCATGACAGCTCCACACGCCCTCCTGTTGCAGGCCCCAATGCTGAAACGCCTGAAGCGCCCATCTATCCCAGACACACTAAATTTTACTTCAACGTGCATTCTACAATAACTAAGCGATCAAGAGAAAGCAGGAGATAATAAAACCTATACAAAAACTAAAAAAATAAGCATTTTTGTTTAAAAAGGTTACGTTTCATTCAATCTTCGTTGTTACGTAACGCTCTATAATTTTGATCCGTTCGAACGCTTTAAATCGAAAACGATTTACAACGTTTCGTCAACGCCACGCGCTCGGACGGTGAAAGAAAACCGCGCCATGCCCAGCCTGGCTCTCTGAATGGCCATAAATGGAGAGGAACTTAAAATATCATGCTGGAGGCCGAAAGTCAGAGCTCAGGAAACTGATAAGAGCATCAGAAGGCAGTCTTACAGCTGGAGAGGAATGTCAAAGCCTTTTTAGAAAAATTAATGAAATTAAAAAGTCTACTGGTCAGATATGTACAGCTTTCGTTGGTGGTGACAGTTCACCAGCAATAGTGTTACCATATGGAGATCTCAGGCTAGCTCTCACCTTGCTTGGCTGTGGCAGAAGCTGTGTCCTTTCACTCTGCAGCTGTAGCGAGCAAAGAGAACAGGGGCCGCGAGACTGGAAATGCTCAGGAAGAAGCGCATGTGATCAGTTTCAACGCTCGTGATTGGTCAGGCGATGCTCACGCGGCTCTCTGCGGCACGTGCATGGAGAGGAGCACGTCCCCTGCAATCACGACTTAACTTTATTACGATCACGCAGACACAGCATGCAGGCCATATTCTTGAATAAAAAACATTCCTTTACAGTTTCCAGTGGCCGCATATGCAAGGACATGATTTCACATGATCTGATTTGTCTGGGAAACCCAGGGCAGCAGTGATGGGAGCACTGCAGAGAAGTGTACGTGCCGTGCGGCAGCTACAAACAGAGCTGCGTCACCCTGACTACACCACTTCCGTCTGACAGAGACAACCTGTAAATTCCACTCCATGTGTCAGTGGGCCCACCTCGTGTGATTGTGGAGAAGTGAATTTCTGCAGAGTAAATCTGGACACAGAATAAATGATACAGACTGTAATAGATCTCTGTTTTATAAAGCATTAACTGATACATAACATACATGTAACCCTTCATCCAAAACATTTCATTCATTTCATTAATATCTCTAAGCCTACAGATTCATGGGCTGATGGAAAGTGCTCAAACGCCTAAAGAGGCTATTTATCACAAACCACTTATGATTTTACTTCGAGTGTTTCTGTGAGTGTTGTCGTGTTTCTAGTATTGTTCTTCTTAGACACTTGTATTTGTATTACTGTAAATTACATTGATTTATTATTGTATTTACCTGCTTATACCAAATAAAATGCACTTACATGAATTACAGCACAGTCTATACAGGGGTAACATCTGTGTTTACATTCTTGCACTGCAAACTTTCCAGTATGTCAATGGGTTTACCTTTACATTTTCTACAAGAGTATCTTAAAGATGCATTAAGCTTAGATTAAAATAAAATAAAAGTGTTCTGGGAGCATATTTAGGGGGCATAGGTAGGGGTTACACTATGAAAATAGCCATTTTAGGCATTTTTTACAGCATCACAGATGTGTATTTTTTCACAATTCATGTGTGCAATGTGGATATACACACACACACACACACAAATATAT
>JBBKCR010000128.1:19638415-19653720 GCA_037577295.1 Ladigesia roloffi | reverse complement strand
GTCTTGCTCAGGGACCCAGTGGTGGTGCTGGGGGTAGGATTCGAACCCAGGACCTCATGGTCTGGAGGCAAGTATCCCAACCACTGAGCTACCACCACCCCAATGTAATCCATGTATCAAGGGGTATTCCACCAAATGTTCAAAACTGAATTACAAGCATTTCACTGCATATCGTACTGAGTATGACTGTGTACGTGACAAATAAAATTTGAATTTGAATTTGAATTTGAATTAGCATTAGATGTAATTAATAATTTGGACTTGATGTAAGATGCTTAAACATTCACAGAAGTGGTGATAGTAACCAGATGTCACTGGTGTTTTTTAATAACTTTAAAAGCCTTCCTTCTCATCAGTGGTGATAGGAACCAGACGTCTGTAGAGTTTAACGGCTCTTAAAGCTGCCCTATAGAAAGGTATCACATGACATGTTATATTCATGAGAGCATGAATATGCTGCCTGATGTCTGAGTGATTGTTATAATATAGGTTTAAAGAGAGCTTTTGGCTTAATGTTAATAAACATTTAGCTCTCATGTTAATAATAAAGCAAAGTAAGAACCATTTGATCAGATTTACATTGTTTTGTCGTTTTCAGCATTGTAGAAAAGCTAAAATGATTTGTGTAGGTTCACTGCTCATTTTGGCTAGTAAATTAAATGGCCATATTATGACTCCTGGTTCCAATATAACCACCACTGTACTGAGTCTATGAGTCTCTCTATAATGAACCGTCTTACATCACATCACTCTGAATAATCAGACACTTTTAACCAAAAAAATATCCTGTTATTGTTCCTCAAATGAATTTCTGTTTTAATTATATATGATGTGTGTTCGACAGCTGAAATAGACAACCCTCAACCATAAGCCAGAATCTGGTCTCAAACAGCAGAGTGCTGTGAACATTTTGGAAGTGTGGGGTTCCTTTCCCTTGCAGCACTGTTAGTGCCGTGCACTAGGGGCGTGTCAGGTAGTTGAGAGGCTTAGTCTGAACTTGCAGGTTGACTCACATTTTGACAGCCTGATGTTGGAATGCATTTGTTTGTAGCATTGGTTCCCTCGAGTTTCTTCGCAGATTAGATCGTGTTCTGTTTCACTCAGTAGCTAGAACTCCTCCAATCACACGAGACCACCAGTGCTGGGAGGGTGAAGACAAGCACCTTCCAAGTCACTTGAAGCACAACCACAACTGTCCCAACTTCCACTAATATAACATCACTGGACAGTGTAACAAGCTTGAAGGAGAAGAGTAACCACCAAGTCTGTTATGTCTGCTGACAGATATGTGGTGCTAAGTGCTCAGTGATGGAGGGACATGGAGGCCCAACCTGCCCTCCCAGAGAGAGTGAGGCCTGTTTGTAGGTTGAACAAAAATGTATCTAGAGCATAACTGTCATAGTCATACTGGTGGTCTAAACACAATGGAACAACAAGGAACTATTTTCAGAGAAAAAAACATAAATAAAAAATACAAAAAAACAAAAATGGAAATAATAATAATTATTCTGTGGATTTAAGTGGTTTCTGGAGTTTTTTCTAACAATCAGTCATGTCTTCATTACAAATGTTTCAGCAGGAGACTGACAAAATCCTTGTTACAGCTGTTTTTTAGTTTTAAACTATTCAGATAAGTGTTTATATATTACATTTAGCTCTCATGTTACTGATGAAGCAAAGTAAGAACCATTTGATCAGATTTACATTGTTTTGTCGTTTTCAGCATTGTAGAAAAGCTAAAATGATTTGTGTAGGTTCACTGCTCATTTTGGCTAGTAAATTAAATGGCCATATTATGACTCCTGGTTCCAATATAACCACCACTGTACTGAGTCTATGAGTCTCTCTATAATGAACCGTCTTACATCACATCACTCTGAATAATCAGACACTTTTAACCAAAAAAATATCCTGTTATTGTTCCTCAAATGAATTTCTGTTTTAATTATATATGATGTGTGTTCGACAGCTGAAATAGACAACCCTCAACCATAAGCCAGAATCTGGTCTCAAACAGCAGAGTGCTGTGAACATTTTGGAAGTGTGGGGTTCCTTTCCCTTGCAGCACTGTTAGTGCCGTGCACTAGGGGCGTGTCAGGTAGTTGAGAGGCTTAGTCTGAACTTGCAGGTTGACTCACATTTTGACAGCCTGATGTTGGAATGCATTTGTTTGTAGCATTGGTTCCCTCGAGTTTCTTCGCAGATTAGATCGTGTTCTGTTTCACTCAGTAGCTAGAACTCCTCCAATCACACGAGACCACCAGTGCTGGGAGGGTGAAGACAAGCACCTTCCAAGTCACTTGAAGCACAACCACAACTGTCCCAACTTCCACTAATATAACATCACTGGACAGTGTAACAAGCTTGAAGGAGAAGAGTAACCACCAAGTCTGTTATGTCTGCTGACAGATATGTGGTGCTAAGTGCTCAGTGATGGAGGGACATGGAGGCCCAACCTGCCCTCCCAGAGAGAGTGAGGCCTGTTTGTAGGTTGAACAAAAATGTATCTAGAGCATAACTGTCATAGTCATACTGGTGGTCTAAACACAATGGAACAACAAGGAACTATTTTCAGTGAAAAAAACAATAAAAAATACAAAAAAACTAAAATGAAAATAATAATAACTATTCTGTGGTTTTAATTGGCATCAGTCATGTCTTCATTACAAATGTTTATGCCTGAGACTAACAAAAACCTTGTTAAAGCTGTTTTTTAGTTTTAAACTGTTCAAATAGTGTTTCTAAATTTAAAATTGTGATTTCTCCTTTAATTGTACTTAGTTTATTTTAAATTGTTTTAGAAATTTCCAGATTTGTGGTTACTTTAAAATTGTACCTATTATTATAATGTTTGTGCAGTCATAATAGAAGTAATAGGAAGGATATATCTCATTGCATATGCATGTGACAGAACCTTGAATCTTTGAATCTTGAATCACTAAGAAAACAGAATGTCCTAATCACTCATGTGGCTCTGCTTCTATCCTTTGTAGTAAGAAAGTGGTCTTTTCTTGAGCTGAGCATTTTTCTTTTCAGTTTCCGTGCCCAGGCCTGTCTTACCTTTTCCTGTTTTCACAGATGGGACATTGGACCAGATGCACTGGGCTGACCAATATCCAAATTGTGGCGGACGCAAACAGTCCCCCATCGACATCCAACGGCGCTCAGTCCGCTTTAACCCTCACCTGCTGCAGCTCGAGCTCACTGGATACGGAGAGGTCAAGAACGGAAATTTCCTCATGACCAACAATGGCCACTCGGGTAAAGAGCTCAGCTCACTGGGGTTAAAGTCGGGTCGTGATTTGCGATTTTCTCCATGAGTAAAAACATACATAGGAGTAAATTTAAGCATATTGAAATAAGTTCTTAAAATGAGTTAACTCCTGGGTTTACTGGGGAAAATAAGTTGATGACCAGAAGTTGATGACCCCTCTTCCTCCAGACACACAAATTTAGGTTTGAATTTAAGAAACAAATTGGTCATAATCTATCAGTTTGATGTTTATGCAAAGATTTCATGCCACAATTTGCTTAACATTGAGTATTAACTGTAACTGCCTTGTACATCATGCATGAAGTCCAATACAGCTAATGTATTGTTCTCTATTCATGATGCATGTCAGACACCCCAGGATCAGCCAAACCATTGATAAATGCAAAAATACTAGCTTAATATAACACAAAAAAATCATTATTTACATTGTGAGTGAACAGTGTTCATTAACAACAAAGCAGTTTGTAATCCCATCATATACAATAAAAGTTATATATAATAAAACCACTGACAAGTGTGCTGAATTCTATTAATTGTCTCTTTACAATGGCGCCTGGAAGTTGAGCTATATTGGGCTGCAAGTGAACAGTTGGTTCTTGAAGTTGTTGTGGTGTAAGCAGGAAATTGGGCATGAAGTGTAAAGATGTAAATGATTTTATCAAAGGGCCAAGTAGTGAAGATTAGATGACGGGGGCTATAAAGGACATGCCTTTTGAGGTATTCAGTGGTTAAAAAAGATCAATCAGTTAACCAGGGTCATGGGCACCTAAAGCGTATTGATATGCATGAAAAAAAGAGCTGCTTTGAAAGGTGTCAGTGTCTCGCAGCTTGATGTGTTTGAGGCTGCATAGCAGCAGACTGGCCAAATACCCATGCTGACCCCTTTCCACTGCAGAAAGTGGCTACTTTGGGAATATAAGCATCAGAATTGGACCACAGAACAGTGGAGGAAGGTGGTCTGATGAATCACATCTTCTTTCATATTATGTTTATGGCCCGGTGCATGTGTGACGCTTACCTGGGGAAATGGCACCTTGATGTATTATGGGACGAAGGCACGTAGGTTGAGGTAGTGTGATGCTATGGACAATGATCTGCTGGGAAACCTTAGTTCATAACATTTGTATGGCTATTAATTTGCCATGAATCATCTTCATTGTTGCAGACCAAGTTCACTTCTTCATGGCAAATGACTATTCTAATGGCCAGTGTCTCTTTTGGAGGGATAATGTTCCCTGTCACACTGCAGAAACCATTTGAGGAACATGACAGATTCCCCAGATCTGTCAGGTTTATTGTCTGTGGGATGTGCTAGACAAACTAGTTAGGTACATGATAGCCCCACCTCACAACTTTTGCTTTGGTGTACACACCACAGCACACCTTTTGAGGAGATAAAGCCTTAATGGATCAGATATGTTTGGTGGGGCAAATGTTGCATACACAATATCAGGCCTACACAAAATTAGTTGTCCTAACTTCAGCATATAAGGGTGGGGCTATACTGCTGTAGGATTGTTGCAGGAAATATGCATACGATCAGTTTTTTGTTACATCATGAAGATACTACATTTATAACTGATATAAATATATTTATAATCATTTCCATGCATGGATAGTCTAGACTGGACAGGGAGTGGTAAAACATAAACAGAGTTTGTTTACATTGTTATTACTACTATTATAATAATGATAAAAAAAAGGAAAATGTATCAGTGGCATGGGTCTCTAATAGAGGTCGACCAATATTAAATTTTACCGATACCGATAGCTAGGTTGGTTCGTACTTGCCGATAACAGATTAATTAACCGATAGTTTTTAAAATGGATACTGGATTTTTTTAAAATGTAAAATTGTACTTATTACAACAAACAAACAAAAAAACAGTACTGAATCATGAAAATGTGCTATATAAAATAAATATGAATATATTAATAAATAGGTAAATTAAAGACATGCTTTCAAATTGAAACAAAAAGTAATCCTGGAAAAACTATCGGCGAGGATTTTTGCCGATAACGATAGTTCCGGGAATCAACTATCGGTGCCGATTAATCGGCAAAACTGATATATCGGTCGACCACTAGTCCCTAATTACACATATTTACATTTTTTATTTATTCTTACATGCATTTTTTAGACTTCATTACCAGACACCCTCTCTCACTTCTCCAAGTAAATGAACTTTGATTTGATTCGACAGTCCAAATTAACCTCCCCCCGACTATGGCGATTACAAAGGGGCTGCCCAACCGCTACACAGCTGTTCAAATGCACTTGCACTGGGGTGGATGGGACCTGGAGGCCAGTGGAGCTGAGCATACTCTGGATGGCATACGTTACATGGCAGAAGTAAGATAATCTTCCATTTTATTCTTAACTCCAGTTGTAAGTGCCAGAGTTGGGTAAACTCTTTAGGATTTTTGGTTTGTGCAATTCGGTTGTGGAGAACAATATCCAGATGTGCCCCACTGGCATGAGGAGTCAATCAAACTGGAAACACTCTGTTGTATGTTTTGCAGCTTCACGTGGTGCACTTCAACTCGGAGAAGTACAAGACCTTTGAAGAGGCTGTAGACAAATCAGATGGTCTGGCAGTTCTAGCCTTTTTCTTTGAGGTGAGAGCCAACTGGTTTCATTATGCCTTCAAATTATGCCAAATTATGTGTGTTTCCTTTTTGGAGTCCATTTGTTCATAAAATCTGGACAAAAATCAAACAATGGACATGTATAGACAATGCTGCCATCTTGTGGAATAAAGGGGTAAAACACATTATGCACCGGAAAACGCAATAAAAAAAACAGCAGTAAGATGTTTGAAGCGTCTCATTTCATGAAAAATCTTCATTTGAAATTTACACAGTTTTTATCATAACCATTAGTTTTAATCAAAAGCTGGAAAACCCACTACTGTCTATAAAAATTGTGTCTGAAGTGAGGTGTTTGGCATGTTGGGCTAAATGGGGCCATTGATCCGGCCCTGTGTTAGCCTGCAAGCTCCCATCTCAGTCCCAGAGGAAAGTAATGCAGGTCGCCTGAAGTTAGTGATTGTCGGTTGTGGGTCACTGCTTTTGCAGCAATGCCACAGGCATTCTCCAATATAGTCTATTTGTGGCTGCTCATAGCTTCTGCTAGAACTGTGGCAACAGCCAAGCTTTTAGCAATTATCTCAGCATGGGGTTTATCGTATATCGATTTTTATGAACCTTTCAATGGCTTCAGTGTCTTCCTGAGCTTTGGCATGTCCTGATGTGTGATTTTGCCTCCATCTAGGATGGCCATTTTGAGAACACGTATTACAGTGACTTCATCAATAACCTGGCAAAGGTCAGATATACAGGTAAATAATATGAAGGTTTGATTTGAAATTAAATTTCATTATGACATAACCCCCCGACTTTGTGCGGAATAAAGGGGTAGAAAATGGATGGATGGGATGGGTATGACATACCTATAATATACTGTAAGCATATAATCTAAGATTCAGTATTATAAACATTCCTACTTATAGGCTTTGTCCTCTCCCTCTTGGTCTTTCTTTTCAGGGCAGTCTATGAATATTTCCACTCTAAATGTGCGCTCCATGCTGCCAGAGAACCTCTCCAGTTTCTTCAGATATGAAGGGTCTCTCACGACTCCACCGTGTTTTGAGAGCATTCTGTGGACTGTGTTTGATACTCCCATCACTCTCTCCCACAACCAGGTACAGCCTTCATGACAAATAGCCATGCTGCATCCTTTCAGTATTTTCAAGCCACGTCTTTTCAGTCTTTTGATCAAATGAATTTCACTGAAACCCACAGATCAGGAAGCTGGAGAGCACTCTTATGGATATTGAAAATAAGACTCTGTGGAATGACTACCGCATGGCTCAGCCTCTGAATGAGCGAGTCGTTGAGTCCTCCTTCATCCCTCGCCTGGGAAAAGGCGGTAAGTGTACCACTGCATTCTTCAGCCGATTCATATTGAAAAACAAATTCTTGAACACATCTATTTACTCTTTTGGCAGCATTCTGCAGGCAAGAGGAGATTGAGGCGAAGCTTTTAAACATCGAAGGCCTGATCACCGCTCTTGGCAAACATGTGCACTCAGGTATCTCTCATAGCACTCAAGTTATCACTCTGTTAGGGAATGAATTACTTTACTGTGTGAATTACTCTACCAGCTCTCCTTAACTGGAGATAAAATGCTTAGTCATTTTGCAAAGTGTTCCAACATATCGTCATCTTGCTTGTTATTTAGATGCTGAAGAGTCCAAGCACAGAGGCAAGGGTGAGTACAAATGATATGTTTGCTCATCTTTCTTGGGGTTGATGGCCATGCACATCCTTAAAGTTATTTTTCCAAAATGAGCCAAGAAGGGTGTTTTGGAGTGCAGAATCCAAGAAAAACCTTAATCAGTTCCCTACAAGTGGTTGGTTTAAGCAATAGTTTACAAACCTGTTTTCAGACAGACTAAATATGATGCCCTTTTCTTTTGTGTGCATGATTGAGGAGCCATTTGAGAACTGCTGCTCAATGCTGGCACTAAGAATGTATTGCGGTTCAACAGAGAAGATCCCTCAACACTGTTTACTGAATCCCTCCCTAAAAGGGTCTTTATGGTCAGCTAGTTCTAAGCATCTACCACCACAGAGAGTTCAGATCCAATAGATCCACCCCACCGAAGGCAGGGGTTTCAGAACCATTTTTAATGTGAGGGAGACGGGGTTTGGGCATGGGGTGGGGGCACGGTTGCTGAGTTATTTATGTTAAAAGTGAGGGGGACACATCCACTTTAATTGATGGCAATGACGCCCATGCCTGAAGGCTTTCATTACCTGGATTTGCCATGAGTGTTAGATTAGGGTTGGTGCTAAACTGCAGGATTGGTGGATCCTTAGTACTACACCTGGATGGTAGGTGGATTAGATGTTATTTTATACCTTAGAAAATGAGAAGAAGACCCCTTTTTTCATCAGAAGAGAAATTTCCACATTAATGATTAAGTTATTTCATATATAGAAAGGCATGAATAGATCATCCAAGGGACAGTTGTAAGGGGTAATACTGTTTACGATTACCATTTCAGCTATATACCCTCTGGTGCTACACTTCCCTGTGAACAAGCTGGAAAGTTACGCCCTGGTTCATCTGGCCCCATCCATGACCCTCCACTCCTTTACCGTCTGCATGAACTTACGTATGCGGACCCGTCCTGTGCACACAGTGCTGTCCTACTCCAGGTCTGGTCATGACAACGAGCTCATGATCACCATGGGTTACGAGGCGGGTCTCTGGATTGGAAATGAGTTTGTAAACTTGCCCCATGGCCCCCGTACCGACTCCTGGGCTCACTACTGCGTGACCTGGGCCTCTCACAATGGAGGGGCAGAACTGTGGGTGAATGGCATCGTGGGAGAAGAGCAGTATCTGCGGGCAGGGTACAAGATCATGTCTGGGGGCATCTTCATTCTAGGGAAGGACCAGGATGGCTACCTGGGCATCTCAGACTCAGATGCATTCGTAGGCCACATGACGGATGTGAACATGTGGGATTATGTGCTGACCCATGAAGATATCCAGGAGCAGATGAGGTGTGAGGGAAACGCAGCGAAAGGCAACGTGCTGAGCTGGGGCATCACCCACCTGAGCTTCTACGGAGGGGTTCAGCTGGAGACTGAACACAAGTGCTCTTGATCCACTGAGATGCAGATTCAGCTAGCAGTGCATGATACATCAGCACCTGAAATGGTCCCGTAAATAGGACATTTAAATTTTTATTATGAGTCTCGTATTGGAACTCCGTCCAAAATCACAACCACTAATGTGCTGCTCAGGTGTACTTGGAAAAGCAAATATGCACATATAGTCACTTTCCAATCTTCTGAAGATCAATGAAACAGATAGGAATGTGGATAACACCACATGCCTATACATGGAAGATAAAATATTCTATGCACTCCTCAGGCTACTATACAATACAAAAGACCTAGCTTTGTAATTCAGTTCAGAAAAGAACATTGACAAAATATGTAAATGTCCATTTCAGCTATGCCAAATGAATCAATGTCTTTTTTTAAATCAAATATTATGGTACTGGCTTTTTAAACATGGTTCTTAATGTTACTTGTAAAACTTGCTTGGAAACTTTCTTGGTTGAAAGTCTGTTATTAGCCTCAATGTTTAATAACTTTTATCAATATTGGTTTTTATTAGCCCAGATATTACATATCAGTGTAGATGACCAAAAACATCAATGCTTGTTCAGTTCAAAATGTGCTGAGTGCCACGTTTTTTATAAAGTGGAGAAAAAAAATATATATCTGCATTCAATAAATGCCATTTTGTATTTCATTGTGCCTAAAATGTCTCTTTAATGTTACACAGGTAACACTGATGGCAAGACGACATGACTACATAAACCTTGCGTGACTATATAAATCTGGCATTTATATTTATATAGTATATGAGTCTATATATACATAGAATCCTAAAAACACTACATTGATTTTAAGCAAACTGTATTCAGGAATAAAAACAATAGCATCTATGTTGTGCACAATGGAAGCAATCTAAGAAGACGGCAGTCAAATCTTTCAAATACTGTAGGCAAAAAAACCCCCCAAATAACTGATAATTAGTTTGCATTTTGCATCTTCTACACGACATACTGGTAAATTTTTGATATACCGATTGCTTTCTTAGATTGTAAAACACACCTTGTTCTTCACTGGCTGCTCCACAAACCTCACAGCCAGCTTATAAAATGACAAATTAAACATGGACTGCCAGCCCAATTTTGCCACCAAAGGACAGTACCAAACATAATACATTTCAGCTGATGAACTCCATGCTGTTCTAGAAACAGATGGACGTGTACAAATTCTGATTTCCTGTATAGCTTATATGCAGCCTGACCTTCTGGTCTAATCCAGTGCAGCAAGAAAAACACACAGTCTTAGTGGCAGTGAATTAACGAAGAAACCAGACAACACATCTGAACTTCAGACTTTGACTGAAGTTCACATATAAGAAGCACTTAGTCCTCAACAGTGAGCCAGTCTACTTTCAGAAGGAGGTATTTGCATGTTGTCCGTTGTGTCTCACTCCGGCCTCTTTCATCTGACACTCCACCACAGTCTCCACATTGTTCCTCTTAGCGAACAGCTTGCTGATCTCCAGGAAGGTGGTGTTCTTGGTTTCAGGGATGACCACAAAGATATAGATGAATGAGGCGAGGCAGATGAAAGCGAAGATGATGAAACTGTAGGCCCCCAGTCCTTCCTGCAGGCACACAGATGGAGAGCGTGAGCGGCACGGCCCTCCTCGTTAGCTCATACAGGCTCACTTTGAAGAGGTACTGTGGGTTCGCCCAACTCAGTAAATCTCAAACCATAAAAGGATTAGCAAAGGTATTAAGAGAACCCACAAATTAGCAACTGCTCACATGTTTATTCTTTTAACAATCTGACACATTTGCCGATTTGACCCTTTAACGTTTAGAGGTTAAAGTTTTCAAATTGGTTTCTTTAGTTGTGGAACAGAATCGTATCATATTCCAATAGTGTTCTATGTTTTCATCCCATAAACCTCATCTTGACTCTTTACATTTACGGCATTCAGCTGATGTCTTCATCCAAAGCGACTTCCATTCCTAACTACAGGGGACAGTCTCCCTGGAGCAACTTGGGGTTAAGGGTCTTGCTCAGGGACCCAGTGGTGGTGCCAGAGGTAGGAATTGAACCCAGGACCTCCTGGTCCAGAGGCAGGTATACTACCCACTGAGCTACCTCCACCTCAAACATAACTAGACTTTAAGGACTGTGCAGCATTTTAGAGGCTAAATTAACAAAGTTTCTCCCTTGATAAGCAAAAGTATACCCTTCTGACATAACTGCATCTACGACTCACAGATACATCCACTTTCTCAGCAACAAACCTCACCAATAATCTTCTATTAACCCTACACTTGCAGCTCTGATGTCTATTTATCTGCTGCTGATTCTTAATGCAAGTCACCAGGGCAGCTGTTTTCAAACAAATCCTTTAAAACATTCTGTGCTTTATTTAGTATTTATATTGTCAAAATAATTAAAGAGTTGGAGAAATAAGAACTGACCTCTAAGAAGGGGAAGACCAGGCCTACAGTGAAGTTTGAAAGCCAGTGCACGGAGCCTCCCACCATGAAAGCCGCGGGCCTGGACGACTGGCGGAAGATCTCAGCAGTAATCACAGTGACGACTGGACCTGTAGGAGGGAGCGGCAGAAGCACTTCATCAGTTTTCACTCCGTTTTCAGTTCGTTTTATTACCACACACTCACTGATGAGACAGCGGGCTGCGAATTTATGAGCCAAAGCTTTTACGCTGTGGTTTATATCCACTTTAAAACACTTTTATACAGGCTCCAACTTCAGTAGCTCTTAAAGTCGAAGAGTTAATATCAGATGGATTTAGACGATGCCAGATGTGCACTTACTGGGGCCTATGGCATGTCCGATGACATAAATGATGACGCAGGCAATGCTGATGTAGGGTATCCAGTGCACCGTTTCCTGTGGATGGCCCGACAGGTTGTTAGCCGTGGGGCAAATTTGTCACATTTACAACCTTTCCCCTCACAAACACTGCCCAGGAAACTTGCCAGTGCAGTACCAGAGTTCAGATCTGCAGGTTCTGTTTTAACTCGGCCCATGTATATTTATGACATCAATAACACCGCACAGTCAGGTGAGATTTATTACTGGTGTGGGCCTGCAGCCACATAAAAGAGAAATAGATTTTGATCTCTCATAAAGAAAAGCCATCCCGACTCATAAGCTGCAGGGGTGGCGATGAGTTCTGTACCTGCAGGCTGAGCGCTACAGTCAGGATCACACAGGCTACGCAGCAAATCCCGAACCCAATCAGCAGCAGCAGCTTTCTGCCTGAGGCCTCCACTATGAACACCTGTGCAACCATGTAAACACACAATCATACTGCAGTCGTCAACAATGAGTCATCATCCCAAGCTGCTGCTGTCTTGCAATGGCAAACGTGTTGGCTGCTTAGAGGTGAGAGGAGAACCTACTGCAGCGAAGGTCATAAGGACATTCACAGTGCCCGTTCCCACAGTCACATACTGAACGTCATTCTCATTCACTCCGGCTGAAGTGAAGATCCGGTCTGCATAGTAATAGATCTGTGGGTAGAATAGAAAGTCGGTCTCAGTATCTGTACAGTTTATTAACAGAATATTAAGTTAAAGGAGTAGCTTGAAGCAAAATCGACAGAACATCCCTCTTCTTGCCACAAACGCTGTCAGTGAGACAAATACACATTTGCTTTTTCACATTGGAGCTACAAGGGTAAAGCAATATAATGTTATGTAATGAGTTACTTAGTAATGGAGGTTTATACTCTGTGTAAACTACATGCCGAAATCATCACAACACAACCAAGCAGGCAGGTTAATCTCAGTTTCTGACACTGTATGAGATTGTGATGTGTGGGTGCGTGTCTACAGTTGCTGTTGTAACAATCTTGCATCTCCAAATTATTAATTAATTATTAAAATACAGATTGCCTGAATCAATAAACAATGCTGGATCTCCCTATATACCACAAATGTTTCAAGAATTAGACCAACGTTTATAGCCAGATTTTAAAATTTGAATAAATAATAGCATGAAATGTGCAGATAATGCTATGACATGTAAATGAATTATTTGCTTTTAGCAATTATTAATTAGCAGACCCCAAGAGATCCACTCAATGCATTTGTCTGTTCAGCTACGTTTGTTATCAGAGCAAAAAAGTGCTCTATAGAGCACACCTGATTAAATGCCGCATGGTTGAGTTTAAAAAGAAAATACATTTTGTACTTGTACAAGCCTCACCGGATTTCAAGCCGCATGTGTCTCACGTTTTAATATAAGATCTGGCGCTGGGTCTGGTTACGAGTAGAGTTTAGATTCTTTGGATGAACACGAACCCGGCCCGAGCCAGTAAGCTGGTTGGGTTGGGACGATATTCCCTGCCACTATACTCGAGCCGGTCGGGCCCTGGTCAAGCATTACATTTAAAACGTATAGTTACTGTGTTGGGCCGGGCTGGGCTGGTACGCAAACTAAATTAACGTCTGCTAGTACTGTCACGGCACATGAGAAAATGATTGCTATGCATAAGGTAGATAAGTTGCTCATGGTCAGTTTGGCAGTGCTTACCGCATTGACTCCTGACAGTTGCTGGCCCATGTTCATGAAGATGATGGACAGCAGCTGCCACCGCAGAGAGCGGAGGGTGAAGAGGGTGATCATGGACATCTGGCCCTCAGCCCTCTCCGACTGCGCCTCCAGCCGCATCTCGTTCAGCTCCTCGTCCACGTCCTTCCAGCCGCGCAGACGCTGCAGGGCTAAAACACACCACATGGTCCACTATACAGGAAAGGCTTCACGCTGAAATGAATGCCAAATGCAACTTTATGAGCTCTGTCAAATATCTAAACTGCAGAGACCTGTTAAAATATAGTGTTAAAAAGGCTGGGCTACAAATTTTAATACTCAGTTCAGTACTTGGCACTACAGTGCTACCAAATATCAAATGGTAGTCAGTCTTATTATTGAGACACTACACCTATTCTTCTGGAACCTAGATTGATGATGACTTGCTTTCTGTAATGCGCATTGATGCCATTAACATCAGCACATCTTATAAAAAGTCTGCAATCCCTCAGTAAACCAACTCAAAGCCATTTCTGGTTTATGCTAGTCTTCTTCTAGAACATAATATAAAAGAAATTACTGGGTTTTTTTTTGCAATCAGTTATAAAATCGTGGTATCTCTGGTGTAAAGATCAATATCCTAGCCTTAACTATATACATTTGCTATATTTCCTAGCTGTTCAAAACAGTATCACCTCAGAAGTAGTATCACTTTTTTAAAAACACAGCACCTAAAATAATATTTAAAGATTCACTGTAGGTGAATATTGGACGATTTTAAGTCCCCTTTGGTCAGACCGTCATTTCAGCATGGCTTAGAAAGCTTTCTGACGCAGGTGGAATACTGAACTGACTTCCATAGAACTCCATACAGATGGTGCGGCATTGAGAGTGTGTAATGAGCCATGAAGGAAAAGAAGGAGATGGCATGCTTGGACACATCTGACAGCGAATAATGCATTCCTGCAGCAGATGTCGAGGCTTTTTCATACTTAAGACTCTCCTCCAGTCCATTCAGGACCGTTTCCTTTGTTTGTACAAGCAGTCCCACCTATGGTTGTACTACATGAAGGCACGATTCACTAAACCCACATTAAGCCAGATAAGGTTTTTCCTCATATCTCACACTTATCTAATCTTCCTCCCGGTTCAGAGCTCAGGGAACACACATCTTAACACATCGGTGGTCACACTTTCACTTTGGACCACAGTCATGGCTTTCAGCATGGAGCTTATTTTCAGTCAGGAGCTCATTGTTTAATGATGTGTAATGCATCCGGTCTCATTCATTTAAATATTTACATATTTCAATATAACCTGTATTTGGCTTTGTGTAAAACCTGGAAAATGAATATTAATTATGCAATTTTTACCACGTTATACTGTAGTTCTCTGTTTACACGATAATTTCTGGATATTAACTTGGGCATCTACACCTCTGTACTAAACATCAGATGTATATATATATTCAGTTCGGTTGGATATGACACAGTTTTAAAAAGCCCGATAATTTATTTGACTCTTTTTCACTTTTTTTACTTGTTATTTATTAGGACTAAACTATATAATCTCGTTTTTTTTCTTTTATTTTAAACAATGATGGAGCTATTCTTTACCCATTTCTGGGGTTTCTTTTCAGCAGCAAATAAAACAAAACCACCTTCATTACCAAAAACAAAAAGCTCCTGATAAAAATAAATTTAATATTTTAGTAGTGTTGTGGCAGAATTAGCATTTATCTTATGTTATTAATCATTTTTTATTGTTTGATTAATTATTTTGGTTTATTAATTATATAATTATATATGTAATAATAATGTGTCCATATTCACTGTAATAATGTCTG